>CM072153.1:21475906-21523869 GCA_036850595.1 Rhyacichthys aspro
AAGCATCTATTGTAGACTTTTTAGATCAAAGTACTGTTTGTAGAATAAGTTCAAATCAGTGCAGATAAGGAGGTAGAAATGTACTCAAGTATCACATTAAAATGATTATTAAGTGAAAATAACCACAAAATGTTCCTGTAATCCTTTCGACCAGTACGAGGTAGTTTTAGCCTCAGATCTGAACCCGTCAGCTTCGGTTGGAGGACTGATGCCTTCTGCAACGGTGACAGGACGTAAACAAGGCTTTACTCTGAGGCCGACCTTCAGACGCCGACCGGAGACGCAGCTGCCAAATGTAACGAGGAGGCGAGAGCCGTCGTAAATGGGACATCGGCGCCGGCCTTTATCTGTCTAGGTGCCAACGCCGCAACAATTCAACACAACGCAGTCATTACAGAAGGATCATCAGCGTCATCTGGGTTTCTGGAGGTCACATGAGTTTATGGGACTGTGTTTGCAGCTTCTGGTCATGTTTTAGGAGGATTAATGTGTAAAGTAAACACAGCACAATCAATCACTGTCGGACAATGCAGTTTTTCATGAATTATAATGAGTAAGAATAACACTTGAGAATAAAATAACTCTAGAGAATCCCATACTTCCCATACAATGTTCATTTTTGTTTAGGTTTTAAGTAGTTTTGCCAGATTTGCTTCAGTAACAATAGCTTTAGTCATGATATGCATGATTTTTATGAAATATTAAATAAATCCTCCTTTCTGTGAGGAGTCATGTCCCATCGTCCAAACACATGCATATACAGGTCAATTTAGACCAGTCTTTTATGGAAAATGGTTTTAGTTAGATTTCATTAGGTTTTAGTTGGATTTGAACAGGTTTTAGATGGATTTTAACAGGTTTTAAATGGATTTGAACAAGTTTTGGCTGAATTTTAACAGGTTTTAGTTGGATTTGTGGGTTTGAGACAGATTTTAACAGGTTTTAGACAGATTTGAACAGGATTTAGATGGATTTGGACAGGTTTTAGATGGATTTGGACAGATTCTTGCCAGATTTAGGATTTAACAGGTTTTAGATGGATTTGGACAGGCCAGTAGTTTTAGACAGATTTGAACAGGTTTTAGATGGATTTGGACAGGTTTTAGATGGATTTGGACAGATTCTTGCCAGATTTTAACAGGTTTTAGATGGATTTGGACAGGTTTTAGACAGATTTGAACAGGTTTTAGACAGATTTGAACAGGTTTTAGACAGCTTTGAACAGGTTTTAGATGGATTTGGACAGATTATAGACAGATTTGAACAGGTTTTAGTTGGATTTGAACAGATTTTAGATAGATTTTAACAAGTTTTGGCTGAATTTTAACAGGTTTTAGTTGGATTTGAACAGATTATAGACAGATTTAAACAGGCTTTAATATTATCTTTGTAGCAAAATCAATCAAATCCATCTAAAACTTGCTCAAATCCAATGAATATACCTATTCTCCTTCTAAATGTATTGAAGGGCCACAAAAAACAACAAAAAAAGCTCCAAAAAAGTGTGACCTTTTCCTTATCAGACCATGACCTGAGCACATTAGAGATTCACATGTTTCAAATGAAGCTACAGCCTCAAGTAAATAATAAATAATAAAGGCAGGCGACAAAAGACTATTGAAAATTGTTGTAAAGTTTGCAGCAGTGATTGGTGTTTGTTAAAACGGAGACAATAGGGACATGGTTTGTTCAAAACTGGGACATATTAGTGTTTTTACAGATATTTGATTTAGTCTTTTTCACTGTTTCTCTCCTTTGTTTTGTGAGAGTTTACAGTTTTGAGCCAGTCACAGAAGGAAAAACTGCAAAAGAAATAACGACAGGAGGCTTTTGTTAAATCAAAAGCTTGAATCTGACTTTTACTGATGGACACTAAAAGAAAGAACAAGCCCAGAGCAGCAACAAAGGACTTTCTGTGATTTCTTTTTGTTTGTTTTGCTTTAGTAAGTCTATATTATTCTCTAAACTTTGTATTTAAACTGAGAAAATAGCTGTTTTTTCCCCATTTTCTTCATTTTCTTTCTTTTTTGGTCGTTGGTAATGCAGTCACAAACTAAATAAATGCATTCACTTTGGTCTGAGATGTGATTTAGTCCCAAACACATCCGATTAGACACTTCGAACCAACAAATTTACATGTGCGGCTTTAATATCATCCAATTTATTCTTCCGTCACGACGTTTTTTTCCACAAACAAAGCAGTGACACCACAAAGAGAGAAGAAGAGAGAGAAAAAGAAATCCCGCTCCCAGAGGCGCCACATCACATCCCGGATTCATCCTCTTGTATCTATATTTAATGAGCAGGTGATGTCTCGCTCTTTTCTGATGTCAGAGACGTTCAAAGACCCGGGATCGTGAAGGAGTCAAAGGATGTCACTGACGCAATCATTCGCTTTGACTGTGACGTTCAAAAAGAAAAGGGTTAAAAAACATAAACGCTTTGAATAGTTTAGAGTTTGAATACACTTCTCTCGCTCTGACAGGATAATACACTCATTGTCAGTGTGTAACCTGTGCCAGATTTCACTTTTTGTTGTGTATTTTTATGAACACGTATCTGTAGGTGCACTCTGGGTCCCAGGGGAGTGCGTTTTGAGGATCTAAACATCTAAACAAAACCTTGAGTGTGAACGGTTCGCAGCTGAGAGGGAAACGTCCCGGATGAGAGTCAGATCCTCCGAGTTTGAGGCCAGAAAAGGGTCCCGTTCAGGTTGGAGTTGGAGCTCCTGCCTCAAACGAAGGAGTTTAAGTATCTCTGGGTCTTGTTCCCTAGACGTCCCACCAGGAGGAGGCCCGGGAAAGGCTTAGGACGCACTGGAACGTCTCGGTTTTAGCCTGTGTAGCCTAAATGCTTTAATAAATGCTAAAAAACTACATTTGACACATCCTGCTAATGTTCTCGCCTCCTGTTGGATCATTGCTGCATGGATTATTCTGCTTCAACTGGAAAAAAAACTTCAGGTTCAGGAGCAGGACACATCATTTTCAAACATGGAGTCCAAACGTTAACTCCATTGAGAATCTTTGGGATGTTCTGGAGAAGACTTTGTGCAGCGGTCGACTTTCTTCATCAACAAAACAAGATCTTGGAGAAAAATTCACGCAACTCTGGACGGAAATAAAAGTTGTTCTCGTCCAGAGTTGCATGAATTTTTGCTGTTGAATCTAGATGTGACTTTATTTTTAGTTCAGGCAGTGTACGAAAACACTTTTCTACACTGTTTATGTCAGTATTATATTTGTGTGCGGCTCAGAAACAGTGACAAACATGTGAATAAAGCAGTGGAAATAGCTCTAATATTAAGAGCCTTATAAATAATAAATAAAATGTATTGTTTTTACATGTATTTTAGTGTTTAAAGGTTTCCTCTCATTGATTAAAGTGAGTTAATTAATCCAATGCCGTGTCATTGTGCACAAATTCATTATGAAAGCTTCCTAAACCTATTTCACGCCACTGTCCAAACGTAATTAGCTCCGTCTCAGGACCAGTGTTAATCCGCCGCTCTCGGGGAAAGGTTGCCCCGTCCCCGGAGTCTGCCCCTCTCTAGACTTTTACCTTCATCTCTTCTGGCATCTCTCTTCTTCTTCTTCTGTGTTTTTCGGAGGCGGAGGCGAACGTCTGCGAGCTCCAGAAACAGAAACAGAGCTGTGTGGGTTGGTTTATGTCAGAGAGATGCTGCAGTGTTTTGAAGTTTCACTCTTCATAAACTCCACCAGAGGAAAAACAGACTTCATATTGACATTTGGAGCAGCGTTCTCTCTTTGGGGCTCGGGGAGCGACTGTCTGTTCGTTTCAATTAAGGACGCGGGGCTTTATTCATTTGCTTAATTCACTTTCGCTCACTTTTATAATGCACTGTATTTCGATAAAAAGAAGCCAAATCAACAGGAGTAAGGTTTAGCTGCAGGTAAAACACTCAGTTTGGTGCAGATAACCCTTGAAGGACTCATGTTTCTTCTGTTCTCTCAAAAACACCTCAAAAGCTGTGTTTTAATGAGATATTTGAAGCAGACGAACAATAAATCTCCACATTTTTAGATAATCATGCTGCTGTGGGCCTGCTCCAATAGTCCCATTACTGTCTATAGACTATATACTGTATCTATCTCTGGTGTAAACTGCATTTTTTTGACAATATCCTCTTATAAAATCCCCAATCCACAATATAAATGTCTCATCTACTACTTTTGTTGTCGCTAAAACTACAACATTTACTGCCAGACTTTATTTTCTATGTTTTTAGTGAACAGAACTGCCCTCAATATTAATCCAGTTTTTCATCTCATTAAATTTGATTAAATTATGATTAAAATGATAAACTGGATAAATAAACTCAAAACTAAATGCATAACTTTTAGTCGAATGAACCAACAGCTCGTATTATTGAGTTGATTTCTTTTCACATCAAATAGATTCAGGTCAAATGCAAGATTAAAAAAAGTTTCCAAATCTGTAATAAAAAGTAAAATAAAAGTAAAAGTACACAACAATTATTACTACTGCTGCTATTATAATATAGTAGTGTATATCCAGAACAAACTATATTTAACACATCATTCATTTTATTATTTAAGGATTTTGTATTTTACTTGAATAAAAGTCTTTTTTTCCCAAAAGTAAGGTTTGTAAAATGAAGGCCTTCTCTGAAAGAAACAGCTCGAGGGAGAAATATATGAAGGTTATAAAGCTACTTCATTTGTCTTTTCTTTTGCTTTTAAAACGTAATTGAGTGCCTTTAATTCTGTGATTGTAAATGAAGAAGAATCTTTTAGAAGAGTCTATAAATCACAATAAAACCCCGTGTGTTTGTAGCAGGTAAAGGTTTTAAGTTCACTTCTGAAGGAAATGCAACATGAAAACAGTTTATTTTTTCAAACTGTGCACTTCTCAATGAGTTAAAACCGTTCCAAAGTCACCGGGGAGCACTCTGGCTTCAGTCGTTGAACAAAAAGACAACAGAGAGGATGACAACACAGCCGTTTGTCAGTTTTAAACGGCTTTAGCTCGAAGCAGAAGTATTTGTGGAGGCGGGACTCCGAGGCTGTGTTTTCGGTGCCAGTTGGATCGAGTTTTTCTCCAGAAACACAAACGTATCTGGGTCGAAGCGGCGCCGGAGTCGTGTGGATCCAGCAGAGCCTCTCGGGACTCGAGCTGCAGAAGGACGGCTCTCGGATCCGCTTCATTGTCACCGTTTACTCTGTTTATTTTTCTTCCAGTCGGTTTGGAGCTATCTGTAACTCGCACAAACGACACGGCGGCCATTTTGTTTGATGAAGAGTGGTTTGGGGAGTTCAGAGTGAGACAGTTTAGAGCCTCATCTACAGAGAGCTGAGGATTTAAAGTCATGGATTGAATTAAAGTCATTTTGGATCCACTTTCTTCGTGAAGTTTGTCGCGAGATGAAATTTATTAAGTTTACACAACCTTGGATTATTCTTGTACTTCTGAGTCATTCTAAGGTTCTCGACAAAAAAAATATTTCTTTTTGTGACAAAATGACATCGACAAAAACTCTCATTTCCTATTGTCCCTGAATGATGATGAATAGATCCCCTAAATGCATCATAAACTCATGTGGCCTCTGTTATTTTAAGAATCATTTTGTTAAGAAGGACTAAATCCAGACTAAGCACTTTAATAAATCTGAACTAAACCCAGGACGAAATCCGAACCAAACAAGGACTAGACCAGGACTAAATCTGGACCAAACAAGGACTAGACCAGGACTAAATCCAGACCAAACAAGGACTAGACCAGGACTAAATCCAGACCAAACAAGGACAAAGCTCAGGATTAGACCAGGACTAAATCCAAACCAAACAAGGACTAGACCAGGACTAAATCCAAACCAAACAAGGACTAGACCAGGACTAAATCTGGACAAAACAAGGACTAGACCAGGACTAAATCTGGACCAAACAAGGACTAGACCAGGACTAAATCCAGACCAAACAAGGACTAGACCAGGACTAAATCTGGACCAAACAAGGACTAGACCAGGACTAAATCCAGACCAAACAAGGACTAGACCAGGACTAAATCTGGACCAAACAAGGACTAGACCAGGACTAAATCTGGACCAAACAAGGACTAGACCCGGACTAGACCAGGACTAAATCCGAACCAAACAAGGACTAGACCAGGACTAAATCCAGACCAAACAAGGACAAAGCTCAGGATTAGACCAGGACTAAATCCGAACCAAACAAGGACTAGACCAGGACTAAATCCGAACCAAACAAGGACTAGACCAGGACTAAATCCAGACCAAACAAGGACAAAGCTCAGGATTAGACCAGGACTAAATCCAGACCAAACAAGGAATAGACCAAGACTAGACCAGGACTAAATCCAGACCAAACAAGGACTAAACAAAAACATAATTTTGATAGAAACAAAAAAACAACAAACAAAACAAAACACACAAAAAAAAAGAATAAATTGAGTAAAAAGACGTACAATACTAAACACAAGCCTAAAAAACATAAAAAACAGTGCTAAATGATTAAAGTCAAAGAGCTGGGATTAAAGCAGCATCAAAACTGACTCTAAACAAGGACTAGACCAAGACCAAAGTCCGAGTTAAACCAAAACAGATCTGGGACAAACCAGTTCTAGACCCAGGACTGTGGAATAAAGATGGAGGATGTCTCACTAAAAACACATTTTTAAAGGACTTTTGAGAAAAAACCCAACACAATCCCATAAAGATCCAGATAAAACTCATTTGAATCTACTACTCACCAGCTGCAGCCAGATGTTGGTGGTCAGTACTTGGTTCTTCTCGTCCTGAAACAAAGCAACACTGATTGTTATTCTAATCTAGAGTGTGCTGGCTGCATTCAGGAGCCCGTCGAGTCTTAAAGATGGCAGTCGGCCAGCGCAGAGCAGAATACGAACAGTCAGTTTGATGAATGTCCGCTCGGTTAATGCCATCTCAGGTAGCGGAGCGAGCGGAGCCGATTAAACGACGGCCTTCTGGAGTTTAACTGTGAAGTAATGGGGGTACGAGCCGTAAATATGAAGGAATACACACGGTTTTGTTGAACAGACGCCCAAATACAACCATCAAGGCCCTAAAGAGTTGAATTAACGCATTATTGAGTCATTGAACGCCACATTGGTTTAGTAGTGTTGGCTATAAATAAAGGTTAATTGGGTTTTGAGTTGGAATTTTCGTCTTTATATCTAAGACAACATGTCAAAAACAAGCCGCAAATGTAATCGACTGGTTCTGATCGTACTTTGGGAAGATTATCAGTCTTTAATAAAATAAAGAGAAAAAGAAGAAGGCATCTGGACAAACAAACCCAACAAGTGGAGGATTGTAATGGAAGGACAGTAAATGGTCACTGGAGAAAACTGAAAACTCCAAACAAGTTTAAAAGAAGCAAACAGAATATGACTGGTTATAACTGGGTTCAGACGGGGTTTAAGTAGTTTTATTTGGGCTTTAAACAGATTTGAAAGAAATTAAAGGGGTTGTAATGGGATTTAAATGGATTTTAAGTGATTTTAAGGACGTTAACAGGCTGTAAATACATTCAAAGTTGTTATTAATAGTTTTGGATGGTTTTAAATAGTTTAACAAAGACTTGAACCAGTTTTGAATTGATTTTATTTGGTTATAACCAGATTTAGTCAGGTTTAAAGTGGCTTAACTCCAACTCACATTCTTAATTTCACTCATTTCAAATGGATTTAATCTGGTTTGGTTTGGATTTTGCTGGATTTTAAGTGGTTTTACTCTTGAAAATGATAAAAAGTGAGCATTTAACATCAATAAGATCACACTAAAGCAGGGTTTCCACTCATTTTTTAAAGAAATATTACAGCATTTTCTCAACAACGATCATATAATTAATGACAAACACAATTGATTCCTGTTTTTTATAGAACACAGCTCAGGTGTTATTCCTCTTGTCTTAGTTTAACCTCCATTTCACAAACTACAGAAGCCTCAGAGGATCAAAACTCTTCAAAGAGTTCAGCCTCACCAGTTCAACAACATGTATTTTATTTTTCAGAACTATCCAAACTCCACTGTCTTCCATGTTTCTCTGACCTCAGTTCACTCTTCTCTTGATGATGAACCTGTCTGAGTTCGGGCTGCTCCTGACAGACCCCGAGCCCGAGCCCCGTCCCGACAGCGGGAGGTCAAGAGGTCGACCGTTAATGAGCGTCGCTCGACGATGGTTCGAGACGCGGCTTGTGCTCTTTTGTTATTTTTGTTATTCTGTCGGTGTGTTTGACTGGATCTGACACGAAACACAGACTTCGGTCTCAGTTTAAAGTGAGGCAGCCGGACAAATTTAAGGAGACACCTACCTGCTCCGTCCTGACTGTAACTAGAGAGGCATCCCATTGAGAAAAAACAAGAGGAAAGAGAAATTTAAATGCTTATACAACATCCAAGGCAGGAAATTTAATGTATTTCTGTCACAAATACATTCAGACTGACTAAATGTATTATAATAAAAAGTCCTTTACCTGATTTTTTTACTGTTTCATTTAGTTTTTCAGTGTAATCAGCTAAAGTTTATTGTAACAGGAATCATCTGTGAAAAAATGAGACTTTAAGACGTGATCTAGTCTTTATAATGAAGGATTTTAATAGATTTTAGCAGGATTTTGTCCAATCACAGCTCACTTCAGGTAAAAAGGAGCGCTCCCATTGGTCGACACTGATGTCAACAACGAAGGAACAAGGAAATAAACCAAGGAAATGGGTTATTCTGTTGGAAATATGTCTTATTTTACAGAGAAACAGCTCAAAAAAGATAAAAAATAGAGAAACAGCAGCAAATTAAACAGGATCACTACAGTTTACAACGATAAACTCCAAAGATAAAAGTTTCACATCAGCTTTAAACTTCGATTTAATGTAACGTATTAATATTTTGTGGAGGAAAACAGCTTTCTAACGCTGTCTGACTCTCTCTGATGTAAAATATTGAATTAAAAGGTGATCTCACGTCTTAATAATAAAAAACAAGAGCTTGAATACAATGACTCTTTAAAGCTTTCACGTCTTTCATCGAGACATAAACCCGAACACTCTGTCTCCGTCTAAATGTCAGGAATAATCGTGGTTGAAAAGTGCATTAAAAGAGATATATTTAAAGCTAAGAAATACTTTTCCAATAAAAAAACGGAATAAAAATGGCCTGTTTTTTGCCTCGTACAAAAGAAAAGGTCGAGAATCGTCCGTGTGTTGAATTTGATCGACATCTACATCTTTTTTTTCTTGTCTTTAGTGACTTTTGAGGATTTAAAACTCGAGACATTTCCAGTTTGCATCAATGAAATCAGCTCACGAGGCTGATTAATGACAGGCTTAAGATTTATTACGGGTTGGAAGCAGCAGCCGAACATTACGACACGGTACATTAGCCGAGAAGATTAATACGTGTTTGTTAATTTTTCATTGTGTATTTGAGCTCTCAGTCAAACACACAGACAGTTATCAGAGAGCATCATCTGCACAGTTTTATGTCCTGATGTTTGGGTTCTGCTCTGTTTAGTTTATCTGAGGTAAAGGTTGACTCTGGTTTGGTCTCACGGTTCAACTTCTGCAAAGGTTTTCCATGTTTTTTTAACTAGTAACTGGTTATAACTGGGTTCAGACGGGTTTAAATAGTTTTAGTTGGACTTTAACCAGATTTGAAAGGGGTTGTAATGGGATTTAAATGGATTTTAAGTGATTTTAAGGACGTTAACAGGCTGTAAATACATCCAAAGTTGTTATAAATAGTTTTGGATGTTTTTAAATAGTTTAACAAAGACTTGAACCAGTTTTGAACTGATTTAATTGGTTATAACCAGATTTAGTCAGGTTTAAAGTGGCTTAACTCCAACTTCAAACAGTTTAAATCGAATGAATTTGCAAGATATTTGTCACATTCTTAATTTCACTCGTTTCAAATGGATTTAATCTGGTTTGGTTTGGATTTTGCTGGATTTTAAGTGGTTTTGAGCATTTAATGTCACATCTAAGATCACACTGATATGATTCTAAAGCAGGGTTTCTACTCTTATTTTTTTTTAGAAATATTCCATCATTACAGCATTTTCTCAACAATGATCATATAATTAATGACAAACACAATCGATTCCTATTTTTGATTCCTCTCTGTCTTAGTTTCACCTCCATTTCATAAACTACAGCAGCCTCAGAGGATCAAAACTCAATCTTCAAAAGCCAAATTTACAAACAAAAACCTAAAAACCCCACCAGAGGCTTACATCTGATCATCTCTGGTGTGTTTGTGGAGACTCACCACGTCCATGATCTGCAGCAGACTGAAGCTGAAGCGCACCGTCAGACTCTGGGAGTCGTTGTTCACCGGTCGCTCCAGAGGGTTGTAGTTCTTCATCAGTTCTTTGTAGAGTCTTCTCTGGTGGACGCCCTGCAGAGAACCTTCAGAGAAATGGAGAGAAAGAAGAGAAAGAAGTGAAGGAACGAATGGGATTTTAATGGTGTTTTTGTTGTGTCCATCTGGGGAATAGTCCATTCATCCATTCATCCAATCTTCCATCCCTGTATTCATCCATTTATTCTTTCTTTCTTTCTTTCTTTCTTTCTTTCTTTCATTCATCCATTCTTCTATCCATTCATTCATCCATTCTTCTATCCATTCATTCATCCATTCTTCTACCCATTCATTCATCCTTTCTTCTATCCATTCATTCATTCTTTCTTCTATCCATTCATTCTTTCTTTCTTTCTTTCTTTCTTTCTCTCTTTCTCTCTTTCTTCAGTTCTTCTATCCATCCATTCATTCATCCATTCTTCTATCCATTCATTCATCCATTCTTCTATCCATTCATTCATTCTTTCTTCTATCCATTCATTCATTCATTCTTTCTTCTATCCATTCATTCATCCATTCTTCTATCCATTCATTCATCCATTCTTCTACCCATTCATTCATCCATTCTTCTACCCATTCATTCATCCATTCTTCTATCCATTCATTCATCCTTTCTTCTATCCATTCATTCATTCTTTCTTCTATCCATTCATTCATTCATTCTTTCTTCTATCCATTCATTCATTCTTTCTTCTATCCATTCATTCTTTCTTTCTTTCTCTCTTTCTCTCTTTCTCTCTTTCTTCAGTTCTTCTATCCATCCATTCATTCATTCATTCTTCTATCCATTCATTCATCCATCCATTCAATCTTCCATCCCTGTATTCTTTCTTTCTTTCTTTCTTTCTTTCATCCATTTTTCTATCCATTCATTCATCCACCCATTCTTCCATTTTATTAATAAGTAAGAGTAGCCAGACATAATACTATAAATACTCACATGAAAACTATTAAAAATCTATTAAATGACATTGAAAATAGAGTCTAAAAAAGATAAAAGAAAGTCTGGATGATAAAATGTACAAATATCCATGAGTGTTTTTTCAAATACAGAAGAAAGAAATGGAGAGAATCACATTTCAACAAGAAAAATGAAAATATCGCAAACTATATTTCCCTTAAGTCGAATTAAAATATCTAATATGAGCAGCACAGGCAAAATACTGATATAATAATATTAAATATACTCTATACAAAACGTGTCAAAAGCAGAAAAAGATAAAGAGCTCAATGTAACAAATAGAAAATGTGTGTAAGCTTTGATTTTAAAAGTGAGTTTAGAAAGAAACACATGTGACTCTTACACTGACATACTGTCTTTTTCTATGATGCTATTTAGGTTTAAAATCACTTGATTAAACATGAACTCTTCATTTTTCCATTGAATCCACTCTAATACCATTCTTCTATGAAAAATCAAGAATAAGGAGAGACACCGTTCACTGTTCAGTCCCTTCAGATGCACAAGAGAAGCAGAATCAACACAATACCAGCCTGATAAATGATAAAAGAGTAAAGAGTAGAGACTAAAGGCAGAGTGGTACCGTGCAGGAGGCAGCAGAGCGTCAGGACGAGCAGCGTAAAGATCCCAGCGTCCATCTTCACAATCACCGAGCACATCTCTCTGGAACCAACGAAAGAGAAGCAGAGGAACTGAGAGAGAGGGGTCTGGAGGCTCCGCCCACAAACAACAGGACGAGAGAGAGAGGAGTCTGGAGGCTCCGCCCCAAAAAAAAAAGGAGGGGGGGGGGGGAGGGTCCACAAACAACAGAGATGAGAGAGAGGAGTCTGGAGGCTCCGCCCACAAACATCAGGACGAGAGAGAGAGGAGTCGACCCACAACAACAGGACGAGAGAGAGGAGTCTGGAGGCTCCGCCCACAAACATCAGGACGAGAGAGAGGAGTCTGGAGGCTCCGCCCACAAACAATAGAGATGAGAGAGAGAGGGGTCTGGAGGCTCCGCCCACAAACAACAGGACGAGAGAGAGAGGGGTTTGGAGGCTCCGCCCACAAACATCAGGACGAGAGAGAGAGGAGTCTGGAGGCTCCGCCCTCAAACAACAGAGACGAGAGAGAGAGGAGTCTGGAGGCTCCGCCCACAAACAACAGAGATGAGAGAGAGGAGTCTGGAGGCTCCGCCCACAAACAACAGGACGAGAGAGAGAGGAGTCTGGAGGCTCCGCCCACAAACAACAGGACGAGAGAGAGGGGTCTGGAGGCTCCGCCCACAAACAATAGAGATGAGAGAGAGAGGGGTCTGGAGGCTCCGCCCACAAACAACAGGATGAGAGAGAGGAGGCCCGCCCACAAATCAGGAAGAGAGAGAGGGGTCTGGAGGCTCCGCCCACAAACATCAGGACGAGAGAGAGAGGAGTCTGGAGGCTCCGCCCACAAACAACAGGACGAGAGATAGGGGTCTGGAGGCTCCGCCCACAAACAATAGAGATGAGAGAGAGGGGTCTGGAGGCTCCGCCCACAAACAATAGAGATGAGAGAGAGGGTCTGGAGGCTCCGCCCACAAACAACAGGACGAGAGAGAGAGGAGTCTGGAGGCTCCGCCCACAAACAACAGAGATGAGAGAGAGGGGTCTGGAGGCTCCGCCCACAAACATCAGGACGAGAGAGAGGAGTCTGGAGGCTCCGCCCACAAACAACAGGACGAGAGAGAGAGGAGTCTGGAGGCTCCGCCCACAAACAACAGGACAAGAGAGAGAGGGGTCTGGAGGCTCCGCCCACAAACATCAGGACGAGAGAGAGAGAGAGAGAGAGAGAGAGGAGTCTGGAGGCTCCGCCCACAAACAACAGAGATGAGAGAGAGGGGTCTGGAGGCTCCGCCCACAAACATCAGGACGAGAGAGAGGAGTCTGGAGGCTCCGCCCACAAACAACAGGACGAGAGAGAGGGGTCTGGAGGCTCCGCCCACAAACATCAGGACGAGAGAGAGGAGTCTGGAGGCTCCGCCCACAAACAGTAGAGACAAGAGAGAGAGAGGAGTCTGGAGGCTCCGCCCACAAACAACAGAGATGAGAGAGAGGAGTCTGGAGGCTCTCAGAACACATTTATCTGTGAATCATTCATCTTTATGAAACTAGAGAAGAGTTCGAGTCAGAATGTGTCTTTACCACAGTCTCTTCATCAGAAAAATACACCAGGTTTGATTCTGAGGTTTGAGGAAAAGCGACACTGTGTATTTTACAGCCATTAAAGAAAAGAAAATCATACTAATGAATAAATAAACTCACACAACATGCACAACTGAGCTTTTGTTTGAATTGTACACAGCATATTTTGATTTCTATATAGAATATTGTAATTTTTCCATTTAAGTTTATGTTTAAATCTATGTTCAGTTTGTAAGAGGGACATCAGCTGCTGAAACTAAACCCTGTCTGTGCTACATTTCTGGCCAATAAAGCGTATTCTGATTCTGAAATGTTAATGAATGATAATAAAAACATTAACAAGTTTAGAAAGACATTCAAGGTGTTATAACTGGATTTAGATGGTTTTAAGTAATTTTGGCTGGACTTTAACAGGCTGTGAATACATTTAAAGTTGTTCTAAATGGATTTTGTTTGGTTTTAAATAGTTTAATTAGGACTTGAACCAGTTTTGAATGGATTTGATTTGGTTATAACCAGATTTGAAGTGGCTTAACTCCATCTTTAAACAGTTTTAAATGGATTTAAACTGGTTAATCCAGACTTAATTTGACTGGGTTTAAGTGATAATTGTGGTTTTCACTCGTTTCAAATGGATTTAATCTGGTTTGGTTTGGATTTTGCTGGATTTTAACTGGTTTTATTCTTAAAACGATAACCACATCTCAGAAGAAGGGATTTATTTGAAATATTCCAAATATTTTCAAGAATGATCTTCAACATAGTTTTAAACATTTGTAGTTGTCTTTCTTTATATTTTTGTCATTTTATGTTAAGGATTAATTACATTTTTCATTAAACTTCTGCAAATTACACTCGTTCACTCATTTTAATAGTTATTTCCCTTTTGTTTAGACGTTCTGTTCTGATAACTCCTGAAACGTTCCAGAGAGTCACCTCTAAAGTCACAGCTGCTGCGTCGTATTGATTTCTTTAACTCATGTAAAACGTTTGAGACAGTTTATCCGTCGGTGGCTCGTCTCCTGTCTCCGCCGTCACTGAACATCTCTCAGTTTCTCACCTCAGCGTCTCAAACGTTTGACCCGAGGTCGGAGGAGATCTCGTCTGTAACCGACTCCGATCGAAGCTTCTCAGACGATTACAGCTGCTCCTTTTGCTGCAGAGAAGTAGAGATTGTGAGAGGCTTTTTCTAATTGGCAAAAAATAACGAGGGAACGATTTATTTGAGAGTTTATTCAGTCGTTAGATCTGGATGTTTTCTCTCAGAACCAAATTAACAGAGTGGCTTCTAAACAATCAGTCAATAAAGTAAAAATGTGTCAGAAGAAAGTTATATAAACCTTTTCAGACAGATGCCAGTCCTTATTCTTTCTATGTAAATGTAAAAATGTAAAGCCCTTCAATACATTTAGAAGGTGATCATTTTGGCGCTAGGTTTTAATTGGATTTGAACAGGTTTTAGATGGATTGGTTTTGACAGATTTGGCTCAACTCTTCTTTGCTCTTTTTGTTTTCCGTTGTTTTGCAGTTTTTCAACACAATCTGTGAAAACGCGACGCTGTATTTTGAGGAAGCAGCACCAAATTTGAATAGAAAATAAATCACAAACCTTTTCTCTCTTTTGTAGCAGCTGTACTGTTACAAAGCTTTATAAATCCAGGCTCTAATTTCCACTCAGCACCACTTTCAGGACGTTCTGATGCTGTGTGTTAACTCATAGCGGTAATATTGGCTCATATCTGACTCTCGGAGACAGACGACTGCAATTTTAGGGCACTTTTTCTGCTTTCTTCCCGCAGAGAGCCTGGATTATTAAAGCTCTCCCCGCAGCATTAATGAGCAGCTTTGTGCAACTTTCAGCAATTCTTACTTCTACAGAACGGCTCAGGGAGATTTAACAAAAGCACATAAAGCAGAGATGAAAACTGTACACCTGCCAGAGAAGCATCAAGTTGAAAGGAAAAGTTGGAAGGGTTTGGGGCTGAATGGAGTAAGACCCTTTAGTCAAAAGCAGGAGAGGTTTATTCATCGTTATTATGGGACCTGGAGACACTCACACATGAACTAGTCAAAGTCTTTTATAGGAATGACTCAAGTGTAAACGCTATTTGAGGCTTTCGGTGAAGATATCGACAGGAGGCATCAGAGAGACATGTTAATATTTAAGCCATAAGACAAATTAAATGATAAACAACATTGAAACAGCTTTGAAAATGTGAAAAAAGACAAAAGAAATGGTAAGTTTTGAGTAAGGAGTCATTCTAATACCAGTGTAATTCAAGAGTTTAAAGTGAAAGTGAGCTTTTAGACCAAACAAATCTGTGAGTGAGAGGGATTTATCAGCTTCAGGTGAACATTTAGTCTCAAAGTTGAAGAGTTAGAAACAGGATTTGAGTGAGTTTAACAAGGACTGGGTCAGAACATCTCCAAAACCTGACTCTTGTGGGTGTTCCTGGTCTGCAGAGGTCAGAATCTATCAGAAGAGGAAAAAGGAAGGAACAGAGGTGATAGGTGAAGGGTCAGGGGTCACTGATGCAACAGTCCTTTCTATCAGAACCAGTTAAAGCTGGTTCTGATAGAAAGGAGTCAGAATACACAGTGAATCAGTTTGTTGTGTTTGGGACCAGTCAGGGTGACCTCTGACCTTTGACCCTTGAGCATCAGAACTGGACCAGAGCAATGGAAGAAGGTGTCCTGGTCTGAGTTTGAGGAACTGGAACAAACAGGTTTGATCCATGGAGGCCCCACCTGGAACTTACAGGTTCACCTTCAGATCCATGAAAAAACTGCTCAAATCCATCTAAAACCTGTTCAAATCCATCTAAAACCTGTTCAAATCCATCTAAAACCTGTTCTAATTCAACTAATACCTGTTCAAATCAATCTGAAATATGTTCTAATTCAAATAAAACCTGTTCAAATCCATATAAAACCTGTTCAAACCCAACTTAAACTGTTCAAATCAATCTAAAACCTGTTCAAATTCAACTAAAACCTGTTCAAACCCAACTAAAACCTGTTCAAATTCAACTAAAACCTGTTCAAACCCAACTAAAACTGTTCAAATCAATCTAAAACCTGTTCAAATCCATCTAAAACCTATTCAAATCAATCTAAAACCTGTTCAAATCCAACTAAAACATGTTCAAATCAATCTGAAATATGTTCTAATCCAACTAAAACCTGTTCAAATCCAACTAAAACATGTTCAAATCAATCTGAAATATGTTCAAATTCAACTAAAACCTGTTCAAATTCAACTAAAACCTGTTCAAACCCAACTAAAACCTGTTCAAATTCAACTAAAACCTATTCAAACCCAACTAAAACCTGTTCAAATCTATCTAAAACCTGTTCAAACCCAACTAAAACCTGTTCAAATCTATCTAAAACCTGTTCAAACCTATCTAAAAACCTGTTCAAACCCAACTAAAACCTGTTCAAACCCAACTAAAACCTGTTCAAATTCAACTAAAACCTGTTCAAACCCAACTAAAACCTGTTCAAATCTATCTAAAAACCTGTTCAAATTCAACTAAAACCTGTTCAAACCCAACTAAAACCTGTTCAAATTCAACTAAAACCTGTTCAAATCCATCTAAAACCTGTTCAAATCTATCTAAAACCTGTTCTAATTATCTACAAGTTTTAAAAGACAAGGAAGGAACCTAAGTGAAAAAACTAGAACAGACAGGAACAGGACATCAATTAAAGACTGATTTATTTGCATGTTTTAAGGCTCTGGATTAAATTAATAACAGTTTACCAAAAAAAAAACCTTCATACTAACGTCCCTTCATCAAATCAACAGCATTAGACAAATAGTGCCATCTAGTGCTGCAAACTGTTTATTACAAGAGTGAAAACACATAAATTAAATTGATTTGATTAGAAGACAGTCATTATTTAAAGTGTGTTCAGTAACATGGACAGTTCACAGTGTGGCGACAGATCATCTGGCCAGTCTGTCGTTCAGGTAACTGGCCGTGTTTTTGTCCTGCAGCAGCGCTTTGGTCACGTCGAACAGGTTCTGCTGATAGGCCAGTCTGTAGCGGCTGTAAACGTCGTTGCAGTGAGTGAGGAGCCGCTTCACGTTGGAGGCGACGTTACCGGGAGCTCCGTCCAATCTGAAAAATTAGATCAGAAAATTAGAGCCAGACAGATGAAAAACATAGTAAAAAATATGGAATAATGGTAGAACTGATGCTTTTAGGGCCTCGCTGTCGTCTTGGAGTTAAATACATTTAGTCTCAGGACGTGGATTACAAGGATTTTAAATTGAGACCAACCAAAACTAAAAAATTAAATGATAAATTAATGAGATTTTCAATTTATGGGCAGCACCGGAGCCTAAAGTAGTTTAATTAACACTTTGATTGGGTTTGGAAGACATTTAAATGGACTTAAAATTTAAAAAAGTAAATATAAATGCTCCATATGAACCTCAGTGCCACCAAACAGAGAGCGCTTCCAACTGAACTCTGGGACAGTTCATTAAAGTTGATGAGCAGACGAGCCCAAACAGGAAGAGCGTCATAAATTGGTGAAAAAACCCCCCATTACGTATTGTTTTATTTTCCAGAGAGTGGAAAACACGAACCAAAACAATATTTTCCAACTAAATAAAATGAGAAAAGGGCAAATGTGAAGCACTGAGAAGCTAAAATGCAACGGTAACAAGTCTTATTAGCATTTGGGCTAACAACACCATCAGTGTGTTTCTTAATAAAGACATGTTTTTGTTTTTTTTTTGCTGACGGACCAAAGTAAATGGATCGTTTTCTGTTTTGGTGCAAAATAAAGGAAATGGACGACAAACGTGAACACACCCTTCGTTAGTGTTGACTACAATCGTATCGACCGTAGCAGAAGTGCTGATGACAAACGCTTACTTTTTGAAAATGTCCTCGAACAGAGATGTGGTCAGTGCTCGGTGTCGTTTAAACTCTTCCAGATAAACAAAGTCTCCTTTAAGGACCACCTTCTGGTATAAAACCTCGGCCCAGTCCGGACTGTAGCTGTACGCCTCTGACACCACAAACACCTGGAGAGAGACACAACGACACACTTTAGACATTCAAGATTAAAGCAAACAAGCTACTGCCCTCTAAAGGCTCTAGTCCCTGTTTTTTGTCTCTGTCTCAGACTCCACTCTCCTCCAAAAGCCTAGAGACCAGTTTTTCCTCCAAAATACTAATCCATTTGACCAAACTGAAGTTTAGAGTTTAGCGTTAGCTTAGCTGTGACTTCAGCGTCAGGACGACAGTTATCTCCTCCTCGTTAAACATTACGTGATTGAATTGACAGTATTTATCTGTGTTTTACGTTGCCTCCCTTTTCTCTGTTGATGCTTTTCTTTTTTCAGCTGTTTCTCTGTTAAAAGACATATTCATCTGAAAATACACTTTATCTGCAGCTATTAAACTTCCTGGAACGTCATGTGACAAGTGTCGACCAATGGGAGCGCTCCTTTTAGGTTTTCTGTTCCTGAATAGAGGTTCTCATCTATTACAATCTCTTAGAATAAACAGTAGATGGCATCATAAAGACTGTTTTTTTCCACAAATGATTGATTTTACAACATACTTTTCGCTGCAAGTAAGTCGAGGTTTTATAACTACTTCCTAAAACCTACTTTTGAACTAAATAAGTGTTAATCTAAAGTATTTGTGCGTTGAAGTTGATGTAGAAGGCAGATAAACCGTAGTGAACCTGGTAACATCGAGGCAGCGCTACAACAGCGTTCAGGAGCTCCGCCGGTCGCAGGTTGATGACTTTCAGATCCAAGCCGTGATTCAGGAAGTGCAGCTGTAGAGCCACCAGTTTAGCCGTTTGGACACAGCGCGTGGCCTGACGAACGCACGAGTCCTGCCACGACACAGCACCAAGTCTCAAAAGTCTCAAAAGTCTTCAAAGTACAGTGAGGAAGGTTCTAAAAATGGTGCATGAACATACAAATGACAGACTAGAGCTGGAAAACTGGTGAAAGCCAATTGATAAAGAAAGATTATGGTAATAATTAAGTTTTAAAATAGAAATGTGCCAAGCTGGACACCTTTTTTTTTTAGAAAACATATTTATTCTCCATGGAGTCTTCTAGAAGGAGCTTGACTTAGCCTCTGTATAATGCAACGTTATTATGAAATTTATATTATTAACCTAAACAGATAGTGCCATCTAGTGCTGCAACCAGGTTACTACAAGAGTAAAAAAATATATACATTGATTTGACTAGAAGACAGTCATTATTTAAAGTGTAGTCTGTAACATATTCACTGAACAGTTCATCATTACGCTCCGTATAATGCAAACTTATGGATTATATTATTATTTTTTTTTACCTTAGCGTAGCTTTCTGCAGCGTCCTTCAGCAAACCCAGCACTTTCACCAACAAACTCTTCAAATCCGGAGTCACAACTGTCCACAAACAAACAAAAAAACATTCATTAACGACTACACATTTCATTTTTACACATCATCCTCGCGCTCGGATGAAATAATATCCGTCTTCAAACCCCTTCGTGACTTGGTTTAACCCTGAACATTAGTCAAAAGCTGCTTCACCCCAGTCCTGAGACTCGATCATCTTGAGCTGGGTCCTGGCGGCCATTTCGTGGTTCTCTCCGATCTCTCGTCTCATACTGAAGCACAGCGCCACCATGTTGTGCTTCTCGCTGTCGCCGGGAAGACAGCGCTTCAGATAATCCAACAGCGCCGTCTTCAGACTCGAGCTCTGGAAAACAAAAATATAACATAAAAACGTAGGGAGGGACAACAAGAGGAAATAGTTTAATATTCAGGATTAGAAGAGGTAAAAAAACACCTACCTGTCCTCTTTCGGTGTCCATTTTCTTCCTCAGGAGCATCTCGAAGCGATGGTTTTGATGCAGCAGGTCGAAGATGTACGTCATCTCGTTGTAGCGGCGGATCCCTGTCAGCAGACGCACCTACCAGACAGAGTTAGAGTAGTGCATAATCAACACTAATCAAGAGTAAAGCGTGTTTAATTCAACAACAAATGAGGTAAGAAACAAAAAGAAAGACCCGAGTTTATTCAAATAATTAATTACATAAAGGAAAGGAAAATCTTAATTAAAAATATAAAAGGTGAAAGTATAATCCAAATGGTGAATGTCGAGGCAAATGCATGAATACAAATCTTTTTTATTGATTATTAGTGAAATAAAGTGTTTTTTCTGTTTTGTTTTTAGGAAAATGCTACAAAACACACAGTGGGAAGTTTGTGTTCACATTTATCCATCAATAAGAGTCGAAAAAAGGAATTTCTACTGTATAATAATTAAAATTTTAATGAAAATCCTGCATATTTTACCGTAGTTTAAAGTTAATGTTAAATATGTCCCACCGCTAAAGCTACGGTTGTCAGTTCTGAATACTGTTTGACTCCCAATAAGAGACAGACTGAGGGTTTTACCAGCAGGCCGTAGTGCTCTCCCGGGGCCAGGTAGGTGTGGCTCAGGTGACGGGCCGCCTGCAGCACCCGGACGATCCCCTCCATGTTACAGGTGAGGCTGAAGCAGTCATGGGCCACGATCAGCAGCTCCACGACTAAAACACAAAGACCACGCGCCGTGAACTGGACCAGAACTGTCACTGAAACCTTCAGGATGTGTTTGTGAGGCTTACTGCAGCTCAGGTCTCTCAGCGGGACGGTAGTGAGACTCTCTAAGAGCTTGGATCCCACCAGGTTTGGGTCGTCGCACAGTTTCAGGAGCTGCATTAAAGAGTCGCGTCCCTCTGTCGGCCTGAACACCTGCCGCTCTGATCACGAAACAAAGACAAATGATTATCTTTTGTTCTATTCTATTTTATTACAAAGTTCTGATGTAAAGTAAAGATGCATTGTTTAGAAAAAAGGCCTTGAGCTCTGTCCCGTAACAGAAATGTAAATATATGCAAAAAATGGCACTACTTTCACAAAAATGATATGGAAACTAGTTTAGGTTTAGGCCAGACTAGATTTAAAATCCAGAAAGCTCTACTTTATGTTCAAGAGTATGATAAGAGCAAATAAAATGAGCTTGAGTCTGAGACAAGATCAGATTAAACATACTCTGAAACTACCAAAAGATTTAATTATTTATTGTTTTGGAGCGAAAAAGTGACTTCTAATATAAGTTTTAGGCAGGTGTGGAAATAAAAAGTAAAGTAAATGATAAACTATGTATATTTAGCCTCTCAATATTGAAGTATTTTGTCTATTCACTCACTTGGTGTTTGTAAAAAAGACAAAAAACTTCAATATCAAATGGAGTCTGGTCTGGTTTTGTCTGGGATTACATGGTCTGGTTTAGTCCAGTCTGGTCTGGTTTTGTCTGGGATTACATGGTCTGGTTTAGTCCAGATTCTTCTCAAACTGAAACAGAGGAACTGAACTGTTAATATTGATATTAAATATTGATTTGATTCAGAATTGTCTTCTTTTTTCACTTAAACCAATAAAAATAAACACACTTAATAGTTTACTTTTCTTTTTATATCCACTTCTGCCTAAAACGTTTGCATAATACTAAATAAATGATTCCAAAGTATCTCAATGACCTGCTTTTAAACTTTTCCTGAACATAATCCTAATAAAAACATCCTGATCTAAACATTTCTCTAATAATTCCGTCTGTGTTGCAGCTGGAGTCCCTCTGACCTGGCCCCGGCTGAGGCTCCTGGGTCGACGCGAGCAGAGCCTGGACCACGGCAGAAGACACCAGTTCAGCCACGGACTCAGCAGAGAGACCCTGGGCTTTGACGAAGGCCTGAGCTTTCCTGAAACGCTCCGGCTGCTCCGACAACAGCAGCTTCTCCAGAACAGAGAGGGAGTCCTCGCAGCAGACCTGAGCGAACGAACACTGCAGCTCCTGCACAAAAACACACAGTTTATATTGTAATACGTAATATTAGCAGGGATTTGTTGTTTCTCATGTCTGTAGTAAACGCTGATCAATCTCTCAGGCTTTTTAGTGCTTTTTTTTGGTGCTGTATGTAAGTATTATGCCATGAAAACTGGAAAATTAAAACACAAAAACCCTCCACTTACTGTTATGGACATAAGACTATTTGCATTTGAAGAATTAATTACTGAGATTTTGCTTCAACCTTAAAGCAGTGAACCTTCAACAACATTTTCATTTTTTTCTGTTGGTTTTCCACTGTTAATGGACAGAGACAGAAAACAGACTCAAGCTGGAAATCAAATCCAGAGACTTGGTTTAGATTTGGATTAAGGAACGTTCAGGTTTAGTTTGAGTAATCTTGAGTTTTCTGGATCCAGGCTGGTTTGGTTTTGAGAAGGTTTCATCTTATTTTCTTTTGGTTCAGAGGAACTACTTTATTACACTTTGCACAAAAACAATGAAGAGGATGTTACTTACTATTTCGAAAGCTGTTTTTTATTTTATTTGCTGCCACTAGAATTAAACAATTTACATTTAGTGTGAAACATCATGAAATACGTAGAGGCCATGACTTTTTAAATTGTTCTTATCCTCAGTGTGAGCCTGAAAAATGAAAAATGATGTATTTACACAATCAACCTTGTCTTTCTCTTGTTTTTGGCTGTGATTATGTTGCTTCTTGAAAAAGTCCCGCCCCCTTTTCCTCCAGGTTTAATGCTATTGGCTGTTCACTTCACGTCCACAACCAGTCACCATTAGTTAAGAGTTTAAACCTGAGCCGAAACAGAAAGTTTATAACCAGTTTCCTGCAACAGATGAACCTAAAGTGACCCAGTTTGGATTTGTTTGGTTTGATCAGAACTTTCTCTGGAAAATACTTCAAACACTGTCAATGGATGTCATTTATTGTTGTCAGTACAGTGTGTAAAGTGTTGCTGTACTTTGGAGAGCTGGTACAGGCTCAGCACTTGTTTGCAGTAGTTGTTGCCGTGACGACAGTGGTCGACCATCCTCTGGAGCTGGACGGAGACGTCGTCTTCGAGCGGCGGGAAAATGACAAACGAGGACAGGCTGCTGAGGGAGGCGGCTGCAGACGGAGACAGTTTAACCAAATATCACATTTCAGCTCAAGATGCAGATAAACTTCATTAATGTGGGAAATGTGTTGCTTTCTTCACTCGTGCTGTAATTAAAATATCACTTTTCAGGATAATTATCAAATTGAAATCGGGATAATTGTTATTGCATGGTGCTGTGTGGCTCTATATTTGCCTAAAGAGTCTAAAAATGGATCTATTTACTGGGTTTTTTCAGAGTTTTATGTTTCTATTTTCACAAGAGTGTTACATTACGGTGACTACGGGACATATTGTTTTGCAAAAGTCAATTATATACTACAATATTTGACAAAAACCCCTCTTAATCTACGCTTTTTACACTTAATACGTTTTTATACCAGATATTAAAACTTCAAACTTTCAACAAGATGTTTTTTTTTCATTGTATCATAGTTTTTGATCACTTTATAACATTAATCATAACTCACAGCTGGAGATGCCCCTCGGAGCTGCCTCTGTGGCCTCTTCTATCGACTCGGGGCTGATTTCTCCCGAAGCCAGGCCTCGGCAGCGAAGCACCAACAACAGGTCGCGGTGAAACAACGAGAAGTATCTGCAGACGCGGCTGGCTTCGTGAATACTGCCCTCGTCCAGTAAGAGTCCCACCAGAGCCGACAGGACGCGCCTCTGCTCTGAACTCAGATCAGTGTTTACAGAGGGCTCCTCCTCGGGACCTGGAGGTGAGAGTAGAACGCTCTTATTTTGGAAAATTAGGAAATATTAGGCAAAGCTCCTATTTAGACTTAGATTATTTAAACAATGTTGTACATATACTACATTTAAAGCATGTGATGGAGGATTACAGTTTTCAATCAAATTCAATCAATCAATCAAAGTCTCTCAATAGCTAATAATTCAAGGGGCGGGGCTTCACACCTGTCAATCACCAAAAGAGGAACATGATAAGCCCCTTTTTTCTTATTTTTGTGGCAATTTAGACATTTTAGTGCCGTCAAAACTATAAAAACTATGTTCTAGAATCATCCACAAAATATAAAAAGATGAAATATATACATTTTGTGGTAATATATCTAGTAAATGTTTAACAATACATTGAAAAGCCGCCCCCATAAGGCACTAAGGTTTACAGTGAGTAATAATAATGTAATAATAAGTGTAATTATGCGGCCAACAGTAAAAACTTTACGGTAAAACATAAAAATACATTGATGTTTATTCTGTTTCATGTGTTTTATTTGTGAAACACTGATAATTCTGTATTTAATACTGTTTAACTCTTGCTAAAGCTATTAAACAGTTGATTACTTTGACTTCAGCTTGAGTCCTTTTTATTTTAAAGTAACCCACATTACTCACCTCTGTCGGGAAGTCCGTCCAAACTCAGATAAGACGCTGTGTTCAGGCCCGAAACGTTGGAGAAGGAGAACTCTTTCACGAGCGATTCATACGAGTTCATCTCAGAAGAAACCGTCGGCGGGAGATTGAACACGCTCTCCTTCTCGACGGCGGCGCTCAGGAGTTTTTGCCGGACTTTGTTGACCCACAGCTCCTTTTCCAGCGCCTCTAATCTGGAAACGGGAAAGGGGCTGATTTGGGAGAGCCAGCGCGAGGCCAGTCCGAGGAGCAAGCACTTCTCCTGGAGGTCCACGGGTTCGGTCCGGTCCTCGATGCTCTCAGAAGGCTCGGGGGACGCGGATCCGGCCTTCGACAGGAAAAACTCCGAGGCCGATTCGGGGTCCGTGCCGTCCGCCCGCAGCTGATCGTGGCATTTCTTCCAAAAAGTGACCCGAGTCTCCAGACGCTTCCACTGACGCTTGTTTTTTAGTGAGTTCACCTCCTGCTGAAGCTGCACGAAAACACAGATGAAAAATAAAGGTGGGTGTAAAGGGAAGCAGAACCATATCGTGAAGTTTAAAGCCGATAAACATCTTCCCACAACAACGTTCAGATAAAAGTCAAACTAGACGTGAATCCAACTCATGTATAGTTTGAAGACTTAAAACAGACAAAGAGGGAAGCATAAAAAGCATAAATTAATGTTCATGTGGGAAATTTGTTGCTTTCTTCACTCATTCTGTAATTAAATTGACTAATTATCTAATTGAAATCAGGATAATTGTTATTGCATGGTGCTGTGTGGCTCTATATTTGATTATTTTTCCTGTTTGTGCAGATGTTATGACCCTTTCTGTCTAAAGAGTCTAAAAGTGGATCTATTCACTGGGTTTTTTCAGAGTTTTACGTTTCTATTTTCACAAGAGTGTTATATTACGGTAACTCGTCAAGTCAAAGTCAATTATATACTACAATATTTGACAAAAACCCCTCTTAATCTACGCTCTTTACACTTACGAGCTTTAACTTAATACGTTTTTCTACCCGATATTAAAACTTCAAACTTTCAACAAGACATAACCCCTGTTGATTATGTTTTTTTTTTCATTGTATCATAGTAAAAAAAGTTTAAAGCTGATAAACATCTTCCCACAACAACGTTCGTGACTCCAACTCTGACTCATGTATATTTTGAAGACTTAAAACAGACACAGAGGGAAGCATAAAAAGCATAAATTAATGTTCAGTGTGTGTTTGAAACCATTCATTCAAGTGTTTTACGGCTGGACATAAGTATTCTCTTCTGTTTTTATGAAGTTTTATTTGTAATAGAATAGTTTTACGTCAAATCCCACCTGAATAGGACTTTGTTGTCAGTTCAACCTGTGTTTTGTTGTTTTGTTTACTTTTAGTTCAGCTGTTTTTGCCTGAAGAGCAGTATTTCAGTAAAACCCACTCACCAGCTGCTTATGTTTTTACTAAATTCATCCACTGCTTGTTCTTTTTTTGGTTGAATCGAGGCGTGACACAAACTGTGGATTTAAATTTAACATTTCTACACCAGGTGAGGTTTGTAAAGAGGAGATTATTATGGTTACTGAAGATCCTACACACTCTTTTATAAATAATACACATTTTTTCTTGTTTAAACACTCGGTTTGTAATGTCTTTGGGGACTTTTCGGAGCTGGACCAGACCTGGCTGAGCAGCAGACGGTGAACTGGAAGCCCCGCGAGCTGGGACACCTGTCTGGCCTGGCTGTAGCGCCCCCCGGCCTGCAGAGCGTCCACGATGGTCTGGAGCTCCTCCTGCTGGTCGGAGGGGGAAGTGCACTGCAGCAGTCGAGGAGAGAGGGTCACGTCGGACCCCTGTAACAGCTGACTCAACTGACTCAGCTTCCTGAAGTCTGGACCTGAGGGAAAATGAACAAAAAATAAGACTTATGTACACTTTTAGCGCAAAGGTGTCATAGATAGGGATCATTTTGAGTTTAGATGTGTCTGACCAACAAAAAATAAACACTTTTTCACTGGCTTTAGATGATTTTAAAGCTACTTCTGTATTAAAAGCTTTTGTTAGTGTGAAAATACCACCAAAACAAGACATATAATGACCAGCACTTTGAGTTTAAATTTGTTTTTTTTATGGCAACGACACAATCTAGGTTTTTAACCCAATTTCAAAGACGTCACAGACCAACAAATAAAGATCTTATATTTAAGGGTGTTGTAAAGTGTGATAATACAGTATTTCTTCTGCTGTGAACTTGCTCTAAATTAGAAAAAAAAAAAGATGTACGATGATTTTGTAGTGTTTTTTTTGTGTTAAAAAAAGAACTAAATAAACAAACAATATGTCGAAAAATCTGGGCTATCCTTGAAATGTGTGGTGTTTTGAATAGGAATATTATTTAATTAAATTATTAAATTAAGAGTGTAAAACATTAAAGATCATTTTAATTATTACTTTAAACTTTTAGTATCTTTTTGTTATTGAAGTAAAGGTTTGTTATTGATGCAATTTCATTAAAAAAACAGAAAAAAGGAAGACAATGAGATTTTTGTAACCTTTAATTTTGATAAATATTATCATTTGATTTGGCTCCAGGTAGAAAACAGTTTTTTGGAGGTATTATTTAGGGAAGAATATATTTATTTGTGGCTCCTGAGTCAAAATAGTAGCAGCTCCATTTAAATATCAAAAGAAAGTGTGTATTTCTACAGTTTAGAGACAAAACAATACGAACAGCTTGAATGAGATAACGACGCACGAACCGTTGGATTTGAGGAGTTTGTCGACGTCTGCGAGCAGCTGGAGCAGTCGGTGGAGGTCGTACTGAGAGGAACAACGCTGCAGCATCGTCAGGAGCAGCACCGAGGCCTGGCTCTCCACCCACTGCAGCGGGAGGCCACCAGGGGGCGCCGGGCTACTGCTTCTCAACTGCATTAGAGGCAGAAAAACACACAGAATCAAGGGTAGAACAGCTCGCTCACTGCTGCATCGAGCTGCATTTTTAAAGTTAATGGATGAGAAATTAGCTTTAATTTAATTTAGATATCATTTCTTACAGTGAGGAGGGTCTTTTGAAAATCCAGCAGCTTTGCTTTGGCCTCAGAGAAGTTCCTGTAGTCGCAACACAACTCAAACATCCTGAGAACCAGCACCAGAGGACAGTCCTGAAGGAGACGGGACGGGAATGAGCACATGTTTAAAATGTGACACGTTCAAGAAAAGTGGGGAAGATTAGCTCTAAATTAATAATTGAGAAGCTGGCCACAATTACAATAAATAAAAATATTTCACACTAATCCTGGTCTAATCCGTCCGTCTATTTCTGAATTAATGACTCAACTTTTGGCAGTCCCAGTGCCTTCATTAATTTGAAACCTGCAGAGTTCAATTGATTCCCAAATTTTGTTCTTGTCTCAGTGAATACCAAACACTGAAGATCTGTTTGACAAGCTCCAGTTCCATCCTCATCTTCCTCTTGAACGAGACGCTGAGATATTTCGCCCGAGAACGTTAAACTTTAACGTGTACCTCCTCGTTCTCGTCCCATCAGCGTTTTATTACTGTTAAATCCTTCATTTTCCCATTTGTTGTAGTCCTTACCTTCTGAAACAGCCGGAAGCCTCTGAGCAGCGGCGCGACCAGGCCCCGTCCCAGCAGCGTCCTCCAGATGATGGACAGGTCGTGCAGTGTCCAGTCGTGGTGCTGGGGGGCGACGTTGAGGTGTCCCGTGGCGTCCTGCAGCGTGACCTCGTCCACGGAGGTCAGGACCCAGACGCAGAGGCAGCACACGCCCTCCGACCCCTGGAACTCCAAAAAAAAAACAAAAACAGGTCGCTCTCTGTCTCATTTTTACTGAGTTTATCGACGCATTATTTCAGAATCACAACTGGTTTAATTCTTTTTCATTTTTGTGAATTAAGGGCTGTGCAATTAATCAAATTTTCAATTTAAATTTCATCTCCCAACGATCACAAAACCAATGTAATCGAGAAAACACTATTAGAAACTAGTTTTTATTTATTACTTGTTACTCGTTTTCCACTATTTCCACAATTTATTCATTTATTTGTGTGAATATATTATTTATTTTAAGGAGAATTCACTGTTTTGTTCAATAAATCCAACATATTTCCAAATTCAATGAGTAATCGTGTAAAATATATAATAATCAATCAGCCCTATGTGAATGGATAAAAACTCTAATAATTTTCATCTTATTTTAATTAAAAAGTGTTTCATAACTACTCCAGGGATCTCTTTCTCATTGAACACACTTGTTTTGTTGTTGTTGTGTCTGTAAAAACACCTACAGCAACAAAAACAGTAAAAATATTCTTTTTATTCTTCAAAAACACATTTCATCTTTATTCTTACTCTATTGGGAAACCTCAGATGCTAAAATCTAACCTTTCTCGGGTCTCTGACAGTAATCTGGAGCTCTCCACTGATTGTTTGGCCCCGTTTTGTCGCAGCAGTGGTTTTTAAACTCATTAGAAGATTGTTCCTTGTTTGAGTTACTTCATAAAAAATCCTCTTAATCAGCTTTTGTACCGAACTGCTGAGTCGTGGCTGGCTCTGGTTCTGTGCCAGATTTCCCTCAAAATGTTTTCACTTTAAGTACACAGTTTATTTTGTGTTGTTGTTTTGACCCTCTGAGGCTACTGTACTGTAGTAGTAGTGACTTTTGATCCTCTCAGGGTGACATAGATTGACTTTTGACCCTTAGACACTGCTCTAGTTTCACTTTTCACATCTGAGACCACTGTAGTTTGAGTTTTGACCCTCTACAGCTATCGTAGTGTGAGTTTTGACCCTCTAAAGCTGCTGTAGTTTGAGTTTTGACCCTCTAAAGCTGCTGTAGTTTGAGTTTTGACCCTCTAAAGCTACTGTAGTTTGAGTTTTGACCCTCTAAAGCTGCTGTAGTTTGAGTTTTGACCCTCTAAAGCTGTTGTAGTTGTAGTTTTGACCCTCTAAAGCTGCTGTAGTTGTAGTTTTGACCCTCTAAAGCTGCACTAGTTGTAGTTTTGACCCTTTAAAGCTGCTGTAGTTGTAGTTTTGACCCTCTAAAGCTTCTGTAGTTGTAGTTTTGACCCTCTAAAGCTGCTGTAGTTTGAGTTTTGACCCTCTAAAGCTGCTGTAGCTTGAGTTTTGACCCTCTGAGGCTTTGCAAATTCATAAAAAATTCCTCTTAATCAGCTTTTGTACTGAATTGCTGACTTATGGCTGGCTCTCGTTGTTCCAGGTTATGTGCCAGTTTTTCCCCCAAAATGTTTTCACTCTGCCAACTTTTAAATACACATTTTATTTTGTGCTTTCCAAATTTCCAAACTTGTTAATAACCAGCTAAGTGCCCCCTGTTTGGTGTTTTCACATTGCCTTTAAATATTAATTATTGCATTTAATCTTTTCCAACATGAATAATAAAAGCTCTGAATTAATTTGTCTCTGTGGCAAATTCAACTGGTTTATTATAAGAATATATTTGTAGGTTTTATTTATTTGACGCCTTTTGAGCTTTATGAAAACTAGTTTGAGGATATGTGTGACTGGGTTCAAAGTACCTAAAGTTATCTCAAGGCACTCACAAAAGACGCCGATTTGTTTTTCCAGTTTTTTTGTTGTGTTTATTGCTGCTTTGAATGAATAATTAATGCCCGTTGAGAAATAACAAAAGCCTGTTTTAAATAAGTAGAAAACAGGCACAAGGGAGACTCTAGGAGCTCGTGTTCTGGCTTCAACTGTGAACCCTGGATGTTTATGTAATAGTCAGTGGGTGATTAAAACAGAGATAAATATGTATAATTCTGATTAAATGCAGCTGTGGTTCATTCTGACCTTTGTGTTTCCTTTGTGATTAAACATTAAAGGCGTTAAAAGGCAAAGCAGGGCTGTGCAACTTAATTAAAAGGTAAATTCAGCCAAATCTCACTGGCAATTATTAAATATATATGCATGGTTACAGAATATCCCTGTAAGTTCTGCTTGTATTACCATTCTTAGACAAAATAGACGTAAAAACACGAGTGGTAATAGTTAGTGCAGGTAAAAAAAACATTTATATACACATTTTATATTTATATACTTGTGCAGGGTTTTCAAAAAAGGGTCAAAAAAGTAAAAAAAAGTAATATGGAGGTAAATATATCTGTAAAAACTATTACAGGAGGATTAAGTTCATTCAAAACCATAGTAATTAAATTATTAGAGTGAAAACTGTTCCTGAATTATAGTAAAAAGAGAATTAAAAAGAGTTGAAATCCTGTGTAAAAGGTCTGATTTGTGACTAGGCAAAGTTCTTCCAACTTGTTCACATTTAAATTACTGATTATTTCTGAATTAATGACTACATTTTTGGCTGTCCCTGTGCCTTTATTAATTTAAAACCTGCAGAGTTTAAATAATTCCAAACTTTGGTCTTGTCTCAGTCAATACCAAACACTCAGTCCAATAACTTAACGCCCTGGACCTTTATGCCTGAGATGACAGCAATAAACAAAACTTTTAGAGTCACTCACCTGTTGAGACGCTGCCAGGACGGCCAGAGTGGGGCAGTGTTGCACCAGCGCCTCCTGCAGGAGAAAGCGTGAAGGCGAGGGCTCGTTCTGGCTCCGGAGCAGGACTTGGAACAGTTCCCTGGGGTGCTCCGAACCGACGGGATCCCCTTGTTCTGCGGAACCCCTGGGCTGCTCCGGGACGCCCCGCTCCCACCTGGGACTGTGCACCTGCAGGTCCTGAAACGCCAGGCTCAGGTGGGACCGGAGGGTGGGACCGAACTCCGCCACAACAGACCTCACCTGGAACGACAAATAAACTCAAATAATCAAGGCTATTTTATTATTATTATTTATTTTATTATTATTAGTTTTATTATTATTTATTGTATTATTATTATTAGTTTTATTATTGTTTATTTTATTATTATTATTATTATTATTGTTTATTTTATTATTATTATTATTATTATTATTATTATTATTATTATTAGTTTTATTATTATTATTATTATTATTATTATTATTTATTTTATTATTATTATTATTTATTTTATTATTATTATTTCCTGATGTTAGGGCTGTTCGAGTATGGAAAAAAAATCATAATCACAATTATTTTAGTCATTATTGAAATCACGATTATTTTACACGATTACTCATTGACTTAAAAATATGTTGAATTTATTTAACAAAACAGTGAATTCTCCTTAAAATAAATAATATATTCATAAATAAACAGCTTAAAAAATAAACAGAAATAATAATAAGCTCAACAATGTAGTGCACTTCCACAATCTCAAGTAATAAATAAAAACAAGTAGTAAATAAAATACAAATAACTATTAAAACAATTATCCAAAGTAAATGTGCTCATGTTTGTGCCGTAACAAACTGACTTAAACAAGTGTTCAACATTTTCAAGATAACCTGCAAAACAGAATGTGACTAAATAATCGTTTTTTTCTTGATTTTATAGGTTTTGAAACAAAATTGAAAATTAAAATTCGATGAACTGCCCAGCCGTACTTGATGTTATAAAATATTGACGTTTAAAACGCTCCAGGATCATTCTCTACAGCCTCAAAAGTTTCTTAGCGGTGCTTTAAGGTGAAATGAATCCAAACCTGCTGCGGTGGGAAGTTGTGCAGTTGGACGAACAACAGGAAGTGGATGAAGTGTCCGTCTTGGGCGCAGTGTGACGGGAAAACAGAGCTGAGCCTCAAACTGTGGAGCTGACAGAACTGAACAGGTAAGGCCCACTCCAGAGCAGCCTCATACGACGACCTGAAGACGAAAAGACAACAGCTTCAAAACAGACCAGACTTCCTCCTCCTTTAACAAAGCATCACGAAGCATCTGATTACACTTTTTATACTTATTTTTGAACAAATGCCACCTCCTGATATCACCTACTGTGTATATACACCTGTAGGGCTCACCTGCCGACTCCTTTCTGCTCCAGACCGTCACTCACTGCTGCCTCTAAGTGACCAATCAGCTCCTCGGCTGCTCCAGGCTCCGCCTCCGCCAGCTTCACACCTTTAGACACTTTTAAAACAAATATATGTTAAAAAAGTGGCACTACTTCACAATAAAGCCTACTTCTGAGGGATTTATGAATCATTACAGACGCCACTGATAGAGATTAGCTTTAAAAACATTTCCTGAAATATTTGGAATCATTATTTTTGGTTAAAATACAAAACATTCAATAAAATACAAAGTTAGCCACAGTGTCCCATTTTCTGATGATTTACATTTCAAATCGAAACATTTTTTTAGATTAATAGTTATTTATTTATAATACAATATACATCCTCATTATTTTCTGTATAATATCATATCCTCATAAGCTGGAACGTCAGTGTACTTTCTGGCAAAAAACGTTTACTATTATTATTACTTTTGTGTTGTATTTGATAGTGACTGTTCATCAACTAAATTTGCTCTTCACAGGTGCCACAAATTAAAATATATAGTTAAATAAATCAATACATACATAACTTTGCGTTCACCGTTAAATATCTTTTTCTTGTTTTTTTCTTTCTTAACTGAAAACTTTGATCGGTTATTTGAAGTTGAAAACAAAAAACTGTGAAATAAAATGTGTTTTCTGTGTGAAGATGATTTGTCACATGAAAAAGTAAAACAAAGAATGTATGTATGTATGTTTTTAACTCTTTTACCTGATCAACCTCAAAATTCTTAAAGTTCTCCACAATTTCTTCACCATCTAGACTCACTATTTGTCAATCAACTAATCACCTTTGCCTTTAATAACTCAACAATCCCATTCATAACAGTTCCTAAATGAGTTATTATTAATACTCCTGTTCAAATCCAACTAAAACCTGTTCAAATCCAACTAAAACCTGTTCAAATTCAGATTAAACCTGTTCAAATCCAACAAAAACCTGCTCAAATCCAACTAAAACCTGTTCAAATCCAACTAAAACCTGTTCAAATTCAACTAAAACCTGTTCAAATCCAACTAAAACCTGTTCAAATTCAACTAAAACCTGTTCAAATCCAACTAAAACCTGTTCAAATCCAACTAAAACCTGTTCAAATTCAGATTAAACCTGTTAAAATCCAACTAAAACCTGTTAAAATCCAACTAAAACCTGTTCAAATACAACTAAAACCTGTTCAAATTCAACTAAAACCTGTTCAAATTCAACTAAAACCTGTTCAAATCCAACTAAAACCTGTTTAAATACAACGAAAACCTGTTCAAATCCAACTAAAACCTGTTCAAATCCAACTAAAACCTGTTAAAAAGAACTAAAACCTGTTCAAATCCAACTAGAGCTGTTCAAATCCAACTAAAACCTGTTCAAATGCAACTAAATGCTGTTCAAATCCAACTAAAACCTGTTCAAATCCAACTAAAACCTGTTCAAATCCAACTAAAACCTGTTCAAATTCAACTAAATATTATTAACAAATATAAATAAACATGATTATTAATACTCAGTGTGTGTATATTCTACCCAGAGTGTGCAGATGCTGTGAGGGGCTGACGGGTGAGTCCTGCTGGCTCCAGTGTTGAAGTATAGCGTTCATGGCTCTGATGTCCACTCTGAGCTGGAGGCTGCAGATTCCCAGCAGCTCACAGAAGCAGACGGCCGCAGAGCAGACAGACGGCAGGTTGAAGGAGCGCAGGGCCAGACGGTAAACCTGCTGCCAGGCCTGCTGCAGACTGAAACATCGACAGAGGAAAGAAAAACTACCGAGTGAAAGAAAAACTCTATTAGAGACGCTACTGAAGTGTTAACGTTGCACTCACAGCAGCTTGACGTCAGCGCAGCCGCTCAACTGTTGGACGAGGAACGTGGCGTAAGCGAAGGAGGGTCGGCCGTGACGGAGGTAGTAAAGGTAGTCCAGGTTCTCCACCAGAGAGAACTTACTGACCAAGTGAGGGCTGGAGAAATGAGGGAGCTCCGAGGTTTCTGCGAAGGAAGAAAAAACACGGCTTATTCAGGGTTTAGCCGGTTCAAAACGCAATTTCTCTTTTTTCCACACGTCAGTAGAGCAAGTTTTTTATTTTAAGGTGGACTGGCTTTATGTTATTTTATTAAGATATTTTGATACTGGCATCGAGAGATATTGGTTTTATCACTGAAAATGTAATTATGTGAATTATATGTACCTGCTCAAACTGATCCAAACCTGTTCAAATCCAACTAAAAGCTGTTTAAATCCAACTAAAAACTGTTTAAATCCAACTAAAACTTGTAAAAATCCAACTAAAACCTGTTCAAATCCAACTAGAGCTGTTCAAATCCAACTAAAACCTGTTAAAATCCAACTAAAGGCTGTTCAAATCCAACTAAAAACTGTTTAAATCCAACTAAAAACTGTTTAAATCCAACTAAAACATGTTAAAATCCAACTAAAACCTGTTTAAATCCAACTAAAAGCTGTTCAAATCCAACTAAAAACTGTTTAAATCCAACTAAAACATGTTAAAATCCAACTAAAACCTGTTTAAATCCAACTAGAGCTATTCAAATCCAACTAAAACCTGTAAATATCCAACTAAATGCTGTTCAAATCCAACTAAAACCTCTTCAAATCCAACTAAAACAGTTTGGACAGCCCCGTTTTAGACACTTATATAATCAACATTAATCAAAATGGACAGTAAAACCTAGTTAATATGTTATCCCCTTAAAACAAATGTGATAAGTTTTGCAGTCTGTTTTAATTTAAGTCACATCTGCCACAAAAGCCTTGATAAACATTAATAGATGAGTCTGGGACGTTACCGGTGGAGCTCAGAGTGTTTGCCGTCTGCCAACTGAACAGTTTGGACGGATCCAACGGATGAAGAGACTGGAAAATACACAAACCTGGCTTTGGAATTTGATTTGTTTTTAGATTATCCACACTTTAACAACAGAGCTACAGTAAAACGCATGAGGATATTTACTGTGAACAGAAAACTATGGATGTACTTTAATAAAAACAACAAAAGAGTGATTTAGGGGTGGGTTTACCTGCAGGAGGTGGTAAAGGGACACATCGGACGGCTGGTGGTTCCCTCGGGGTCCCGACGGGAACAGGGCAGACTTCAGTTTGGGATGAGGGGCCAGAGCCATCTTCAGGAGCTGAGGGTCCACCGTCCTCTGGGACCGACCCGGCTTCTCACCTTCAACCAGGACCTGACCACAACACTCTTTGCTTCAGCCTGTTTTCGTCATTTAATACGTTTCATTTTTCAAACAAATTTATTTTTATTACGTAAATCAAGACCAAAATAACCATGAATTTGTCCCATATCCTGTGTTTTGAACTTTAAATCCAGCCCTGTCCATTGTCCCGTTCTCATTAACATTGGAAGAAGCAATGACCATTAAAATTGGATCAAAAAATACACGACCAAAAAGTTTATAAATAACTCTATTTAGTTATCAATACAAAACGTTTTTTGTAATATGTCAAGCTTCTACAAAATCAAAAAATCTAAAGCTAAAAGTCCCTGTTTACTCACTCAGACATGATGCATTCTTCTTTTTTATTTAACTTAAACCTGTTCAGATCCAACTAAAACCTGTTCCAATCCAATTTAAACCTGCTATAATCCAACTAAAACCTGTTTGAATGTAACAAAACCTGTTCAAATCCAACTAAAACCTGTTCCAATCCAATTTAAACCTGCTAAAATCCAACTAAAACCTGTTTGAATGTAACAAAACCTGTTCAAATCCAACTAAAACCTGTTCAAATCCAACTAAAACCTTTTCAAATCCAACTAGAACCTTTTTAAATCAAACTAAAACCTTTTTAAATCAAACTAAAACCTGCTCAAATCCAATTAAAAACAGTTCAAATCCAATTAAAACCAGTTTAAGTCATGCATTTTTCTTTTTTTGACCATGTCTGTGTTTTCATTCAACAAAAACTTAGTCAAATCCAACTAAAACCTGTTCAAATCCAACTAAAACCTGCTCAAATCCAACTAAAACCTGTTCAAATCCAACTAAAACCTAAAACCTGCTCAATTCCAACTAAAACCTGCTCAAATCCAACTAAAACCTGCTCAAATCCAACTAAAACCTGTTCAAATCCTACTAAAACCTAAAACCTGCTCAATTCCAACTAAAACCTGCTCAAATCCAACTAAAAGCTGTTCAAATCCAACTAAAACCAGTTCAAGTCATGCATTTTTCTTTTTTTTGACCATGTCTATGTTTTCATTCAACAAAAACTTAGTCAAATCCAACTAAAACCTGCTCAAATCAAACTAAAACCTTCTCAAATCCAACTAAATCCTGCTCAAATCCAACTAAAACCTGCTCAAATCCAACTAAAACCTGCTCAAATCCAACTAAAACCTGTTGAAATTCAAATATCAAATTCATTTCTCTTCAGATTTTCTCTGTGTATTTAATAAAATCACTGTTGTTTCACTTGAGGCTGTGTGACTTGGTTTGTTCACCTGGTCGATTCCTCCGGGAGCGAACATAATGGCGGCCAGAGCGAGCAGACTGTGTCCCTCCAAAAGCAGACTGTTGAGGGACGCCTGGCTGCCAGGTAACAACACCTGAGCACTGGTCAAACAGGCCTGAAACACCAGCCCGGGATCTGGGACCAAACACAGATGTATGAGGATGAAATAACAGGGGACAGACTTACAGAACTGTGGAGATGATACCTGTCAGGTCTCTGCTGATCTCCTGGATCTTGATGAGCATCTCAAACCAAGGGTAGGTCACAAATAAACTCTGATCGGACAAAAGAGGGCAGTTTCTAGGAGTCAACCTGAACACAAGACAAAATATACACTTCTAAAACAATGTTAAAAAGTTCAGAGTCACTGTGTTGAGTCATTATTATTCAAAGCTAATGGTGTAACTTGTTAAAACCTTGTTAATAAATGTAAACTCTCAGGATTAGGAGGATGAAAGATGGCTGAAGACTTAATTTTAAGGAACAATTACCATATTTAATATTTGAGAGAGTTTTACAAGAACTTAAAAGTAAAGGCACCAGGGTTCCCACACTTTTAATTTAGTAAATGTATTTATTAATCAATTTTTTACCTTTAACCAGAAAAGTCCTACTAATATAGCAAATCTCTTTTGTATTATACAAAAGAAAGAAAAGCCCAGCTCTGGGGATCGAACAAACATTAGACAAACACAAAAACACAAAATGTAGTTTTTAAGTGATTTTAATTTATTAAGGGCTAGGTAGGTTTATAAAGCTTTTTACCTTTAATAAATAAAATCAACACTTAAAAACTGCATTTTGTGTTTACTTGAGTTATCTTTGTCTAAAAATCCAACTAAAACCTGTTCAAATCTAACTTAAACCTGCTAAAAGCTGCTCAAATTCAACTAAAACCTGTTCCAATTCAACTAAAGCTGCTCAAATCCAACAAAATGTGCTCAAATCCAACTAAAACCTGTTTAAATGTAACTAAAACCTGCTAAAACGCAACTAAAACCTGTTCAAATCTAACTAAAAGCTGCTCAAATCCAACTAAAACCTGTTCAAATCCAACTAAAACCTGCTCAAATCAAATAAAACCTGCTCAAACTCAACTAAAACCTGTTCAAATCCAACTAAAAGCTGCTCAAATCCAACTAAAACCTGTTCAAATTCAACTAAAACCTGTTCAAATCAAACTAAAACCTGTTCAAATCAAACTAAAACCTGTTCAAATCAAACTAAAACCTGTTCAAACTCAACTAAAACCTGTTCAAATTAAACTAAAACCTGTTCAAATCCAACTAAAAGCTGCTCAAATCCAACTAAAACCTGTTCAAATCAAACTAAAACCTGTTCAAATCAAACTAAAACCTGCTCAAATCAAACTAAAACCTGTTCAAATCAAACTAAAACCTGCTCAAACACAACTAAAACCTGTTCAAATCCAACTAAAACCTGCTCAAATCAAACTTATACCTGCTCAAACACAACTAAAACCTGTTCAAATCCAACTAAAACCTGTTCAAATCCAACTAAAACCTGTTCAAATCCAACTAAACCCTGTACAGACCGACCTGTAGTGCTGGAGGTAAGTGTAGAGCAGATATTTGAGGCCGTGCTCGAGGCAGAAGTTGATGAAGAGGCTGTGAAAGTCCAGACCGTGAGGAGAACGGTGCAGAGGGACCGGAGCAGACTGGGACATGACTCCTCCGCCTTGAGCCAGACGCCACAGGAGACGCTCGAAATCTGACAACTCGTCCGGGATGAACACGTGTCTCCTGAGAAAACACACATGATCAATCAATCAAAATTATTATTATTTTCCTTTTATTGCCACATAGTTTTCTGGTCAGTTTGGATATTGATCATTTAATTAAAGCTCCAGAACCCAATTTTGTAATGTTTATTGCTTCTTTTATTTAAAAAAAAAGTAAAACGGTACCAATTTATCACCAGAAAACACTAATACGTTAAATTAAATCGAAGTTTAGAGCTTTGCCAACATTTATCCATGTTTAATTTGCTGCTTGTTTCTCTATTTTTATCTTTTTTGAGCTGTTTCTCTGTGAAATAAGACGTATTTTCAACAGAATAACCCATTTCCTTGGTTTATTTCCTTGTTCCTTCGTTGTTGACATCAGTGTCGACCAATGGGAGCGCTCCTTTTTACCTGAAGTGAGCTGTGATTGGACAAAATCCTGCTTAAATCTATTAAAATCCTTAATTATAAAGACTAGATCACGACTCATTTTTTCACAGATGATTCCTGTTACAATAAACTTTAGGGGATTACACTGAAAAACTAAATGAAACAGTAAAAAAATCAGGTAATGAACAAAAAAGTGGGCATAGGGCACAAAATAGATGCTTTAAATTGGAGTTAAAAGAGACAATATACTAAAAACAAGTTGTATATTTAATTTAAAACCATTTTAAGCATTACTTTTCAACGTAAAATCATTTATTGTGTTGTTTTTTTTGCCAAATCAGTCAAATGTAGATGTGCTAATACTGATATCTTTTTTAAAAGTAGTTTTTGGAGCGTATACCACATACTTGAGTGACCCAGGTTCAATTCCAGCTTGTTGCATACGGACTCTGTTATCAGTGTGCACATTTTATTATTTGGAATTAAAATACTTCCACAGATCAGTTCAAAATATAGCTATCGTTTTGGTGCAAACTGATGCATATTTGTATAAAACAAAAGCCCTGCCCTGACGGTGTTACGGTGTAAAATGTACAGCTGTTATATGTCGCACCTGGACAGTAGATCCAGTAAGTCTTCTCTCATGAAGCCGCTGCAGGCCGTGCTGTCGTTGACCAGCTCCGGGGTTAACTCCGGCCACCGGGGGGCGCCAGACGTGTCGGCGCTCTGGATCCACTCCACCACACGCTGCTGGTCGTGGAGCGAGGTCAGGTATCGCCACAACACCGACGGCTCACAGGAACTCACCTCTGACCGTTCAACAGCCACAGAGTGATGTTAAAAAAGAGGAAAGACAGTTTATAATCTAAAAAATAGAGCTGTCGGATTCTTTAAATCGGTCTTGGTCTTGTCTTACACTCATTTTATTTCAATTAAAGCAACACTATGTGACTTTTGACAAATGAAGTGGTGAAACTCAGATGGGATCGTTAACTATTTTTAATAAATATCCTGTAATTAATGTAGAATTAAAAGGAAAATGTAACTATAAATGTAACTAAAATCTGCTCAAAACTCAATTAAAACCTGCTCAAATTAAACTAAACCTGTTCAAATCCCGATAAAACCTACTCAAATCCAACTAAAACCTGTTCAAATCCAACTAATACTTGTTTAAATCCAACTAAAACCTGTTTAAATCCAACTAAAACCTGTTTAAATCCAATTTAAACCATCTAAAATCCGACTAAAACCTGCTCAAATCCAACTAATACTTGTTTAAATCCAACTAAAACCTGCTCAAATCCAATTTAAACCATCTAAAATCCGACTAAAACCTGCTCAAATCCAAATAAAATCTGCTCAAATCCAACTAAAACCTGCTCAAATCCAACTAAAACCTGCTCAAATCCAACTAAAACCTGTTCAAATTCAACCAAAAGCTGTTCAAATCCAAATAAAACTTGCTCAAATCCAACTAAAACCTGTTTAAATCCAAATAAAACCTGTTTAAATCCATCTAAAACCTGCTCAAATCCAAATAAAATCTGCTCAAATCCATCTAAAACCTGCTCAAATTCAACCAAAACCTGCTCAAATCCAATTTAAACCATCTAAAATCCAACTAAAACCTGCTCAAATCCAACTAAAACCTGCTCAAATCCAACTAAAACCTGTTCAAATTCAACTAAAACCTGCTCAAATCCAACTAAAACCTGCTCAAATCCAACTAAAACCTGCTCAAATCCAACTAAAACCTGTTCAAATTGAAATATCAAATTCATTTCTCTTCAGATTTGCTTTGTGTATTTTATAAAATCACTGTTGTTTCACTTGGGGCTCTGTGATTGGTCGTTCAGTCCAGTGTTTTTTAAAAGGAAAAATTCAAAGGGCTGTTAGTTTCCTTAAATAACTATTGTTGTTTTAAATAATAACCTTGTCCAAAATGAATATAATGCTGTTATTGTAATGGTTTTGGGGTTGAACTGACATTGCTGCTTTAATAAAAATAAATCCTTCTAGTTTGGACTTGTTGTGTTAGGATTTTCTAATTGTTGCCTGGTACTTGGTCTTAGTCTTGATTTGGTTTAGTCTTTGGTTTATTCAAAGCTATAAAACTGTTTCTGCCCTTGTTATGGCTTAATATTATTCCAGGAAAAGGTATTTGTTATTTTTCAATGTTAAAAATTCAAAATCCTTCACAAAACATTGCTCCAAATACACGAACCATCCTCAAACAATCTCTTTCTGACATATTTTTGTGATTAGCCTTTTAAAAACGTACACAAATACTGGAACATTTCTTTTCATTTGGAGGAATGTTCAAATGTTATCCTTCTTTAATGGATAACACTATTTAAACCAACTTTAATCTATGAACTTTGAATAGTAAACTTTCTCCTTTTGTGTTCAAAAGCATGTCAATTATGCAAAGTTTAGTTTTTTTTTAATGGACCATCATAGCTCATTATTAATAACCTTCATAACACTCACACAATCCATTTCAATCCATGATTTATTTATCAATTTATATATTTAACTGCAGACAAGGTTTTCCAGAATGAGAAAATGTTGCTCAGTGAATAACAAAATACGAGCTTAGAGCGTCTGAATCTGCGGAGTTTGACCCAATCAGATTCCTTTCGATGTTGAAACTGAGTGGGTTTTACCTGTGTGCTTCCGTCGGGACAGTAGGACGGTGGTGCGGCTGCTCTGGTCCCAGTTTTTGACCCAGTCCAGCCTCACGTTCACCCACAGACCCGGCTCTTCGGACTCTCTCTGCACCACCAGCTCTTTTAGAAGGTTTTCATCAGTTTCCTCAGTGTGGACCATTCGGAGAGCCCTGAAAAACAGCAAAAAAACCCACTAATATTCAGTAAACAGAGGTAGTAAAGCTTCTTGTACTCGTTTTAACCCATTTTGGAACTTTTTACTGAATATAAAGCACTGTTAGGCACAAAAACAAGCTCCACCAAAACAAGTCAGTAATAAAACCAAGATGGCTCCATGGAAAATGTCAGGATGAATCAAAACAATGGCAAATTCAAACCTGTGTGTGTCTTTTTTGTTTTAACTAAAGAAAAAAGAACATTGTAATAAGGATTTAACAAGGATTTGAAAAGTATCATACAGTATTTTCATATTTTTCAACTTTGATTTGAGCTTTGTCCGAACATCTTAACAAAATAAGAACATTTATTCATTTTCATTCATTGTAAACATCTGTGGAAACCCTGCCGAATAGAAATAGAAGTGTTTACCTCGGTGTTTGTGTCTTTAATGGACGCTGAACGACGGGAAGAGAACCCAACTTCTCCATTTCTCTGATAAAAGAAACACTCTGCGCCTCTTCTTCAGTGAAATAACTCCTCCTCGAAAGCTCTTTAACCTGAAAAATCAAGTCGAAAAGCTCTATTTGTATTAATGTATCGACAGTATCGTGGTCTTTAGTAATGAGACATCAGGAGTGTTGTACAGGTAACTCTTAAGAGGCTCATGTTTCTATTTTTCTGTGTCTAGAGCGACGTTTGAGCCACACAACTGCAGTAAACAGACTATTTTCTATTTCTATTTCCAATAATTTATAAACTTGTTGTTAAATGTCAAAATTTCTACTTGTTTAAATGTTTAATTCACGACAAAAGAGCCGTACGACGCTGAACCGGAAACTGCTGCAAATAAAAGCTAGCTTCGTTTTTGGAAAGAAGTGGCTATAAAATTTAGCAAGTTGTTGTTGTTGTTTTGTGTTTTTTGGCAGAATTGTTATTACTCTTTCTTCACATCGAGAAGGTCGTGAGTTCAAACCCCAGACGCCCAACTCCTTTCCCGTCCGCCTTCCTCTCATCATCCAAACACAAAATCTAAAGAGCCCCTAGATGAAAGTGAGAGTGAATGGTCAGTGTCTGTCTCTAAATGTTAGCCCTGCGACTAAATAATCATTATCTCAGGCCCAAAGCTGCTGGGATAGTCTCCAGTCACCTCTAATGGGACGACGCGAAATGAAAAGTGATTTATGTTTTTACTTTTACTTCTCGTTTTTGCTTGAGAAAGGATTATTTATCACTATTATTTATCTTTTAGCTCCACCTTTTGGAAAATGGACCACATTCTTTTAGACCAGGGGCCAAAGTGTAACAGTACGATACACTTTGTGGTCATTTAATATAAAATAAAAACTGGAAAAACTGGAAACTAGGCTCACGTGACTCGGAAAGTGCAGTCCTGGGAAGCCTGCTGTTTACGTTTATACCACTAGATGGAGCTGTGACACTACAAATTCAGCTCAATACTTGTTTTTAACCCAAACTTAAAAAATAAACAATAAAAGCACTTAAACTAAAACTTCTAGCTAAAGTGGCAGGTGTGTCGTGGGTTTATGCAGCAGTGACAGCCTCATTTGGATCCACTCATTCTGAACGTCACATTTACCTTTTATTTTCCGACAGAATGTATGTCCGTGTCTGTGTTTGAAAGACAATAACTGCATAATGTATGAAAGAAGAGCTCCAGATTCGTGCAGTGAGTGATGGGCCTCTTTTCCGAATGCTTTTTTCATGTAAATTAGGCGTCAAATCGCTCTGAGTTGTTTTTAAGCGAACAACGTCTGACTCACCACAAACTCTCGCAGCTCTTTGTCGTCGGTGTATTGGCAGATACTGTGGAGCTGCGCTGAAACCCTGGGAACAGACACCATTGTAGTCATACTTCATGCAACTATAAACACAATATACCTCAAGAATAAAGACTTTAAGAAAATTTGAGATGTTGTGAGGAAGAATAGGCACAAAATTACTTCAAAACGCTGGAAAAAGATGAAAAAGTCACACAGGAAGCCGTTATTACTGCTGAAGGTGGATCTATAAGCAATTATCTGAGGGATACTGACATTTTTGGCTTTATTTCTGTTAAATAAACAATAAGACAATAAAATTAGTTACATGTTTTTTTACCTTTTAAAAGAACCTGCAACTGAAACAATAAAAAAAATATGAAAAAAGTAAAATTCATAACGATAGATAAATAATTTCTGAATGTTCTTTTAAAAATCAACAAAATATTGTATATATAACAATAAACTAGACAACACAGTCTTGAATTTTTAAGAAAACGTGAATGGCAACTCTATTTTTTCGACGTTTTCTTTGTTATCTCTTTATTTGACACTAATTAAACCTCTTTTATTTAGATGTACTTAAATAACAGCAGGATCGTATTCCTTTATTTATTTTGATTTGTATTTTTTTTTATTAATTGCTAACATTCTTACACTTACTTTATCAGTCGCTTAAACAAAAGAAATGAAAACAATAACAAATAATAATAAATGTGTGTGTTTTTGTAGTTATCTGCAAGCTTTTTTTATTTCAACACATTTTGAACTTATATTTTGTGTAATGTATTGTAATGTATTATAATGTATTATAATGTATTGTAATGTATTGTAATGCAGTGTATTATAATGTATTGTAATAAAATGGCGTTCTGACCATGTTCGTGAGCAGCGTGTTGGCCGTGTCCAGGTCTCGTGCTGGAGGCAGGAGGTGAACCTGACGTAGACCCTCCATCCTCAGACGGGACAGTCTGTGCTGCTCCAGGCCCCGCCTCCTCAGCACGGCCTGGGCCCGAGGAACCTGATTGGTCAGGATGGACGCGCGCACCACTTCCTGTAAAAATACACAAACAGTAAACACAATAACACTACGTAACATTTACAATTTAATCTCAAAATATTTGCTTCTGTAAAAATATAACTTTTCTTTTTAAGCATTAAACTTCATAATAAACAAACTAAATGTTATAAAATACTAAATACATAGAGCAGCAAATAGTTCTGATAATCTGTCTCAAAGTGAAGGGAAAAGAAAAAAAAGTTTTAGAGTTTTCAGTTTTGTAAATATCTGGAATAAGTTGCTTGAGAATTACACAGATCAGTCGTAAATTAAAATAATTTCTAAAAACTCGCCTTTTCTCACAGATTTTTAACAAAGTGTGAGATTTTGACGTTATTTCTCCATGTTTAAAGTGCTTTTGTGCGTTTAATTTGTGTCGGTGTCAATAATAGTTAAATAAATAAATAACCTCCTGTAATACAAACTGAGATGGCCATTTTTATTGTTTATTTATTGTTTTTAGTTGCTCGTTTATTGATTGATTTTACTTTAGCTAAAACATATGTCTTAGTATGTTGTTTTTATTTGGCTTATTTACTATTCTTTAATTAATAATAAAGTCAAATAAAACCAGAGGGAAAGCAGTGACTTTTTAAAATGTGCTATAAATAAGTGTTCTCATGAGATGAGAAGACTACATAACGTCTCTATCATCCTTTCATTTTTCATTTCATGACACAAAGCAAAAACATAAAAATAGTTTGCGTTCAGGTGTCACCTCTGTGGACAGCTGATCCCACTCGTCCGCTGTCCCCTCGTCCCGACCCAGACCCAGAGGAGGAGCCGGTGCTGGACGAGTCGCTCTTTAAAGACCAGGGAATCTTCTCATGCTCCTGAGCTCAGTCAGGTATCGGTCCAAAACCTCCACGCAGCTCTGCACGTCTGCACCGTCGCCTGATGAAGAAAGGGATGAAGCTAAAATGGAAAAACACTTCAGGATTCAAGTTTTATCTGCACCTATCATCATTTATTTTCTTTCAGTGACTTTTCTGTGACTTAATAACGTCATATTCTACACAAAAGTTGGCCAAAAAAGACAACTTATTTTAGTTTGAAAAAGAAATGACATGTTTAATGTAAAGGCAGTGTCTTTTCGATTTGTCACTACTTTATTTTGTTTTTAATCAAAATAACTTCTTCTTTTTAAACAAAGAAGAAAAACACACAAATACAGACATAAATGGAGCACAAAAGAAAGAAAACACTTTCCTGTCTGCATTATCCTCTTTCTCCTACAAACCACAATTACAGACAATTACATTATTTTTGTTTGATTGTTTATAAGAAAAACAAAAACAGTAAACTAAATAAATGTGCATGTCGCAGCATTTGATAACTTGAATTGAAGTGATATGCGGTGTGTTTAATCTCACCGTGAGCGTCGGAGGCACGGATCTTATTGAGAGTTGATAAAGCTCAGAGTGATGTTGAGGAGCTGTTCTGAAAACTGTCGACTCTGTGCTTCACTGTTGGAGTCTTTGACCGACGAAGCACAGCAGGTCTAAGGGGACACAGCTGCTGGACTCCTGCAAAGAAAACAAGACACTTTATTAAAACACTGCATGGACTAGACTGGACTAAACCAGACCATGTAATCCAGACAAAAACAACCAAACTGGACTAAACCAGACCATGTAATCAGACAAAACCAGACCAAACTGGACTAAACCAGACCATGTAATCCAGACAAAACCAGACCAAACTGGACTAAACCAGACCATGTAATCCCAGACAAAACCAGACCAGACTGGACTAAACCAGACCATGTAATCCAGACAAAACCAGACCAGACTGGACTAAACCAGACCATGTAATCCCAGACAAAACCAGACCAGACTGGACTAAACCAGACCATGTAATCCCAGACAAAACCAGACCAGACTGGACTAAACCAGACCATGTAATCCCAGACAAAACCAGGTCAGACTCCATGTTGTTGGGATCAGGAATACTCCTTGTTCTGGGATCACTATAAAAATTCAAGTTTTTTTTCTCTTCACTCACTTTTCCATTTTGTAAGCTGACAAAACTACATTTAAATTGTTTATTGTTGACAGCATTATTACTTTACTGCACATCTTCACATCTGAATAAAACTTTTGCTCAGAACTGTTCATGAAAGTGTGTTTTCTTTGTTAAACTTCATATAGAAATCATATATTAAGAACTTAAATATGAGATTATAGTCAGACATAAATAATTCAACGTACTTTCTGTGAGGCTGAGTGTGGATGCTGTTTGTTGATCGACGAGGACGTTCTCTTTAATCTTGGGTAGAAATCACAGTGTCCAGCTGACGGTTCTTCAGTCCTGCCTTTAACACAAAACAGGAACTATTTTAACGTCACATACCCCTTAAAAAGAGAAAAAGAAAGAAAAATAAAACAAAATAGCCTGTGTTTAAGAAATTCAGGATGGGACACCTGCAGAGCGTGGATGGGGATGGAACAGCGCCCCAGTTGTTGGTGGTGACAGACTGCGTCCACTGTGCTCTGGCTGAGAACAACATTAACCTGCAGGCAAGTTCATAGTGGAGGAGGGATGGGACCTTGGGCTTACTGAGAGAGGGGGAGACAATATTAAAATGGAAAAAATAAAATAGTCACTCTGGGATTTAGTAAGAGGCGCAAAATTTGGAAGAGGTGTATTTGTTTATTGAGTGATTTTGTGGCTAACCTAATTAAATGTGTCAGTAAATGTGAGTAAATTTCAGTAAATGTCAGTAAATGTGATTAAATGTGAGTCAAAGTGTGAGTAAATATGAGTAAATGTGTGATTAAATATGAGTAAATATGATTAAATGTCAGTAAATGTGAGAAAATATGAGTGAATGTGAGTAAATGTGAGTAAATTTGAGTAAATATGTGAGTAAA
>CM072153.1:21523969-21557386 GCA_036850595.1 Rhyacichthys aspro
GAAGCTTTCTAAATGTGAAAACTGAGCTCTGTTGTTATGGATATTTAAATATAAAAATATAGCCTTTAGATCATTTTTAAATAAAAGTCCTATTATTATTATATATTGTTGAATTGTTTGGACATTAACTGGAGATGACATGTTTGAAGTAGAATAATAAGTGCCATTTTCTTTATTTACAAGCTTTAAACTGGGATCCAATGATGAAAAATAAAATAAATACAGCTCAAGCCACAATTAGCCTCTAGATTTGGCTTAATATCTGTAAAAATACACATCCTTTACAATGTTGGAAGGTTATCTAATTAATTTGTGTTTAATTATTTTATGCCAAGTGGTTTAAAGCCTCCAAATGCTCATATTCTCGTAAATATTAAACATTAATATCTAATTAAAGGGAATAAATCTTAGTTTTTAATGTGTGTATTTATCTGTATGACATACCCTTGTCTTTTATTTGTATTTGAACATTTAAACTGATCTTTTTTCTACTTTAATAAAATGTAGGGCCTTCATTACTTTTCATCAAACTGAAGTCCTCCTGATGCTTCTCTGTAGATTTCTATGTTGGAGATCTATAACGAGACTCTGAACGACCTTTTATCCAAAACCCCCGGCGCCGCTCTGGACCTCAGAGTCCAGGGGAAGTCCGTGTCCGTCCCGGGACTCACCCAGGTCCAGGTCAAGACCGAGGCCGACATCCTCAACGTCATGGAAACGGGCGAAAAGAACAGGAAGATCGCCGCCACAAACATGAACATCAAGGTTCGGTTTTAATATTCCTGATGATAAATAACACGTTTATAAAATACAAATGTGATTCCTGTTGTTCCTCAGTTCTCGCTCTCACCTGGTGGTGGCGCTGGAGGTCGAGGGGTCGGATGAGGTTTCGGGACTCACGTCTCGAGGGACTTTGACCTTGTGTGACCTCGCCGGATCTGAGAGAATCTCTAAAACAGAAGCCACGGGACAGAGGCTGGTGGAGGCTGCTGCCATCAACAAGTCCCTCACGGCTCTGGGACAGGTACACACCCCAAAACACATTCAGAATAAGAAGAATAAGAATAAAAAAACCTTTATTAGTTCCACGGTGAAGAAACAGCAGAATAAGTATCACACAGGTCAGAGTAATAAGCCAGAATAAACATTAAATTAAAACTATTTTAAGAGAAAATTAACTAAAATAGACTTTACACATGTACAATAAATGGAAACGAATAAATGAGTATGAATAGTTTAGTTTAATTTAGTTTTAGTTTAGTTTAGTTTAGTTTAGTTTAGTTTAGTTTAGTTTAGTTTAGTTTTAGTTTTAGTTTAGTTTAGTTTAGTTTAGTTTAGTTTAGTTTAGTTTAGTTTAGTTTAGTTTAGTTTAGTTTAGTTTAGTTTAGTTTAGTTTTAGTTTAGTTTTAGTTTAGTTTAGTTTAGTTTAGTTTAGTTTAGTTTAGTTTAGTTTAGTTTAGTTTAGTTTAGTTTAGTTTAGTTTAAGTTTAGTTTAGTTTAAGTTTAGTTTAGTTTTAGTTTTAGTTTAGTTTAAGTTTAGTTTAGTTTAGTTTAGTTTAAGTTTAGTTTAGTTTAAGTTTAGTTTAAGTTTAGTTTAAGTTTAGTTTAGTTTTAGTTTTAGTTTTAGTTTAGTTTAGTTTAAGTTTAGTTTAAGTTTAGTTTAGTTTAGTTTAGTTTAAGTTTAGTTTAGTTTAGTTTAGTTTTAGTTTTAGTTTTAGTTTAGTTTAGTTTAGTTTTAGTTTTAGTTTTAGTTTTAGTTTAGTTTAGTTTAGTTTAGTTTAGTTTAGTTTTAGTTTAGTTTAGTTTTAGTTTAGTTTAAGTTTAGTTTAAGTTTAGTTTAGTTTTAGTTTTAGTTTTAGTTTAGTTTAGTTTAAGTTTAGTTTAAGTTTAGTTTAGTTTAGTTTAGTTTAAGTTTAGTTTAAGTTTAGTTTAAGTTTAGTTTAGTTTTAGTTTTAGTTTTAGTTTAGTTTAGTTTAAGTTTAGTTTAAGTTTAGTTTAAGTTTAGTTTAGTTTAGTTTAGTTTAAGTTTAGTTTAGTTTAGTTTTAGTTTTAGTTTTAGTTTAGTTTAGTTTAGTTTTAGTTTTAGTTTTAGTTTTAGTTTAGTTTAGTTTAGTTTAGTTTAGTTTTAGTTTAGTTTAGTTTTAGTTTAGTTTAGTTTAGTTTAGTTTAAGTTTAGTTTAGTTTAGTTTAGTTTTAGTTTTAGTTTAAGTTTAGTTTAGTTTAGTTTAGTGACAAAAGCCAATAGTTCCCTTGATGTTTGTGAAGTGGGACGCCCTCAGAAGCCAATTAACGCTTATAATAAATAATTACTTCACAATGCTCTTACAACAACAATAATAATAAGGGTATTTTTTGTTTGTTTAAAATGTAAAATATTCAAGATTTCTTTATTATAGGACAATGTGGAGGATAATTTATTTGTAAAGAACTGTTGACGGTATTTCACCATTTTGCTGTTTTTGGAGGGGTTTTTTTTTTGAGGATAAATGAAACAGAATAAAACAGAATAAAAAGGAGTCATATTAGAAAATAAATCCATGTCCTTCTGATATTAGTTAAAAATACTCTAAAGTTACTCCTTAGAGTCTGTATTATTACAAAAAACTGGACTTTTTATTCAAACTTCCAGAATTATTGGTCATTGTCACAAATAATGAGAAAAGTGACCCCAGCAGAAACACATTTATTGGATTTTGTTTCACGTTGTTCATTTAAATCACAAAACAAACAGTGAGACGTGTCTGTGGCAGGTGTTCAGCGCGCTGAAGTGCAACGCCCTCCACGTCCCGTTCAGGAACTCCAAACTGACCCACCTCCTGCAGCCGAGCCTCAGCGGAGACGCCAAGGTCAACGACAGACACACATTTATAGACACAGACCGACTAAACCAATAACCCTCGTGCTGTACATTTACTGTAGAGCATCTTTACTCTCGTCTCTTTTCTCTGCAGTGCTGTGTTTTCGTGAACGTCAGTCCCGATGCGGAAGACGTGGTGGAAACTCTGAGCACGCTGCAGTTCGGTTCCAGCATTCGACAGGTTTCTCTCGGCAAAGCCACGCAGAACATCGTCCCGAACAAAAACAGCAAAGCAAACAAGTAGCTGTTGATGAATTAAGTGTCTTTGTGTAATGTTTTACAGCTCAGGTTTTTATTTTTTTAACAGATCATTAATTTGCTGTCTCCAAGTTTCATTTAATTTCTTTTAAGCATTGATCAAATTATATTTTATGATCTTTAAAGAAGGATTATCTCTCTTTTTGAGCATTAGCCATTGTCTAGAAATGGACTTCACGTACTTTAAAAAATAAACTGTATGTTTTTTACATAAAATAACCATCTAAAGACATGCGTGTGTGTGCAGACAGGTATAAATGGATTTAATTAGTGACTCTACAGTGCCCCTAGTGGATGAATGTGAGTGAATGGTTGTCTGTCACATTCAGGAGTTATCAGATTATTCAATTTGATCATTTAACGGCATAATCTGATTTCCTTTGGATTAACACGCCTACATTTCTCCCCAATACGCCAATATCTTTGTGCATGTAAACCCTTTAATCTGATTTATTTCGTTCTTTTACATCAGTGTATCCATAAAATAAAAAGAAAATAAATAAAAACAAAAGCAGAAAATGTAAGTTACTTTTTTTTGTCATGTCAGCGGAGGATAAAACACAATAAAAATGGTGTATAAATGAAGGACAGCAGCAGTGTGTGGCCTGTTTTGCAGCAAGAAAAGACCGGATGTTTTAAAAGTAACGGAAGGAAGTAGTGAAAGAAATCCGATAATGGACAGAAACATGTAAACCAGGGTTTTTTCCGGTTGTGGCATTTCTGAGGCGAATGTAAACGCGTCAGATCGATTAGTACAATTATCTGATTACTCACAGTTATTGGAATATTATAGCTCAGTGTCTGTCTTTAAACGTCAGCCCTGTGACCCTGCCTCAAGCCCAAAGCTGCTGGGATAGGCTCCAGTCACCCTCGAATCCTAACAGAAATAAGTGGAAGAAAATGAGTAAATGAATGAAAGAAAGTATATGTTTTATCCCTTTTGTTGCCAGAAGGACAAAAAGCCCAAACTGCTGAATAAAACCAAACAAGTGTGGCTTCATCTGCACTTTTTAAATATCGTCTTGAGGCATTAAAAGTGCAAAAATATACTTCTATATAATCTGAAACTTATTTGAAAAGAAAAATGCTGTGCTGTCCAAGTTTCTGACAAACGCAGCGTTTTCCACAGACGTAATGAACCAAAAAATAGTCCAAAACGTTGTGTTTCAGCTGCAGGAGCTTCTGTTCTTCAGCAGCTGGTTCAGGACACTAGTCTGTTTTATTTCTCTGAGGTTAGAAATGTCCTCCGCTATGACCGGGACGCCGTCGCTCTGAGTCGTCTCCACGCCTTCGTCGTCGTCACCGTCCGACAGAGTACACAGCAGAGCGTCGTTCTCGTACGTCGGGAAGTAATATCTGCAAAGAGAACGTCTGAGTTCATTCCCAGTGCGTTTATCGAGTTCATTTGGACAATATCACAGAAGACGATGAAACAATTCGAGATTTGACACATAATGTTGTAAATAAAAGGAAAAAAACAGAGAGTATTACCAAGAAAAACAAGAAATCAAGACTGAGTCAAGACCAAGGCCAAGTCCAGTCTTAGATTAACTCCAATCACACGGACTTGGTTCAGTATTTGTCACAAAAATGATGTGGACAATGAACCCAGTTGTGGTCTTGGTCCGTCTTTATTTAAACTCCAGGATTTTTTATGTTTGAGACCAAATACAAGTCAGTTTGAGTCCAAAATAAGACCAAGATCTTTAAAAACTAGTTAAACATGGACAGATTTGAAATAAATCCATCCAGAGACGACAATATTTTCAAGCTTTTTCAGTGTCCCATTATGTTTTTAACAGAAATAAAGTGAAGCAGTAGAGTCTTGGTAGTTTTATAGCATATAATAAACCATAACAATATATATTTGAATGCTTAATGATTTAGAATAAATAAAGAAACACAAGACTAACATCTATTTGTCACAAAAAAGACCAAATCAATATTAAAGACTGAACCAGGACCGGACCCTGATACAGATATTGAACTTATTCATATTCCAGTCACAGTACATTTACTATAAACCGTAGTGTTTTGTACTCACTGCGGCTGGTTCCACGTGGACATCTCCGGCAGCTTCATCACGTGACCTTCAGCCGCGATGTGCCGCAGGACGTCCTCTCTGGAGTCGAACTGCAGCTCGCAGCCGTAACAGCGACTCTGGTGAATCTGACGACGGATGAAGTTCACCAGTTTGACCTGTTGGTAAAACCTCAAGTCTGCAACAGCAAAAATAGTCAGTGAAAGATGTGTATTCAGTAATATGATGGTTTTCTATTTACTCACTCAGTTCAGTTCTCAGTTTGTGAAGATCAAAAGCATGGGCGTCCTAAAAAAAACAGATATAAACAATAAAATCAATAAACAAATCCATCTTAACAGGAAAATTCAGGTTTCAGGCATTATTCTTTAGGAAAAACTGAACTTTTTAACACCTAAAAACAGTCTTAAGCGCTAAACCGACCACCTAAATGATTATTATTTCTATTATAAGACATAAATGGAGTAGTATTGTGCCTACCTTCATGTGTTGGTAGATCTGGTCCATTGTTTCCGACTGATGGGAACAGAAAAGACACACGGCAGAGACGGGATGAGCCTGCCAGTCCGACCAGTCGCTGCGGAAGACAAGGAACATGAATTTTAAACTCCAAAAACAACACAACAACAAGAATTTTAATAAACATACAGGACTCAACGACTTATTTTTACAGTAAATACACACAAGTTTAAGGTTTAGTCTCGAGAAGCATGAAAACATTTAAAATACAACTAAAATTTTCAACATTTTTTAAGACATTTGTTTATTTTTATCTTGTCTAATTCCAACTATACGACTAATTAAACGATTCAAATGTACAGGATAAATGGGCATCATGGTTAGACCCAAAATTTTAGAGAAAAGATGTTAAAAGACAAGTGTCAGTCTCAGGCTTTTGCGTCCTGTCCCTTTTAGCTCTTATAACGAACAACGTACTCATCTTCGTCGTCAACTAGTTCACGGTCATCTTCGCTCTGCACTTCTTCCCACGTTTTCCCCAGTTCCTGCCAAAATCGAAAGAAACAATTTAAAATAAAAATGAGTGAGCACAAGGTTGAGACGGCTGTGCAATAAAAATATAACTTGTCAAACGTATGGCTTTAGGAAACAAAGAAGAGTTGTATTTTTACCAGATAGTTGATAACGTAGAATCTGTCGTATTCTCTGTTGCTGGAGTTGATTCTGCGGTGAGACTTCTTCCTCATGTGATCCTTTAGTGTGGTTTTGTCTCGAAAGGTTTTCTCACAATACAAACACCGCAGACTGTCGAAATAGAGGGACAAAAATAAAACAAACAGACCTGGATTGTTAGACATAACTGGATCCAAAATGTGCTGTCACTGCTGCTTCATAAGACTCTGACCTGTCCAGTTTATTCTGTAGTGTGTCCAAGAACTGATCGCAGTAGACGATGTTGTCCGGGAGTCCGATGCTAAATGAGTGCTCTCGGGCCATGTGGTTCAGCAGAGTCGACCTGGAAACGACACTGTATCATCAAGAAAAGCCTCAAGAGGAACAAATCCTCCTCATTAACGATCTTAAGAGTAACACAAAAGGAAAATAATTACAGTCCACTATTTAGACTGTATTTAGTTTACACTTAAAATAAGAACTACCTTTCTATTTTCTCATTTTATAGAGTTTAAGTTTAGTCTCATGAACCGCACCTGTTTCCGGTGAACTCTTCGTTGCAGAACATACAGACTCGATGAAAGGTGGTGTCTTCTCGCTCTTTCTGCTGCTGCTCCAACACCTCCTCCTTTAGAAAACAGACCAAAACATCTGCACTGTTTTAAATCACATTATTGAGGTCAATTTTGAGACTATTAACCATTAGTTAACTTAATCATTAAAAGGGTTAAGTAAGGTTAAACAAAATAATATAATCAAAAATAGAATTATGAAGTGCAGAAGGATTTATCTGGATACAATATCTTAATCCAATGCCAGGATTTTGTCTCTTTTCAACCTTACTTTAGATCAATTAAAATGACTCACGAGTCTTTTCTGTTGCAGCTTTTCTCTGAGTACTCTGTCTTCTGGAAGAACGTCACACAGAAGGTAATAGTCCTCTTGTTTCTCTGTGACAATGGTACAAAGTAAATTAAGAAAGAAAGAAAGAAAGGTGGTTTTGTATTTTTTTCATTCTGTACTTCCTGGTCTTATCATGTTACAAGAACTGTATGTGTCAGAATTGGTGGATTTTCTACTACTCACCCACTGGACCAGTCGAGTTGGTCTTAATCACGCTGCAGAAATCTGACACAGGCTGCTCCAAGAATCTGCCTTTCCAATACAACAAATACCTGATGGAGCAACAGGAACATTAAAATAACACAAAGCTGCCTCAATGTTCCAGTTTACACTAAATGCTCAATTGCAAACTGCAGATTTAATTCTCCTTATTCATGTCAGGGGAGCGATTTTACAGCCTTTATTCTCATCTTCATTAATCCCGATACTAGCGTTCATACTTAGGGAGGTCTGCGATGAGTTTGACGTCCGCGATGACCAGTTTGTGCTCCAGCAGCAGGTGTTTGAGCAGGACGTCTTTCTGCTGCAGAGGGACAGACTCGGAGCAGAAGAGACAGACCAGCAGCTCTGAGGTGGGACGGTGTAGACTGGGACTGGGGCTGTCCTCGGGCTGCTCCGGGAAACACAGGGGCTCCAGGATACTGTCCTGACCTGGGAGGAGCAACACAACACCAGCTGAGAAAAACAAAACTGTCCACTGTCAAAGAGGAACAGACACAAATTAGTTTTTTATTTATTTATTATTGTGAGATTGTTGGTGACAGATGTTATATATTGCTATATTTTTGTTAGAAAACAATTAAGAAGTACACAAGTCTGGTGTGTGTGTGCATAATCATAACCAAATATAGGGTTTATGGTCCATTTTTTTCAAAACACGATAGTAAAACTTGGTACATATAAGTGTATTGAGAACATGTGAAGAAAAAGTGTCATTTTATTTGGCTATATTATAAGATCACTACTTCATTGCGATTCATGTTTATATCATACTATGGAGATGGTGAGACAGTACTTATGGATTAATGCTCTCTGAATGTGATAATTGTAAAAAATGTGGATGAATGATTAAGATTGCACTTAATTGAAACATTTTACGTAGGTTTTTATTTCTGAAGAAGTCATTATGGCGTGGATGTTGCTTGCCCAAGGGTGTCTTAAACACAATACTTACAGAGTACGAGACTTATTAGAGGATATTTCCTGGATCTCAGCCATTTCTAAACCCTGACGACGGATTGTGTCCGAGTTCAGTCCCACCAAACTGGGCTTCTTAGAGATATATTTTTCTCTCTAAAAACTGTCAGGAATTATCGAATTGCCTTTAAACTTTTTAGACTCATATTATATATAAAAAGATTGTAAATTCTTTCGTTTATTTAACTATTAGGCTTTACTTGCCAACGAATTCTAAACCTTGATGAAAACAGGACTGGAAAAGGGCTGGACCATTGAAAACTTGTTAGCCTAGCCTGCTAGCTGCTACAAGTTAACAGTTTAACGATATAACGGACAAGAGTCTCGTTTTGTTCACCCAGCTTTTTACTTTGGGGAGTTAAAAATACCAAAAAAGCCAAGGCAAATTGAGGAAAAATGTTATTTAACTCAGTGACACGTTTACAAAGCTCACATACCACTCTTGCTCCTGTCAGAAGCGGCCATCTTTGTTACCACGTGACCAAAACAGCAGCGAACGGACCAATCAGAGAACGCCAAAAGAGTCAATGGGGATTCAGGTAAGACAATAGTGTTCTTTGATTTGTAATGATAACAACACACTTTATGCCTCAGAAAGTTTGTACACATGACTATATTTTTAAGCTTTATTGTTTGTTTGACAGGAAGAGGTTATTAAATGAGGATGCAATACAATAAAAGGCCACTAAAGGGCGCAATTATCACATTTATGACATATTTAAAGCTGCACTTACCATTTAACACATGAAATTATCTAATGGAAGATTTTATAATCAAATATAAAATACATACAGTATAAATACAGTAGTCTTACTTTGTTTGGTTAAGAGTTAAACAATAAAGGCAATAATCATGTTTTTGGTTCAGAATTAATTTATTATAAATTAGTTTGCAAAGATCAATACAGGGTTGCATGTTTGTATTGACATAGGTTGGTTTTGCTAACCACATTAAATTCACAAGTTAAATGAATGTCAGTCTATTGTAATTTAAAGATTATTTTGATGTGTCTTCTTTTATGTGATGCAGACGTGTGCTTTGATGGAATACTGTATGTGCTGAACGCTTTTGAATCCGGTCCAAGTCTTTAAAACCTGTTCACCTCTGGTCTCTATGGTTTTCTGCTGTTGCTGGCTCTGCTCAGGTGCGTTCAGATGCTGCATTTTTTACACAGAGCTAAGCCGATGTAATTAAACCCCGGAGAGCGACAACCGCAGGCAGGATATGATGTGGATTTCCGATTTGGACCACAACTCCCACATGAACCGCATCAATTTTCACATCCAAACAGGCAGAGAAATGATTTCTGCAGCACCATAAACAGTGAAGTCAAACAGGAACGACATGCTTTTTTAATCCAAGTCAAATTATTTAACAGTCTGGCTCAGGTTAAGACATGTGTATTAGGAAGATATCGGAGCGTGACATTATCTGCTGATATTTGTTTGCTGCAGTGTTCAAATATCACATTTTCTGTGACTTCCTACAGACCTTTGCTTGAATCCTGACAGAGTGATCAGATCTAGAACAGCAGCCTTAATACAAAATGTGAATATGTCCGTAATGTAAATCATATTAAGGCAATATCATATAAACCACAATTTTAAAGCTACTTCTTTTCAGACCAGACACAGCACAATGTGACTCATGTCAAAGTCACTTGTTCTAAACAAAGAACTGATGCAAAGTAAACTGACTCTGGACACAACTGAATAGACGTAAAACTAATCAGAGAAACAAACCATCATGATGCCACATCACTAGTTACTATTGGTTGGAGAGGATACTATGAATGGCCAGGGTGGCAAATGACCCTTTATTCAGAGAAACTTTTGTGACTGGGCTTTCATGTTTTGCTTTTCTTTTTTGTTGATAGTTAATGTGTGTTGTTCATTTGAACTTATTGTATTTCACTTATGAATTTAAATCAGTTTTTCTTTAGTACACTGTTTTTATCCTGCCACTCTTCTCTTCTCTTCACATTAATTGTTTTGTTTGTGTGACCCTGTCTTGTTTTCTGTTTTTCTGTCAGTGCCGCTGCAGTGGCCTAGTTTCCTCCATTAAGCTTTCAGGTAATCAAATCCACTGACAGCTCCAGGAATCTGCACAAACATGAACCCACATCCAAACTGCTCCGATCACCGTTCGGGTCCAGCCTGGTTGCTGTCGGCGACGAGGCGTTGCATAGCAACAGTCGGCTCAGCACCTGCTGCGTTTGGAGCCGGGAACCTTTCTAAGATGTCACTCAGTGGGCAGCCCGTCGCCCACATGGGTCGCTCTGAGCGGCCGTGAGCAGCCGTGAGCAGCGAGGGGGGCGCTGTGCTGTCCGTCTCAGAGTCAGGAGCAGATAAACAAGTGGACACACACTGAAGGGAGCTGAAACACACTCGTAAAGACACGATGAGTATTCAATACACCTCATTCATAATGAAATTACCAACTGTGTCGCTAACATTATTGGGCCACATGCACAAGTGGATTTTAACACAATAGGAATAAGAAAATAATAAATAAAAGTTTAATATGTGCACACTTTAAAAATGAAAAAATAAAAATGGCAAAAAAGCAAAGATATGACTGAGGTAGTTCTATAAACAGGAAGTGGCACTGAAATACACAATTCAAGTCAAGATCTTTAAAATTCAAGTAAAGCGACGATCACACATGTTTATATGGTTTGTTCACGCCCAAAATCATTGTAAATTTCATGCAGATTATTGAAAAAATGGACTTTAAATATCTGGTCAGATGTATTATGAGATTAGAAGATTGTTTTTTACCTGTCCATATTCAAAATATATTCTCATAAAAAAATTAAAAGAAATTGCAGAAATGAAAGCAATACTTCCCAGACCACTGAGAAATGATTAACCACTGAATGATTTACAAAACACGTAAAGCAATAGACTTCTCCTGTGCCAGTGAAAATGACACACTATGATGACATATTACTCTTTTACCACAACGGAGCCATTAATAATAAGCAAACTGATAAGACACTACAGAATCATTCACAGTCACAGTCAGTAAATGTTTTTGGGCCTGAATGACTATGTGGGTATGTTATTTCCCCATAATGTGAACAGGAGCCTGGCAAACACTGTTCTCCACATCAGCTCTGTGCCGAACACCGTCAGACAGCATTAAGCCCTACATACGTCTGTCTTTTTGTGATAAACCTCAAAAGGTGTCAGTCAAAATGCTGTATTGTTCCTCCATTGAACACTAATCCAGAACATGGCTGCAGCTATAGTCCTATTACACAGCCCCTGTCCTGTACACTGATTGTGGTATTGAAGCAGTGGCGTGGGGACTGCAGGCTGCCGGACTGATAATTCTTCTACAATGCAGTTTTAATTAAGCCCAAAAGGAGAACCCAGCTGCTTATCATTAAAGAACTAGGCCTCTTTTTAAACTGGTACAAATTGTAATCATCTCTAATTTACTTTTCCTCTTTTTGGCAGGAACAGTCTGTACCTCGGCTGCATTTGAAGTAAAAGTTAATGCAGTGGATCTGCCAGTTTCCATTTAACAAAACTTTTGCTCTTGGTTAATAATTGAACGGGAAAATTGAAGTTTGTGCTTCTCTGCAGAATTATTTCTGACTTGAAGAAGTTTTTGAGTTACTATGTTCAGTAGCTTATCAACCCAACAATACTATAATGTAGTATATAGCTTTGACAAACTGAATTAAATAGATGTGGTACAGCTTTAAGGCCATAAAGGGCTCAAACATCAAAATCTTCCAATAAAAGTATTCGAGGCAAAACTATAATACAAACTTGAAGCAGCTGCATGCACCAAACCTGAAACCAGCACAGTTCAACTTGGTTCAATCTTAAACCCTTTGTCGCTCCGTCTTTCACCTTTTATAGAGTTCAGTGTTGTGTTTGTATAAAGGCCATTAGATGGTATATTGTTTAAAATCAAGATAAAACCAAATCTGTATTGGTCAGAAGACATGACTTTTTCACACAGATGTTTCAGATACAGTATGTCACAAGAAAAAGGAAGTTAAATTATTATTAAACTAACTCCATTTGTGAATGGGACCTTTGAAATATCATTTATCTCATTAAATGTACAGTAAACCAACTCATTTGTGTCTTAAATCACGAAATAGTTCAATGGACATAGGATATAAATGGACAATATTTGAACAGAGTCAAGAGTGTAAAGAGGGTATCCACATACTCAACTTACACATGCACAAGTAGAATATGTCAAGGTTAACACTTTAACAATGCAACAAAATCAGTGTCTCCATATACACATCTCAAGGTCAAGATCTTTTCTATCAGGCTGGAAAAAAAAATATTTCTAGTAAAGTTTTCTAGTATATACTGTATGTTTTTATGGTTGTTCACTAAATGTTGCCCAAAATCATGGTAAATTTTATGCAGAAAATGGAACAAATGGAGGCAATGTGTGGGAATATTTTCAGTAGACAATGATGAACCATAACATTTAAGCAGGTGAATGAGTGAGTGAGTACATTGAGTAATAATAATAATGTGTGGGCTTTTTTATTACGAGAACATTTTGTTCATGTTTTGGTACAAAGAAAAAAAAGTCAGAATATCTACTTTTAATTGTTAGGTGTTACGGGTTAAGATTTATTGATATTATTGCAGATTGTATTACCATAAAAATAAATAGTTTATAATATTCATGGTCTTCTTTTAGGTTTTGCAGCGTTGAGAAAGAAGGTGAGGTTTAGGACCCAGCGGAGCCGCGGCAGCTGTGACGTCAGACAACAACAGGAAGTGGCGGGACGCACGTTGGAGGTAGGCGTGTGTTAGCTTCTGTCATTTTTCTCTTGGTTTTCTGTTTTGTTGCGGGATGAGACGCACTTTCAGGTTTTGATGGAAGTGTTTGAGTGGGTCGCTGTTGCCGAGCTGTTGTTCAGGCTCTGAGCCGGTTGTTTTGTGAGGTTTTTGTGAGTTTTTCCTGCAGCTAAGGGTTAGCTCTCAGGTCAGAGATGACAAGGTGGCGTGGACCGAGAGGAGGCAAAGTTAAATGAAAACGGAGGATAGATGTTGTAAAGGTCAAAGTGAGGGCACTGGTTTACAGCTTTCATTGCCTGACAGTGTGTTTAATGACTGTTTGATCTGAATATTAAAGAGCTTCAAATCAGTCAATAATTCACCTCTGTCTCTGTCACCAGTTGTCTTTATTTAGTCTTTATTTATTTGTGACACATGTTACTGAATACTGTGTAATTTTGAACAGACGGAGCAATACTTAATGACGTTAAAGATGTGGTTTTGAAATACCTCAATAATAATCCATAAATTGTGTTGATCACGTTTATTTGCACACAAGCTTTCTGGCACAATCTGCCAGATTTGTCAAACAGAGCCGGACATCTGCCCTTTATTTGGCTCAGAAGTAGTTTACTTTATATCCTGCATTTTAAATTCTGATTTAATTTATATGTGCTAATTTTACAGTCTGCTAAGTCTGAAGGTCATAGCATGTTATTAATACTACACAATACAGCTGTACAATTATCCTGGGAATGGTGCAATTCCAAAGTAGTTTTGTATTTAATTTATTTATAATCAGACACATACAGGAGCCAGTGTTGGGAATATCATAAATGAGTGCATATCGTCAACTACTTTGGCATTAAAAGTAGATAAGCCACAAGTAAGAGGAAGTATTCATTCATCGCTCTAATTTTTATTTAAATAAGTAAAAGCCTATCTTCTTCTTTTCTTTCTGCAACTGTTCAAAATGTTGCTTTGAACTTGCTTAACATTGTTTGGATTAAATCTTTCCTGTTCTTCTCTTGGATCCATACTGTTCTTTAACCTTCTCTCATTTCTTTTAAATAAAACATAAAACGTATTATTTCTTGTAACCTCTTCATTCAGTTATAGTATGTGTTTATAATAAGTGGTACCATTAGAGCACTACTGCATTACTCTTGTTGAGATGGTGTAGTGTGAATCTCTCTGGTCCGTTTAGTGTCAGGATTTGAGCTCTGAGGTGGGAGCAGTTCTCAGTCCGCTGGTCTGTGACATGACGGACGTCCAGAGTGAACAGCAGGTCCGACAGATGATGTACGAAGTGGGATGGTGTTTGTCCGCTTCACTGAGGCAAAGAGAGCTGCAGCAGGAGTCTACGCCTCAGACACAATACTGTCGTGGATCCTTTTCATGAGCTCTTTCCGACAATGCTGTGTTGTTGATTAGTTAGAGACAAACCACTGTTTTTGGGCTCTGTGGTCATGGCTTTTCCTTAGAGCTTTAGTAATGGTGTGTGACTGGAATCTTTGTCACCTTTTATCCATTCTTTTATATATATGTAGTTATGAATATGTAGAATATGTAGTTATGAATTGACTTGATGTTATTGAAACTAAAGGCAAAGCAGCGTTTTAGCAAGGCTTTACAGACTTTTTTACTTAGTCTGGGTCTAGAGTAGACCACTGTACATCCAGAATACTAGTTACTGTTCTGTATAATAGTTGTGTGTTTAGTATATATATGTCCTCTAGTTGTTTGTTAGTGATTTGTGTGTTTGGCTGAATATTTTGAATTAGTTGGAAACAGCAGCTGCAGTCTATAGACTCTCTTCTGACTGTAGTTTTTGGGCTTTTTTTTTGCATCATTTGGTGGTGTTTTTGGGATATTATCAACAGCTACGGTAGCCCTGCTGGGACATGCTGCTGTCTGAGAACAAACTTTCACTTAAAAAATAAAATAAAAATAATTTATTTCACTTACTTTACTCCAAGCAAAGTATTTGTGGCCGAACCCTGGTTAAACTTGACCAGTGTGTCCAATAATGAGACAGTTCAGGGCGTGTTTTAGGTTTGAAGATGTAGCGACCGACTTGAACAACACAGCTCTGCTCTGATTGGATAAAACTGCGGCTGATAAATCCAATCATGACCAGTTATTAATCCAAAGTACCTGCCCTTTTTCTAAACGGTTTCAACAGGAGACCTCCAGACGGTTCTGTGGAGCAGTTCTTTTGAGCAGAGTCAGGTCAGACACCTCCACGTTGCTTGATGAGTGTGGATTCAAAGGGATTATGTAAGGATTATTTTTTCCATGAGCATTCTGCATATTATACCTTTAACAGAATTCATGCTAAAAGTATACACTTGTAGGAAAAGTGCTGTTACACATTCAAAAACTGCTGGAGACAGATGTGTGTGACTTGGCATAAACTTAACTTTAAAGTCAGTGAAGGCAAAGCAGCAAGTGGCATTATAATATTATATCTTCCAAAGATATGAGGCATGTGTTCCTCTTTTTCCACTGAATAAAAAACATTCTTTAACCCAAAACCTGAATGTTTGTCCCCATCTAGTTCTTGTAAAGGTAAGAAATTCCTCTATTTATATCATATCCACTACCATTGCATGAAAGCAACACATTTCTACCATTATTTTGATAAATATTTGTTTTTGTGTTGTGTAATTTTACTTACCCAGCCATATTCATATGTTTCAAACAGTAAAGAATCTCTCTGTTTAGGTGCGACTTTTATCACCTCGATAATCGCAGCATTGTGACGCGTTATTTACTCCAAACTACGGCCATTTTCCAGGGAGACGTGTGTGGTTATTTCTGTGTGACTGCGTGCTGTCAAATGGCTCAGGCCTGTGTTTGTCCCTGAGTGACTGCTCCAGCTAATAGCGACATCACTCAGAGGCCAAACTGCCCATTAGCCTCCAAGGTGAGTTCACGCAGGGATTTCTGTCTGCCTCTTCGGCCGCGGGAGCTTTAAAACTGTGTGGGACGTTCTGGTCGAGGGACATATCCCATTTGTGAGTGGGCAATGGGCCGGCTCCTCCCAGCGACAGTCAACACAGACGCCTGGCCAATAATCGCCTTAGTTTTGGCTGAGTAGACAAACTTATGGCACGGAGAAAAATAAATATTCCCTGATAAAGGTTAAAAAGATTATCCGCCTAGTGCCTTATTTTAGAAGCGAATGTCACACCTTTTCACCGGGTTCAGAGCAGGTTTTCACTCATTAACTCACGTCCTTATTGTACCAAACGAGTCTCCAACTAACTTCCAGCAGCTTTTACCAAATATCTTTACTGAATATCAACAAATAATCAGTATAATCTTTGTTTTCTGTGGCTTCTTGTCTATGTGAAAATTAATACAACTTTACAGCATCAGTGATAATAATCTGTTAGCAGCAAAAGATCTCTCCTCGGTATTTTTTGCAGTATATATTATGGCTAATTATTTGTTTTTTAATTGAATAGCTCAGATGCATGCTCAGTGTTTCTAATTTCTGCATAATGGTACTTTTTGTTTACCTTGAACAACAGCTGGAGTCTCAGTGGCAGTTCTGATAGTTCTGGACGAAGTAGCGAACGTTTTAAAAACACTATAATGTAAACGGTAATAATGTGATGAGACAAAACTGCAGTTCCTTGTGATACATTATCGTGATACACAGACAGATTTTGGTAAAAGTGATATCTTCCACTGGAAAGATATAAACATGTTAACTTGACTCTGCCCGATATTTATTTTTATTTTATTTAGAACTGCTCCACAGAACCATCTGGAGGTTTTTAGAAAAAGGGCAGGTACTTTGGATTAATAACTGGTCGTGATTGGACTTACAATCACAGTTTCTGTTTGTAACGGTAAAACGGATGCTACGTCGTCAAACTTGAAACACTTAAAAAACTTAAAACTCAGAAATCTCATGAGAATCCAGCTGCAGCACAAGGAAATAAACATGTAGGAGTTATGAGCAAAAGAGGGACTAAGCAAAAACAAAAACAAACATTAGTTAATTCCAGACAAATGAAGAATTAATGCCCAAAATCTACCTTTTCTCTTCACAACATTTTCACAGATATCACGATATATTGTAAATGAATGTCTGCAGAATCACTTTATCGTGATATTATTACATTATTAGAGTTTTGTGTTCTAAAATGTCTTCTTAAAAAGTCAACGGGTTTACAATGACATGATTTATTTACCAAAACGACACACAACATAAAACACAAGCCTCTTCATCAGGGGTCATACTCGAAGGGGCGCTCTCTCTTCTTTTAGCTTCACTTTTTATTTTCCGTCTGTGTCTTCGCTCCATTTCTCAGGAGCTGTCCATCTGCGGACGCCGCTCATCAGTAATGAAGCACTCTAAATCAATATGCTGCCAGCTCCCGGCCATTTTAATAGGAGAAAAAAATGTCTGTGGTTTTGATAATGCACTTGTGTAATTAGAGTTTAAATTGTGTCCAAAGAAACAGTGAGAGGATGGGATTGACTTGTTTGTCCCCGAGGTTTTCCAGTCATTACAGACTTACAAAAGCTGTGGCGAAGTCGAAAGGAGGCTGCAGAGAATAACCAATAATTATGTGTAATGCACTTTGAAAGGCTCGGTGATAGAACAGAGGAATGGACTTTTTCTCTGTCCAGCTTCAGACGGACGGGTCTGAACTGTGTGTCCTCGGTTACACTCTGACATTTAGTGAACATCCTGGAGCTCTGGCCTTTTACATTCACCACAACACGAACTGTCCACCTTTAAAGGACACTATGGATCTGAGGAAGGCTTTGGGCTCATTTCTGCAGCTTTTATTTCAAGAGATATTTTGTCAAAGTTTCTTCAGTTGTCGTTGAATGTAACTGAATCTGAAAACAACCGAGATGTTCCTGGGTTTGTCCCTCGTTCTTTAGTGAAAGAGTTCTAAATGCTTCTTGTTTTTGAGGCTGTATTGTTCTTGAATGTTATATTGTGGTACTTTAAGTGAATCTCAAAATGAGGACTTACAGGTAAATGGAACACATTAAGTATGTCTTCAGTAGTAATCAATTAAAAGAAAAACACTCTTTGCAATTTGGAGAGAAGCACATTCATTTGAGCTTTTATTTTAGGGTAAATTGCTGGATGAGAGGTTTAAGACATTTATAAAACAAATTAATTTCATCTTGAGACAACCTTCAGAGACCTTTTTCACTGGGTTTCTTCAAAAAAATGTGTGGAATTGCAACAATTTCACCCCCAGATGTTTTTTTCCTGTATTGCTTCCATTGTGTCATACAATCGGTTCTCTCTGCAGATTGTTTAAATGTTAATAAAATCCATTCAAATCCAACTAAAACCTGTTCAAATCCAAATAAAACCTGATAAAATCCAACTATTACCTGTTCAAATCCAAATAAAACCTGATAAAATCCAACTGTAACTTGTTCAAATCCAAATAAAATCCATTCAAATCCAACTAAAACCTGTTCAAATCCAAATAAAATCCATTCAAATCCAACTAAAAACTGTTCAAATCCAAATAAAACCTGATAAAATCCAACTATAACCAGTTCAAATCCAAATAAAACCTGATAAAATCCAACTATAACCTGTTCAAATCCAAATAAAACCTGATAAAATCCAACTGTAACCTGTTCAAATCCAAATAAAACCTGATAAAATCCAACTGTAACCTGTTCAAATCCAAATAAAACCTTTTCAAATCCAACAAAAAACTGTTCAAATCCAAACAAAATCCATGCAAATCCAACTAAAAACTGTTCAAATCCAAATAAAACCTGATAAAATCCAACTATAACCTGTTCAAATCCAAATAAAACCTGATAAAATCCAACTGTAACCTGTTCAAATCCAAATAAAACCTGATAAAATCCAACTATAACCTGTTCAAATCCAAATAACACATTACTTTACACTGATTGGATTAGAACTGCACATGTTCAAATACCTGTATGAGTGATAGGAGCACAATAACCACCGTCATGATGTAAACTTGGTAGATTTTGTCATTATGGCTCATATCCTGCTGCTCCTGTCCTGCAGACTTTATCCTGATCTCATTCTAAGAACATGAGACAGATGGATATGTATTTAGAGTCCAGTATGGCCTCCTCCTGTGGGCTTCAGTCCTCACTCTTTTAGCTCTTATTTGTGGGTCATATAACAGTGCCACTCTCTGGTGCTTCCCCGAAACCCAGAAAATGCTACTGAGGCAGAAGTGGAGCTGTTTTTTTTGGGAGAAATCTGTGAGCGTCCGGTTTTAATCAGTGCCCTGCTGCCATAGAGCGTCCTCCCTGTGGATTTATCTTCCGGAAAAGCTTTGGGACTAGCATTAGTCACCGCTGAGATTGTGTCCAGGCCAGAGACCCAGAAATCCAATTCGGACTATCTGAGCAACAGCACAATGTGGAGATGGGGGCAGATACACTGACCCAGAGTCTGCCCCCAACTCCCTCCATTTGATATTTCTACTTCTCTGTTGGTTCTCTCTGAAGACACTAAAATGGTTTGGGTTTATGGGTTTGAACTCTTGAGCTAAGTGAACTCTCCACTAAAGATGCTTTATGTAATCTGTGACAGGATCCAAATAAAATCCATTCAAATCCAATAAAACATGTTCAAATCCAAATAAAACCTGATAAAATCCAACTATAATCTGTTCAAATCCAACTGTAACCTGTTCATATCCAAATAAAATCCATTCAAATCCAACTAAAACCTGTTCAAATCCAAATAAAACCTGATAAAATCCAACTATAACCTGTTCAAATCCAACTATAATCTGTTCAAATTCATATAAAACCTGTTCAAATCCAACTAAAACCTGTTCAAATCCAAATAAAACCCGATCAAATCCAACTATAACCTGTTCAAATCTAAATAAAATCCATTCAAATCCAACTAAAACCTGTTCAAATCCAAATAAAATCCATTCAAATCCAACTATAACCTGTTCAAATCAAACTGTAACCTGTTCTAATCCAAATAAAACCTTTTCAAATCCAACTATAACCTGTTCAAATCCAAATAAAACCAATAAAATCCAATTTAAACATGTTCAAATCCAAATAAAATCCATTCAAATCCAACCATAACCTGTTTAAATCCAAATAAAATCCATTAAATCCAACTAAAACGTGTTCAAATACATCTAAACTCTAATCAAATCCAACTATAACCTGTTCAAATCCCACTAAAACCAGTTTCCTTAAAGGGAAACAAATATGTTAAAGAAAACTTTTGTAAGACTCCAATGAAGATGAAACTTTACATTCCAAATTTGATCAATCATTCCAAATGTCTCCATCTTCGTCCCCTGAAACGATTCTTATTTCCTATTGCGGCCCCTCACCTCTTTGAGTTTGACCCCAAGGTAATTACAGTCATCTTGATTAGTCTCATTTTAAATCATTACAGCATACATATGACTCAGAATACTCAGTACAAACCTTGTCAGAGAGCTATTAGAGCGTCTGTATAAACAAGCCGGACAGGACAAACTGTTGCGTGGTATTACTCCATTAGACTCCACTCTTCTCTTTTAAAACATTGATATAAAAGCAGCCGTTCTCATTTCAGCTGCTGCCTCAGTCCAATAACCCCCAATAAGTGTTTGTTTATGAAACCCCGTCTGGTCCTTCGCCGGTTACAGAGCGGCGTGGTGCGTATTGGGCTCGGTGCGTGAATACCAATGCAGAGCGAGCGGAAGCATTAACTCGTTTGTCACTGTGTCGACAACGTTAATGCCTTTTCTGCAGACTTGATAAAGAGTGTTCCCTCGGCGGAGCTCACTGTAATGCGCTCGAGTGCAGTTGTCACCACGTTATGAACAAATGGGACGGCATCGGTTCGTATAATACCAGCACGAATTCAAACACAAAATACACTTTATTATCTCACTTTAGTCCCATTTTGTTTTGTTTTTATGGAGCGCTTTCGTTAGTCGGAATACACCCGGTTAGTGTGATATTAATAAGGAGCAAAAAACTAACTTTGTGATGTTTTTACGATCACGTCTTCGTCTCGACACAGAGGACTTTTAGAGGACATTTAAATCAAGACCACAAATAAGTTATTTCTACACATAATTACTGTGATTGGAAGGGAAATTTCAATCACAGCCGATTTTTATATTTCCACATTTTAGCACTTTTGAATCAAAGTCAAGGCAAAGTCAGAGTAGATTTTAATTTAACCTATTCTCACTCTCATCTCAGTATTTGGAGACAAGGCATATAGTTTAAACAAACTTTTAGGCAGACAGTAAACTTTAAACGAATATAAATTACATCTGAAAGCCTGTAAATTGTTATTTCTTGCACCGACTGCTTAGTATAATGTTTGGAAAAGTATAATAGTATAACGTTTGGTGGAAAAGTCTGATATTGTATTCTTTAAACTGCAACAGTTTCTTGGCGAATAAGAAATATGGATAATGACTGGATTTGAGTGAAAAAATATCTCTTCTTCTCTATATTAAAAACTTACTACATCCAGTCATTGTTAAGAGCAATGTTATGGCAAATGTGAAGAGATATTATCTGTTCATATCCAAATAAAACCTGATAAAATCCAACTATAACCTGTTCAAATCCAAATAAAATCCATTCAAATCCAAATAAAATCCATTCAAATCCAAATAAAATCCATTCAAATCCAACTAAAACCTGTTCAAATACATCTAAACTCTATTCAAATCCAACTAAAACCTGTTCAAATACATCTAAACTCTGTTCAAATCCAACTAAAACCAGTTTCCATAAAGGGAAAACAAATATGTTGAAGATAACTTTTGTAAAACTCCAATGAAGATGAAACTTTATATTCCAAATTTAATAAAAGCGTCTCCATCTTCGGCCTCTGAAATGATTCTTATTTCCTATTGCGACCCCTCACCTCTTTGAGTTTGACCCCACCGGTCTACATCTGGTCTTGGTCTGTACGCTCTGGTCTTGGTCCTGACTTGACTACAGTATTATGCGCCGGTCTTGACCCGACTACAGCCCTCACAGTCGGTCTGAACAAACAGGACGCCGCTTTAATTTCCTGCTGAGTCAGGTCTTAACGACGGGAAACAAGGTTGTTTTAAAGTGGTTTGCTGCGGGGCTCGGAGACAAAGCTGCCAAAATGAGTCGAGATGAAAAAACCTGATGATACACCGGTTCTCGCGAGGAAATTATGCAGCGTAATGGCAATATGTCGGTGTCGGGACGGATTGTTCTGCGAGAATAGACACCGCGCTCCCTCCAGCACACGGCGGAGAACTGATGTCTTACAAAGCCCAGCGAGGAAGATCATTCTGTTTAATAGGACGTAACGTACACTCGGACGCAGACTCTCACTCTTCCTCCTTTATTTAAGGAAGCTGTGAAGTAATGTGTTAACACTTAGTCACAGTTTCATGGGAACTGTACACTTCAGGGCTGTAGCTTCTCACGTTTGTCTTAAAGGAATATGAAGTGTCCCTTTACCTGGACAGTTTTTAGGATGAAAAAATAAGTAGAGCCTAAAATAAAGACTGAAGACTAACCGTTATGGAGCATTTGTCGAAAAAACTCAAGGAAAATGAAAGAAGAAAGTCTGGATTTGAAACTAGGCCCAACATTGCTTTGATTGTCTTTATTTTATTAAAAGATTGAACCAATTCACCAATTTATTCCAAATTTACTTGTCCAGAAGATAACCTGGTACCTCCAATATGATTCTGCAGTTCTTTCCATCATTTTTATAAATATATATTTGTCTGATTTGCACTTCTTACACTTTATTTCGTTTTTCTTTTCTTTCTCCGCTGTGTAAGACGATCTTATCAGCCGTCCAAAGTCCTCTGAGAACTCTTTATGTGAGATACACTGATAAATTCCAGCCAAATACCATGAAAAGCTAATAATTTGATTTTTAAAAAGATTTCATTATTAACCCTCAACGCGCCGGATGAATGTGTGGCACGTGTTCGCGGAGAGTCGTCACCCGCTTCATTAAAAGCTACCGTCTGGAAATATTTTGGATTTTAATTAAGTGGAAACTGGAGGAAAGTGGGACTTGAACGAGAGACGGACTTTGATAGTTTGGTAACGTAATAAACCTACCTCTTACGGTGTTATGCTGAGAAAAGCACCCTCTGTCAGATGCATACACTGTCGCAAATATGAATGTTTAGTGTACTTTGTTTTAATCTTTAGACCTCCTTTAAATACACTACGACTGACCTTCTTTCTCTGATCTTAAACAGTTTTTCACTGTTGATTTATGGCTCTCATTCATTAGTTTTTATTTACTTTAACGGCCCAGTCCTGAAGGAGATTGAGGGTTCTTGTTGTTCGAACGGTTGCCTGCTCTTAAGAAACGTCGAAGTAACAGCCTCAGGAAAGTAGTAGTCTTTAACAGTTGGCAGTCAAGTTGGCAGAAACACTAATGAAGCAGTAAAAGTACTCTGCTCCTTTTCATTACGGCGCCAAGTCTTACCTTGATATGAATATTTAATCAGCCGTCGACTCGTCTTCGGAGAGAGAGGAAGGTATGGAGCTGTTCACGATCCGCTGCACACGTCGCGTCTGTCAGAAACGAGACAAAGCTTTTACTGGGATTTTAACGCAGACGGCAGCCTTTTGTCAGCGAACGCATCACCGTCCGGCGGGTGACATTTCACTGTTCAGCAGAGCAATGATCCTCGGCGCTCGGACCAAATCACCAAAGGGCTTTTAAGGCTTCGAGAGGTCACATAATGGCTAAACTGAAACATTTGCAAAGCCCTCGAATGTGGAGATAAGCTTTATAAGCAAATAAACTATTAATATTATTTGGCAGCTGTTTCATTAAAGGCAGCATTTAGAGAACCTTTACAAAAAGAGGAGATATTCTTCTGATGAACTCGAGTTGTACTGGATTCTCACTCTTTTAAGGCACATCTGTATCTCAAAGATCTTCACCTTCTTTAGTATTTTACAGCTTTATTAAAAAAGATGATTTATTCAGTATTCATCAAATCATCTATCAGTCAAATATCAACGTAACACACAGACTTTATGAGTTAAAAGATGTAAAAACACAACAAACTCAGAACAAACTCGTTCGTTACTCTGCAGCAGCGGTCTAAAATAACTCAAACACATATTTTTTCTTCATTTTTCTTTAATCTCCTGTCATTATGATATGTTGTGTTGACATAAGAAGAAAGCCATCATGAAAAATACCACATGATCACACTTCTGAACTGCAATTCCCTTTAGAAATTGCAATTATATCACTTCAACATCGCACATTCACCAAATTTTCTCCGTTGAATCATGAATGCAGTGTTTTTATTTCAGTGATACCTGCCTCTATGTATAGATATATATCTGTTGTCTATGTAAGCTACTGTAGAGCGATCACAAAAACAAAAATATTTCAAGCGTTGTGTTTTTGAAGACTCTGTAATGGAGCTTGTCGGACTCCAGAGTTTTGGTGTTAGTTTGAAGTGCTGTTATCTGCAGGTAAATATCAGTGTCAGGTCTGCAGATTGAAGCTGGTGGAGACCCACAGCGGGCCGTTAGCCGTTAGCCGTTAGCCGTTAGCCTGAGGTGACGGTGCGTGGCTGTTGTCGGCTGCTGGCTCGTTTCATGCCTGTCAGAGCTTCCCGGAGAGCGCCGTGGAGAGAAAAGTAAAGGTAGTAAAAACATCAGGGAAGACAGTAATAACCTATGGCTTCCTGCTGTGGATCTGTGTTACTAATTTAATATTTGTTTAGGACAAAAACATGCAGTAGCCTTTGAACTTCCACTGGTCACACATTTTGACATAACTACCTTTCACGTTGAATACTAAGGTTCAGTCTTTTCAAAACAGATGCATGTTTTTATTTTACATTATTAATAATAGCAGCACCAAATTTGACAAGACATGTATGTTGGAAAATATTTGACCTGACACTTTTTTCTTAGTCAAAACTATTTTTAAGAGCCTTTCTTCAGTTGTAAAGAAGCAAGTTGGGGCATTTGTTGGTTACATTAATCCTAGGACTTGAGCATTTTTGATAAAAGTTAAAGAAGATTGGAAATAAAAATCTTTAGTTTGTTTTTGTCTGGTCAAAGCTGGACATGAGTCACATGACATGGACTCGAGTCAGACAAATTTGATGACTTCTGACTTGAGAAAATGTAAAAAGACTTGTAACTGGACTTGGACTTGAACCAAAGACTCAGACTTCACTTGGACTTGAACCAAAGACTCAGACTTCACTTGGACTTGAACCAGACTCAGACTTCACTTGGACTTGAACCAGACTCAGACTTCACTTGGACTTGAACCAAAGACTCAGACTTCACTTGGACTTGAACCAAAGACTGGAGACTTCACTTGGACTTGAACCAAAGACTCAGACTTCACTTGGACTTGAACCAGACTCAGACTTCACTTGGACTTGAACCAGACTCAGACTTCACTTGGACTTGTACCAGACTCAGACTTCACTTGGACTTGAACCAGACTCAGACTTCACTTGGACTTGAACCAAAGACTCAGACTTCACTTGGACTTGAACCAGACTCAGACTTCACTTGGACTTGAACCAGACTCAGACTTCACTTGGACTTGTACCAAAGACTGGAGACTTCACTTGGACTTGAACCAGACTCAGACTTCACTTGGACTTGAACCAAAGACTCAGACTTCACTTGGACTTGAACCAGACTCAGACTTCACTTGGACTTGAACCAAAGACTCAGACTTCACTTGGACTTGAACCAAAGACTCAGACTTCACTTGGACTTGAACCAGACTCAGACTTCACTTGGACTTGAACCAGACTCAGACTTCACTTGGACTTGAACCAGACTCACTTGGACTTGAGTCTCTGAAAAGACTTGATGTTTCTCCAAAGATTAAAAGAATATTATTAGAAACAGTTCATTTTCTTCAATAGTTTGACAGATTACACAGAGTTAAGTGTTACTCTCATGACGCTGCCTTCAAATGCTCTCTGTAAAACTCAGCGCTACAGCTTTACAACCAAAGAACAAAAAGCAGCCACAGAAAAAAATCATTGAAAAAATCATTATGACAACACTTTTTTTACTAAATATTTTATAGAAATACCAGCACTTGTCAGTTGTGCTTCCTTTATATTTTTTTTGTTAAAAAAATACAGATTCAAAAGCTTAGATCGTTTAATTTTAACATAATATTAGTGTTGAAAAGACTCAAATGGACTTAAAACCTTCAAGTATAAGACTTTAGATTTGACTTGGGACAAAATTTGTGCAAAACAATAACTACGTCGCACCTTGAGCTATACAAACTCATAAAAACTCTTGATTTATTCAAAGTGTGAGCTCCTTTGATTTTACATGAAGCCTATAAGTGCACCTCGTCCTACTTCCTGGTGCGTTTCACACTGACGTATCCCTCTAACGTGCTGTGTAATTGTTGTCTCATGTCGACTCAGGCGTGTTTCCTTTGTGATTTCCCATTAGCCCCCTGCCTTCTCTGCCTCTATCCCCCCACGGAGATCAATACGGTTCAATCTAACACGGCCCCGCTCTAACCTCGGCCGAGCGTGTGTTGACTTTGAGTTGTAACGCTCTCCAACTTGTTTTTTTTTTTTTTTTGATTGTTTTGCTCCAGGCCATGGCTCAGCAGGCGAGGACGGCGGGTCGGAGGTACCTACGGGCCTTCGTCAGCGGCTTTTTCGTGGCTGTGCCGGTGACTGTCACTGTCCTGGACCGGTTTGCGTACGTGGCTCGAGTCGAGGGAGCGTCTATGCAGGTACGAACGTGCACACAAGCGTTACTCACACATTGCTTGGGTTTCCATCAAGTATAAAGTGAGTCTGAAGCGAGATTATGTCAGAAGGAAATAAGTTACAAGCAGCAAAAATGTGTGTGACTTGGAAAAAAGCCTGAAGTAAAAGAGATAAACCTTATTTTTGTGCCTTATATCTATCTTTTTTATTGCCACTGATTATTTAATGCAAGCAACAAGGGTCAAACCAAAGTGTTAATGATGTTAGTCTCAAAATAAAAAAATATTTACTTATTGATTGTTATTTTCTACTTTCCATCCACTTTCCATATTTGAACTGTTTTTAATCCATCCATCTTCCACAAATCAGGGTCTCGGGGTCAGCAGACTGAACAGAGACTCCCAGACCGATGTTGTTTAGATTGGAAATAAAAATCTTTAGTTTGTTTTTGGCTTGATGAAAATATATATTGTCTTTGGGGTAGACTTTAACCAAAGACTCGAGACTTCACTTGGACTTATTGTCTACGATTGTGTTATTTTCTACAGTTTAGATAATTATTTGCCTCTTTATCTTTAGACGTTATCAGTACTGCTTCAAAACTCCAGTGCTGTGTGTAAACAGTGTATTAAAACGAATAAATGTGAACTGTTTCTTAATCCCTCCATCTTCTTCCTCTTATCCTGGTCCCGACTCCTAGACTCCCCTCTCCCTAGACGCTTCCTCCAGCTTTTTCGTAAATATTGAGGCGTTCACATGAGACACAGTCCCTCCACCGGGTCCTGTTTATAATTTATTGGATCAAACCAGAGAAAGATTGAGATATTTTTTGAAGAATTCAGAAGAAGCCCCTCCATTTTTAGTGTGCCCTAAATATGTAATTATGCAAACAATGTAAACATACTGTGATCAAAATAATCCTAATCCATCTGAGAAACGGTGCGACGTTTGTTTTTTGTTGGATCTGACGACACTGAGCTGCGAACTTTTGAACCATTTCTCTCGTGTGCTATTTACGGTACTTACTGCAACCTATTTTCATGAAAAACACGAGCAAGCTTTGAAGGACTTTAACAAAGACGATCCTCATTCCTCACCTCTGCCTCACCTTTAAATATCTCACCGTACGTTCACCTCAGCTCTGTTTGGTCCACTTTTATCGAACTCCGTGTAAAGTCTGGTTTGTTCATTTCAGATTCTTCTTAAAAAAAAAAGAGAAATGCTGACCAAAAAACAAACCAAAGTTCACAGACGGCACAGAAATCTTTAATTAATGTTCATTTTAATTAAAAAATGTGGATAAATCATAGACATGGGGCAAAAAGGAGCTCAGTTGTTCATAAAAGAGGAAGAGAATAGGCCCTAATTGAACTTAATACTTTGATAATTATTCCTGAAAGTCGTCTGTATGTCTTTTTTGGTTTTGTTCTTTTCACAGATTTCTCCGTTATGTTGTTGTTCTGAGTTGTTTTGTTTAATCCTGAAATAGCAAAGCGCGGTGGTGGGTGTGAAGTCTGCAAACATAAGAGCGGAAAGACTCGTTTGTAGAAGGTATGTTAAAACCATTAGAGTGTAGAAGTGATAATCTGCTGCTCGGTGCTAAATCTGTTCTTTTAAAAGTGTTAGCTCTCGAACGCACCACGCGCTGCCCCCGCTCTCCTCCTGCGAGCTGTAAACAAGCTGCCTTTCAAAGACCGAGACGTGAAATCAAACGAGAAGCCTGTTGGGTTTTGACCGAGTTCAGTTCCTGTCGCGCGGCTCATTATTCCCGACATGTGCTGCATTATGCATAAAACAATCTGCTCTCTATATTTAATGAGCATCGCTATTAAAACTGCATGTCAGCTCTTTGGTTGGCGTTGTGTTTTCTTGTTGCTGTGTGTAAGTCTTCGGGTCAAAAGTTTGAACAAAACCCCGGAAAATGGATCCAGGACGACGTCGTTGTGGATCAGATGTGATTGAAAGTGACGTCTCTGCGGCATTTAGAGACAAACGATCCAGCACTCGACCCGGTGCGTGTGTGTTTTGATCAAAGTGCTTTTCCGTCGTCATGGAAACAGTGTGTTCAGATCCCAGAGTAATGGATGTATTTATTTATTTCTTAATTGATGAAAGAGAGAGAGAGCATTAGCAAAAATACAACTCTAAGCTCTTACATTTATTTTTTAAAGTAGCACCGTGTAACTTTTAGCCCAAAAATATATATTGTCATAATCACTTTAATGGTTCTTAGACATGAGATCGGTAGAATAAACATATAATAAAGAAAATAGGCCGATAAACTGGACCCGAACAGAGTCGTATTTGTACAAAATACACTAGAATGACCCACTGTTTCAGGAGACGAGGTGTTTTTTCTTCCTTGGATCATTACTTCTTGTAAACAAACATGGCCGCCGCTGACAGTGAGGTCGCACAGAGAAGGATCAGCGCCCCCTGCTGGAGAAAAGTTACACAGGGTTGCTTTAAACAGAATGTATTTAGTTTTTTTGTCCTTTTTTCTGACAAAGAAAATAAAAAAACAGACAAACTCAAATGACACACCAAAAAGATAGAACAGACAGTCTTTATTGTCCCGTAAAAGGGCTGAAATTAATCGAATTTTCAATTTCAATTTTGTCTCCCAATGATCACTAAACCATGATTAATGAAAAATAGTTCATCTTATTTATCTTAATTATTATTTCTGTTTTTTTTAAGATATTTATTTATACGTTTGAATGTATTATTTTAAGGAAAATTCATTGTATGGTTCAATAAATCAAACCTATTTCCAAAGTCAATGAATAATCATGTCAAATAATCATGATTCTAATAAAATAGTTATGATAATGACAACCTTAAATTGGATTAGTGGAATAAGCTTTCACATTTTAACAGAAAACACTTAAATAGTTATTGTTCCTGGCGTTTATGTTGTAATTGTAATGACTATACGTGCTCTTTTTGAATATTTCTCCACGTTTTTTAAATTATATTTTTGTTTTTTTTAATTTTATTAGATGCATTTACCACAAAAGGTAGTCGCACAACATAAACATTTAGTTTGCATCAGAGTTATAAATATGTTTTTTCAATATTTGAGCTATTTCTTCAATTCAGTCTTTATTAAGAACATATTAAAAGGTCTATTGCTCACAGCTTTTGCTCAAAAATAATTAAAAAAAAAAACGAAAAAAGCTATTGTTTATGGAGAATTTCTGCAAATACTATGATTGAATTGTAAACAAAGGCGAAGGTTAAAGGTCACTTTCAAGGAATTTAGTTTCTTGTAATTATATATAATTAAAAAACTCTACAAATCTAAACAACTCCCCCAGTTCTGACCTGAGCTGCACCACACGACTCCAGCGAAAAGAAGGATGTACGTTTTCAATAGTAAATCTCTCGAGTGAAGAATGTACCAACATATTTATAATAATGGTCCATTGTGGTGTTATTACTTTGTGAAAGAGGAAGAGGTGGAGTGGACGATTGACATTTGTTGAAGAAGGTCAGCCTCGAGTGTCCAGCGCCTTCATTTCGACGTGGTATTGTTTAATAAGAGGCTATTCGCTGCAATTTAATATAAAGATGGTGAAGTGAATGCTCCACAGTTGTTTATTTTCTCCCAGTTTCCTCTTCAGCTCTTTTCAAAACTCGTACGTATTTATTTTAACAAAGACGTGAGCGAATGTATGCAGCTGTCCTCGGAAAATGAGTCAAATTTAAATTAAAATGTTGTGTCGTTCAAGTGTTTTTCATTAAATTACTGCTGTACATTTTTGTTTTTTTACCTCTTGTCCCGCTCTATCACCAAAACAGAGTAATTACAAATGAATTTAAAGCCAAACAAAGTGAAAGAGGAGTAAAAATATCAGGGTATAACGTTATAAACTAGTGTCGGGTCAGTACCGAATACTTCAGGGGCCTTTCTGTCGTCAAAAAAAGCCCAAAAGGGGATTTATTTAACCTTTATTTAACCATTATTGATATGTTCTTACTGACAATATTGATTAATAATGAAGAGGTGCAGATGTCGGCTAACTTTGGTCCTGGTTGGATAGTGCTCTCGCAAAAAAACACTGCATTTGCTGTTTTCTTTACATTAATCATGAGCAGAACATGACATTAAACGGTGAGCCTCTAAAATGTAGAAATGCTGACAAACAAACCAAAGTGCACTGTTCACAATCTTTAATAAATGCTCTTTTTAATGTGAAAATGTGGATAAATTAGGTAGAGAATAGGCCCCAATTGAATTTAATACTTATAATTATTCCTGAAAGTCGTCTGTATGTAAAATTTTAAGCGTAAGATCAATAGACGAGTGATGTTCTGTGATCTTTTTTGGTTTTGTTCTTTTTTTTTTACAGATTTCTCCGTTATGTTGTTGTTCGGAGTTGTTTCGTTTAATCCTGAAATAGCAAAACGCGGTGGTGGGTGTGAAGTCTGCAAACATAAGAGCGTTTGTAGAAGGTGTGTTAAAACCATTAGAGAATCTGTTCTTTTAACAGTGTTCAGAATTCATAATTAACTGCAGCAGATGTACCTCCAGCCTCTTATTCTGCTAATTTACCTCTTTATTCTTTAAAAGTACATTTCATATCTCAACACTGCTCTCCTGCTCAAAGCTCAGTGAAAACACAAGCTGCTTCTTTCTTTCTTAAGTGTTTTTAATGTCTTGTTTGGTTGGATGAATGCAGTCTTTTAAGGCAGAGCTTTAGAGTAAATTTTCCACTTGTTTAACTGTTTTTTCTGTTCATTATTGGACCACTTCATACGGTGCTTAAAAAGTGTTCCTTTACCTTCAGTTTTACTCTTTAATTGTGAATATTTAGATGCATTTTAGCAATAGCTCCAGTCTCCTCGTCATTCAGTTCATCTGGTGGCGCGACTATCAGCAGAACATAAGTAAAAAGCAACATACACTGACGTTTAGAGCTAATCGTAAACTTTTAGCTCCGACTTTAGCGTCAGGACGACAATTATCTCCTCCTCGTTAAACATTATTGAATTGACAGTATTTATCTGTGTTTTACTCCCTTTTCTCTGTTGATGCTTTTCTTTTTTCAGCTGTTTCTCTGTTAAAAGACATATTCAGCTGAAAATACACTTTATCTGCAGCTATTAAACTTCCTGGAACGTCATGTGACCAGTGTCGACCAATGGGAGCGCTCCTTTTAAAGAAAGTGAGCAGTGAGTTTTTATCAAGGCTAAAAACTCTCAATTTTTACTATTCTCAATAATAAACAGTAGATAGGATCATAAAGCATGTTTTTTTAGGCTTTTGCTTTTACAATAAACAATTTGGGGATTTAAACGAGAAGAAAAGAAATCTTTAAGCTCTGATTGACCGGTGAGTCTTTAGTTTATTGATTAGGATTCTCATGAAGTTTTAAGACAAACTTTTCCATTAAATAGTAAACAGCACATTAAGGTGTTCCTGTAAATAAAGGCAGTATGTAATAATGTAATATGGTGAAATATGAGCTGACGTCGTATCCAGCTCCAACTGATAAACCTCGGTGTGACAGCGCTCGGGGGATATTTATTTTGCGTCGACAGATAAGAGAGATTCTGTCAATTACCTGGCAGCCGTGAAATGGCCCGCGCTCGTCCCGTTTAATGAAACCGTCGTCGTCCGCTGCGAGTGGGCTCCGTCACGCGCCGCTCATTCCACCGAGTGACACGCCGTTGTTCAAATAATAATTGTGTTGTTGTTGAGAGGAAACAGTCGGCTCGGAGATGGGACGCTGATAGACTTGTCAGATGCAACGTTCCTCTGGGCCAAGGGTTTGGAAATGCAGCAAAGACGAGTTTTAAACGATGATAGAGACACATATGGGACAATATATTAAGCTACTGTACCATTGAGTTGGTAAAGTGTGGGTTGATGATCCATTAAATCCATGGATTTGAATAAGTTTCAGTTGGATTTGAGCTGGTTTTAGTTGGATTTGAACAGGTTTTAGTTGGATTTGAATAAGTTTCAGTTGGATTTGAGCAGGTTTCAGTTGTATTTGAACAGTTTTTAGTTGTATTTGAGTAGTTTTAGTTGGATTTGAGCTAGTTTTAGTTGGATTTGAACAGGTTTAGTTGGATTTGAGCTAGTTTAGTTGGATTTGAGCAGTTTTAGGTGGATATGAACAGGTTTTAGTTGGATTTGATTAGGTTTCAGTTGTATTTGAGCAGTTTTAGTTGGATTTCAACAGATTTTATTGGATTTGCACAAGTTTCAGTTGGATTTGAACAGTTTTTAGTTGGATTTGAGCAGTTTTAGATTGGATTTGAACAGGTTTAGTTGGATTTGAGCTAGTTTTAGTTGGATTTGAACTAGGTTTTAGTTGGATTTGAACAGGTTTTAGTTGGATTTGAACAGGTTTTAGTTAGTATTTGCGAAATATTTGAACAGTTTTTAGTTGTATTTGAGCAGTTTTTATTTGGATTTGAACAGGTTTCAGTTGTATTTGAGCAGTTTTTATTTGGATTTGAGCTAGTTTAGTTGGATTAGAACAGGTTTCAGTTGTATTTGAACAGTTTTAGTTGGATTTGTCACAGTTT
>CM072153.1:21557455-21723699 GCA_036850595.1 Rhyacichthys aspro
GGGACAGAGAGGAGAGACCCCGGGACAGAGAGGAGAGACCCCGGGACAGAGAGGAGAGGCCCCGGGACAGAGAGGAGAAAGATGGGGCCCAAGAGGAGAAAGGTGGGGCCCAAGAGGAGAAAGGTGGGGTCCTGGGGGAGAAAGATGGGGCCCTGGGGGAGAAGGGTGAGACCGGGGAGGACGTGGGGGCAGTCCAGGAGACGAGGGACAAGAACCAAGAGGAAAAGGACAAAGCTGAGCAGCTGGGACGTCCTGAGATCTGCAGCTCTCCACCTGCTGCAGGGAGCGACGACACTCTTCACCTGGTAACAGAAATAAACTTTAACTTATATGGATTTGATTATTGGTAGAGTTTTAAATTAATGGAGTCGTGCATTAAAAATATATCTTACTCTACTTAGTTCAGAAAAAGAGACAAACAGAGTGCATTTGTTATTATTTATATTTCCTCTGTGGCGTCTACACAGTCCCAATTATCACTTTTTTTGTTAAGTATCCATTAAATCCATTAAATCCATTAAATGAGACTATGTTTAACTGTAGCATGTGGATTATTGGGTTAAACGCGGCTCTGTTGTTGAATGTTTAACTGGAAAAAAGTAAATCCATCCATTTTACCTTCTGTGATGCCAACTTCCTTTGAGTTTTGGGGAATAAAAGGACGGAGTTGCAATTGTTTAAAATCTGCTGAATCCATAAAAGTCAGATTCTATCTAAGATGTAGTTTGTTTTTCAGGCGGATGTGGAGTCTCCTCAGTCGGACAGTCATGTTGTAGAAGTCCAGTCTTTAAAAAGTGAAGAAGAAAACCCGAAAACCAAAGACAACGAGGACGATCGTGAGCGAGAAAAGGAAAAAGAAGTGAGAAACCTTTACAACTCACCATTTAAACATGAATAATACACTCAAGACCAAAAACAATCCAACAATATGGAAATTAAGAGAGCAGTTTGATGTTTCAGGGAAAATAATATAGCCTTGAATTAATTTATGAAGTATTTTAGTCTGAAAAGTGTTGTATATTTGCCCCTAAGGTCTGCTTCTGTAAACCTTGGTGCATTTAGTTTGAAGCTGAACACGTTTTAGATAAACGCTGCAGCTTTACCCCGCTGAAGTTTGAGTTTTGACCCTCTGAGGCTTCTGTAGTTCATGAAGCAGAGAGGGATGCTACAGATTAAACTGGTGTAGATGAGAATGTGAGGAAAACTGTTGTAAATATTTGATCAATAATGAGAGTAAGCTGGAAAAATATTTATTAAAAAGATGGTTAACAAACTCTAAATCTACAAATGAGTGTCTTGTTTGGTCTTAATTTAAAACGTAGATTTGTGAATGTGTGAGACAAAGAGAGAGAAGTAAAAGTGCTTTTGGTTTTGAAACAAGACTCAAGAACAAGACTGCCCGTTGGAGAGGCTTTAAACTCATTTTATTTTCATTTTTTTTCCAGGAAACTGTTGCAGAAAATGAAGAACTGTCTCTGATTTTTGAGAGTTTCCTCCACGACAACGGGATGCTCTACAGCTGCTTCAACCATCACGGAAACAGGGTTTACGTCGACGAGGCGCAGGTAAGACCCAGGTATAAAGGTATAAAGGTGTAATCGACAAAATTAAAGAATAAAATGTTTGTTTTCAGAAGCTGCAGCCTTTTCCTCAGGAGTGGTACAGTCAGGGACATTTTATTTCTCCCAACTCTGAGGTTTGTCTTTATTAAAACTATAATATGCAGTGTTTATTCAGTTCTTACAGGTGTTATTGTTGGTGCAGGGCTCTGGTCAGCTGCAGACCACCACCAGCAGCAGCAGTCCTTCAGCCGTCAGAGATGATGACCGGACCGGCAGCATTTACATCCACGGAAAAGGCACCGTCATGACCTACATGTTCGAGGTGGAGGCCATTAGAGTTAAAACAGAGAGTTAAAAGATTGCATTTGTTCAGAAAAGTGGAAGAAGAAGAGTTGTTGTTGTTTTTTTTATTTATTTAGGGCTATAGACCCTGCACGTGCATCTTAAACCGACCACAACACCTTTTAATGGCAGAATTAGCGTTAGCCCATTGCGCAAAGACACATTAATCATGTTTAGAAAACTGGTTAAAATGCTTGGAAAAGTCTTGATACTTCATTAGCAATCATTCCCTGATCTGGATAAAAGTAAACAATGAGTAAATAAAATGAGACAAATGCAGTCGGGACAAAGGAGAGAAGAATAAATACTTTCAGTGAGTAAAAAAACAAAAGCAGAGGTGTCAAACTCAGAGACAGTCAATGAGAATCCTTTCTGAGGCCGAAGACACATTAATCAATTCAATTTGTGCCACTTTTTCCTCATTTTAAGCCTCATTTTGGTCTCTTTAAGATGGTTTCTAATGTTAAGTGTCATTTACTGGTGACATCCTTCTCTATTACATATATTTAGAAAAGGTTAGTCTTTTTTGATTCATGTTCCTGGTCCTTGAGATGTGTGCTGCATCATTTTATTGTACCTCTTTCCAGAAATGACTCCTTAATTCAAAGTCTCTCAGTGTTTTTTCATTGATTAGTGCTGCTTCAGTGGAGATTTGTTTGGTTCGTTTGTAGAACTTGTAGATTTCAGTGAGACTCTTTGTGAACGTCCTCGTCCCGATGTTGTTTTTTTAAGGAGAGAGTGAACGTCTGTCGGTTCTGGGACCCTCAGGCCGGGCTCTGGCTGCTGTTGCCGCTTCAATGGGAACGAAACCTGGATTTTGTCAAAGCCAGAGTCCAACAGGTGATGGTGAGTTCAGGAGAAACCACATTCATGGGTTTGGACTCATTTGAAGTAGACCAGAACCAATTTGATGATTTTGGATTTGGAAAGGACAATAGGCACTGCACTGAGGAAGAACTGTGTAAATATCAAGAACGGATACTCATTTTTGTTTGTTTTTTGACGTGAAACAAGGAATCTAACTGTGTTTTGGGCCAGAAACCATCAAATCCACTCAAATTTACATTACAGCCACGATATTTATAGAATATTTATGGAAAGATAACAGTTTTATGTGAGTTTTTCCACAGTATTTGCCTTTTTTAGTCCTTATCACATGTACATCCTGAAATTCTCAATTCTCTTCTGTTATTATACGCCACGAGTTTCTTATTATTTGACCCTAAGTGACATAAGAAACAGCATTACATCAATATAACACACAATACAGCAAGATTAACGAGCAAATAAATAGACTGAGAGAATTAAAACTGGGATAGAACGAGGATAAAAGTCAATTTTTCAAACTTATCTGATTTAAAACGTACTTTATAAGTGTACAACTAAATAATAGAACTAAATATGGCTGCACAATGTGTCACCAAATGTTTCTGCAACTTAAAAAATCCACATTATCCATATTGCAAGACCACTTAAGCTGTAATTAAGATAAGAGAGACTATTTAATGTATAAAGGAATTGTGTTTTGTTGTTGAGCTTTCAATTAAATCAATGAACTGGTGTCAGCAGATGTTAATGTGACCGGTGTAATTCTGAGTCCTGTGTTTCTTTATTTAAATGCATCTTCTCGTCATTGCAGTATTTAACTGTGATATGTTCTGTTCAGACGGCGCTGCCAGGCCTCGTGGATCAGAAGGAGATCACTGCAGCTTTGAGGCAGTGTAACTACGACTCAGAGGAGGTCATCTCCGTTTATTTGACCATGTTTGGAGAAATCCTGCTGCAGACTCCTCCTAAAGGCGGCCACGACTACACCGACCTCAACTCGTTCAGGTCTGCAGCGTCACAACAATATACTCCACACAGACAGAGAGGTTCAACTTCATCAGCTCCTTTTGAAGTCGTTACGTTTAAATGTACATCCACAATAATAATATTTCCTTTAATTAGGTTTAGGATAGTATGTAATCTATAAAACCAGACTTATTTTTCCTCCAAAATACTAATCCATTTGACCAAACTGAAGTTTAGAGTTTAGCGTTAGCTTAGCTGTGACTTCAATTATGTCCTCCTCGTTAAACATTACTTTTTTTATTGAAACTACGTTCTGTAAAAATGTAAAGCCTAAGCAGCATAACATAACTTAATAAAAAAAAATATAAATACATAAAAAACAAAATAAAACAGTGGGTGAGGGGGCATTAATCCACATAAAGCAGCAATTGTTCCATTAATTAAAAGAATTTTTACGTTCAATTTTAAAAGATTTACAAAAAAACATTCAACTCATTTTGAAATGCAATAAAAGTATATGAAATTTACTCCAACTTTAATAGGAATTAAACTTAAGAAGCCAAAAACACACTTTATCTGCAGCTCTTAAACTTCCTGGAACGTCATGTGACAAGTGTCGACCAATGGGAGCGCTCCAAGGTTTTCTGTTCCTGAATAGAGGTTCTCATCTATTACAATCCCTTAGAATAAACACTAGATGCATCATAAAGACACAAATGATTGGTTTTACAATAAACTATTTGGGTTTAAAGCATTTTCCACAAATAGAAAACAAAATCCCAGCTACAGTGTGTTTTCTCTCTGAACCTCACAGAGCGCTGCTGGAGAGGGACCGGGTCATCGAGGACCTGAGGCAGAAGCTCCAGACCAAAGACAAGGAGATGGACACTCTCTTCCAGAGGAACAGTTACCTGAAGAGAGAGGTGCGCTACCTCACAGACGTGGTCCAGCATTTAAACCAGAAACTGGCCGAACTCGAGGCCGACCAACAAGAGGCAAAGGAGAAGATCCGCTCCCTGATCAGGTCTGATTTGTTCTTTATATGCACCGTGAGCCTTCAGCGTTACACTTAATATTTACAGATCTAAGGAGGAGGAAATAGGAGCCTTTAAAGCCTTTGATTTGAGGCACTGCAAAGACTGTCCCATTTGATGAGTGGAAAATTTTAAGAGCCAATAGTCAATTTATTCTTAATCTAGTCAGGTTTTAGATGGATTTGAACAGGTTTTAGATGGACTTCTTCAGGGTTTAGTTGGATTTGAACAAGTTTTGGATAGATTTGCTCTGGGTTTTGTTGGATTTGAAAAGTTTAATGTTGAATTTGAGGAGGTTTAAGTCGGATTTGAACAGTTTTTATTTGGATTTGAACAGGTTTTAGTCGGATTTGAACAGGTTTAAGTCGGATTTGAACAGTTTTTATTTGGATTTGAACAGGTTTTAGTCGGATTTGAACAGGTTTTAGTTGGATTTGAACAGTTTTTATTTGGATTTGAACAGGTTTTAGTTGGATTTGAACAGGTTTTAAATTAATTTGAACAGCTTTTAGATGGATTTGAACAGGTTTTAGTTGGATTTGAACAGGTTTTAGTTGGATTTTAACAGGTTTTAGTTGAATGTGAACAGGTTTTAGTTGGATTTGTACAGGTTTTAGTTGGATTTGAACAGTTTTTATTTGGATTTGAACAGGTTTTAGTCGGATTTGAACAGTTTTTATTTGGATTTGAACAGGTTTTAGTCGGATTTGAACAGGTTTTAGTTGGATTTGAACAGGTTTTAGTTGGATTTGTACAGGTTTTAGTTGGATTTGAACAGTTTTTATTTGGATTTGAACAGGTTTTAGTTGGATTTGAACAGGTTTTAGTTGGATTTGAACAGTTTTTATTTGGATTTGAACAGGTTTTAGTTGGATTTGAACAGGTTTTAGTTGGATTTGAACAGGTTTTAGTTGGATTTGAACAGGTTTTAGTTGGATTTTAACAGATTTAAGTTGGATTTGAACAGGTTTTAGTTGGATTTGAACAGGTTTTAGTCAGATTTGAACAGGTTTTAGTTGGATTTGAACAGGTTTTAGTTGGATTTGAACAAGTACAGTAACAGTTCTTACTCTGTGTCAAAACAGGAATCATCAGAAAACGACTAAACATGAATTTTTCTGCTTTAAACTAAACAACACTTTCTTTTCTTTGTCCCTCCAGCCGCAGAGCCCCCGCCGTCCCACTCCCCAAACCCAGCACCAAACCGGCGGTCGACCCGGGACGGCTGCGTCAGGTCCGGACTTTGACCCGAGACCTGAACGTGTCCAACAAACAGCTGCGGTCCACGGTGGGACAGGCTCTGAGCGACATGAGGAACCAGATGGAGCAGCTGAAGGAGGCGGCGGGCAGGACGTCCCGGGAGGAGCGGCGGGCGGCGGGACGGGTGGAGGAGCTCAGGTCCCTCTACAGGAAGGAGGCCGCGGAGAGGAAGAGTCTGTACAACAAACTGCTGGAGCTGCAGGGGAACATCCGCGTTTTCTGTCGATGCAGGAAAACGTCGAAGCAGGAGACGAGCGTGGACGGCACCGACGAACAGGAAGTGGTGGTGCTTCAAAAAGGAAGTAAGAAGAAGTTCCAGTTTGATAAAGTCTACGCCTCCAGCAGCACCCAGGTGAACATTATACTGTTTAGATGGATTTGAACAGGTTTTAGTTGGATTTGAACAGGTTTAAGTTGGATTTGAGCAGGTTTTAGCTTGATTTAAACAGGTTTAAGTAGGATTTGAACAAGTTTTAGTTGGATTTGAACAGGTTGAAGTTGGATTTAAACAGGTTTTAGCTGGATTTGAACAGGTTTAAGTTGGATTTGACTAGGTTTAGGTTGAATTTGAACAGGTTTTAGATGGATTTGCATAGGTGTAAGTTGGATTTCAACAGGTTTAGTTGGATGTAAACAGGTTTAGGTTGAATTTGAACATGTTTTAGATGGATTTGGACAAGTTTAAGTTGGATTTGGACAGGTTTAGGTTGAATTTGAACAGGTTTTAGATGGATTTGGACAAGTTTAAGTTGGATTTGGACAGGTTTAGTTGTATTTGGACAGGTTGAAGTTGGATTTAAACAGGTTTAAGTTGGATTTGAGCAGGTTTTAGTTGGATTTTAACATGTTTTAGATGGATTTTAACAGTTTTTAGATGGATTTGAACAGGTTTTAGATGGATTTGAACAGTTTTTCGATGGATTTGAACAGGTTTTAGTTGGATTTAGACAGGTTTAATTTGGAAATGAACAGGTTTAGTTGTATTTAAACAGGTGTAAGTTGATTTTGAACAGGTTTAAGTAGGATTTGAACAGGTTTAAGCAGGATTTGAACAGGTTTTAGTTGGATTTAAACAGGTCTAAGTTGTATTTGAACAGGTTTAATTTTAATCACTTTATCAGCTTTTTTTTCTTTTTTTTACAAACAAACAAACAAATAAAAACCTGAAAATCAAACACCCGATAAAAGTGATTTTAAAAACGAACAATCAGATAATTAATTATTTATGGAAATACAACAAAGTCTAACGAGTGATTCAAGATTCAACTGCTGTAAGTACTTTACATCAATATCAATCGTATTATATCCATTTAACATTTCATTAACTACTGGCCTTTACAGCAGACCTTAGATTTAAAACCTAATGAAAATATAAAGAGTTTCACAAATGAAATCACTGCTCAGCTCCTGTTCCTTTTCTCGCTGTAAGCCTTTAGTTAAACACACACAGCTTAAATGAAAGCGGTTTATAATTTAGCTGCAGGGAAAAGGCCAAGAGTGTGATTTTTTTAATGATCTGCAGAGTTTAACGAGCTCCGGGCTTTAACGAGCTGTGAGCCAATCATTCAAATGAACTGGCTTTTATATATTAGGCATTTACGGCTTATGTGCTTTTTACGTCTTATTTAATGAAATCAGAGGATAACAACAGATTAAAAGTATATAAAACGTGAAGATGACGCGTTTATTTGACAGATTATTTATAAAATGATTGAATGTTTGCAGGAGGAAGTGTTCGCGGGGACCGTGCCCGTCATTACGTCGTGTGTGGACGGATACAACGTCTGTATTTTGGCGTACGGACAGACGGGCTCCGGGAAGACCTACACCATGATGGGCAACAAGGACCAGCCTGGGGTCAACATCAGGTCAGAGGTCAATGGATAACTACAGATAAACTACAGATGAACTATAGATAAACCACAGATAAACCGCAGATAAACCACAGATAAACTACAGATAAACCACAGATAAACTACAGATAAACTATGATGTGGTAATATAATCTTACTTAGTTTGGTTTAGTGAGATAAAACAAATGCAGCTCAAGTTGAGACGCAAATGTTTCCCTGATAATTTTTTACCAAGAAAAGTGATTTTTCCAAAGTTTTAACGACCTTTATAACCATATTTTTAAACCAAAAAACTGTGACACTTAAAATTTACTGAAAATCCAACGACAGTAAATTAACAAATGACAAATAAAGTCTCAAGAAATCATTACAACACCTGTAAATAATCATTTTTTAGCATTTCGCTTCAAATAAATACACTTTTCAACCGCGTTTGAAGCATGTACTTTTCTAGTTACGAGCTACAAACTTGAGGAACACTATTGATCTTTTTCTATTGGTTAATATTGCCGTTGCCATGGTAACTCTGCGATTGACAAACATTTCGATCGACAGTTGACAGACAAATGAGTTTCGAGCACCAAAATCAGGACGTTCGGGACAAGAAGAGGTAGAAATCAGGACATTTTAGTGTTTTTGTGGATATCAGGACTGTTCCGGTTTAATCAGGACTGTTCTGGTTTAATCAGGACTGTTCTGGTTTAATCAGGACTGTCCCGGTTTAATCAGGACTGTTCTGGTTTAATCAGGACGTATGGGAACCCTACCTTTATGGCATAGATTTAAATATTATAAATCCAGATTTAGCAAGTTATCTGTTGTAATTTGTACACAGAATTGTTTATTTGGTTCAGTTACTGTTCATTCAGACGTCTTCTGTTTAGTGTGTATTGTTTTAAATCCCCAAAATGTCCCAGAAATACTGTCCTGCCCCGTTTCCTCTTCACTTTTGATTCGTTTCTTATCATCAGATTAAATAATTAACCCACATTCGTTTTAAAATCTTGTTGATAACTGTAATATATTCTCTAAAAACATGACTGTGACACACTTTTGGGTCTTTGCCTAAAAGTCTTTTCTCTTTTCTTCCGTTCATAAATGAAAAAAACATACCACGGCTTCAAAATGTCACAATAAAACACCAATAACACCTTTACAAAACATTCTTACGGTTTATGACTCGATTATTATAATGAATTATTAAGATAAAGATTAAATAAACACGGCAACATTGATAAATATAACTAGATACTGTGAACATTTGCCTTGTATTTCTTGATTTATTTCTGCTACTAACCCATGTAGAAACTCTTAAAAAGTAGTATTTAAAAGGGAAAATGCAAATGTTTTATTAATTTAATGAAAGTTAGTCCCAGTTTTTAGTTTTCTTCATATTGGTTTCAAGAGCAGGATTTGTTTATAACATTTTCAAATCACATATTGTAAAAAAAATAATGATGAATAAGAATAAATGTTCATGGAAAGGTTAAAATATGGGCAGCTTCATGGCGTTAAAGCCCCTTTGTGTGTGATCTTTAGTCCGACAGAGTCTAATTGCAGCTCATTATCCGACAAGGCACCTTCACAACACTTCATTAAAATCAAATGAGTTTTCGGCTCCAAAAGAGTCGTTTTACAGGAACAGCTTGAGTTTCACAAAAGCAGGAGCCAACAACAGACACTCGGGGCTGGTTTAGCGTTACCTGTGACCGTTTAAAGTTTAAAGGCTCAGGTGTAAAGGGTTTGTTTCTGCAGGTCCATACGGGAACTGTTACGGATCTGCGCCGAAAAGGACGAGGTGTCGTACTCTCTGAAGGTAGGACGGGGCTTAAAAGAGTCTGTGTGTGACAAAAACGACAAGAATATACAATAAAATAGTCCATTAATCCAGTAAAAACCTGCCAAACAAATAAGCCCCCAAAATAAATCAATGTAAAATAGAATAAAATACAAAATACATACATAATTATAATGAAAAAAGTCCCCACTGCAACAAGTGATAAAGAAACTGTAAGCACCATTTCTAATTACTAATATAAATGGACTAATATAACTAATAATGCATATGTATAGTTGTAAATGTGTATTAAAAAGGTGAATATGATGAGGTGTGAAAATAACAAACACAACTTTTGTTTAAGAAGCTTTCTAAATGTGAAGAAAACTGAGGCTCTGTTGTTATGGATATTTAAATATAAAAAATATAGCCTTTTACAGATCATTTTTAAATAAAAGTCCTATTATTATTTTATATATTGTTGAATTGTTTGGACATTAACTGGAGATGACATGTTTGAAGTAGAATAATAAGTGCCATTTTCTTTATTTACAAGCTTTAAACTGAGATCCAATGCTAAAAAATAAAATAAATACAGCTCTAAGCCACAATTAGCCTCTAGATTTGGCTTAATATCTGTAAAAATACACATCCTTTACAATGTTGGAAGGTTATCTAAATACACTGTGTTTAATTATATTATGCCAAGTGGTTTAAAGCCTCCAAATGCTCATATTCTCGTAAATATTAAACATTAATATCTAATTAAAGGGAATAAATCTTAGTTTTTAATGTGTGTATTTATCTGTATGACATACTCTTTAAAACATATCATTATAATAGTCTTTTATTTGTATTTGAACATTTAAACTGATCTTTTTTCTTAATAAATGTAGGGCCTTCATTACTTTTTCATCAAACTGACGTCCTCCTGATGCTTCTCTGTAGATTTCTATGTTGGAGATCTATAACGAGACTCTGAACGACCTTTTATCCAAAACCCCCGGCGCCGCTCTGGACCTCAGAGTCCAGGGGAAGTCCGTGTCCGTCCCGGGACTCACCCAGGTCCAGGTCAAGACCGAGGCCGACATCCTCAACGTCATGGAAACGGGCGAAAAGAACAGGAAGATCGCCGCCACAAACATGAACATCCAAAGGTTCGGTTTTAATATTCCTGATGATAAATAACACGTTTATAAAATACAAATGTGATTCCTGTTGTTCCTCAGTTCTCGCTCTCACCTGGTGGTGGCGCTGGAGGTCGAGGGGTCGGATGAGGTTTCGGGACTCACGTCTCGAGGGACTTTGACCTTGTGTGACCTCGCCGGCTCCGAGAGAATCTCTAAAACAGAAGCCACGGGACAGAGGCTGGTGGAGGCTGCTGCCATCAACAAGTCCCTCACGGCTCTGGGACAGGTACACACCCCAAAACACATTCAGAATAAGAAGAATAAGAATAAAAAAACCTTTATTAGTTCCACGGTGAAGAAACAGCAGAATAAGTATCACACAGGTCAGAGTAATAAGCCAGAATAAACATTAAATTAAAACTATTTTAAGAGAAAATTAACTAAAATAGACTTTACACATGTACAATAAATGGAAAGGAATAAATGAGTATGAATAGTTTAGTTTAATTTAGTTTTAGTTTAGTTTAGTTTAGTTTTGTTTAGTTTTAGTTTAGTTTAGTTTAGTTTAGTTTAGTTTAGGTTTAGTTTTGTTTAGTTTTGTTTTGTTTAAGTTTAGTTTAGTTTAGTTTAGTTTAGTTTTAGTTTAGTTTTGTTTAAGTTTAGTTTAGTTTAGTTTAGTTTAGTTTAGTTTAGTTTAGTTTAGTTTTAGTTTAGTTTAGTTTAGTTTAGTTTAGTTTAGTTTAGTTTAGTTTAGTTTAGTTTAGTTTAGTTTAGTTTAGTTTAGTTTAGTTTAAGTTTAGTTTAGTTTAGTTTAGTTTAGTTTAGTTTAGTTTAGTTTAGTTTAGTTTAGTTTAGTTTAGTTTAAGTTTAAGTTTAGTTTAGTTTAGTTTAGTTTAGTTTAGTTTAGTTTTAGTTTAGTTTTGTTTAACTCCTTTTTTAATTTTAGTTTTAGTTTAACCTAACAAAATGAAAATGAAATAGCCAAATTGTCTAGAACAGTTATTAAATTTAGACTATTCTAGTTTAGACTAGTTTAGCTTTAGTAGACTCTATTAGTTTAGTTTAGTTTGGTCTGAATTTAATTTAATTTAATAGTTTAGTTTAGTTTAGTTTTTTAGTTTTAGTTTGTTTTACTTTAGTTTAGTTTTAGTTCAGTTTGTTTTAGTTTAGTTTAGTTTAGTTTAGTTTTAGTTTAGTTTAGTTTTAGTTTAGTTTAGTTTAGTTTAGTTAGTTTAGTTTAGTTTAGTTTTAGTTTAGTTTAGTTTAGTTTAGTTTAGTTTAGGTTTAGTTTTGTTTAGTTTTGTTTTGTTTAAGTTTAGTTTAGTTTAGTTTAGTGACAAAAGCCAATAGTTCCCTTGATGTTTGTGAAGTGGGACGCCCTCAGAAGCCAATTAACGCTTATAATAAATAATTACTTCACAATGCTCTTACAACAATAATAATAATAAGGGTATTTTTTGTTTGTTTAAAATGTAAAATATTCAAGATTTCTTTATTATAGGACAATGTGGAGGATAATTTATTTGTAAAGAACTGTTGACGGTATTTCACCATTTTGCTGTTTTTGGAGGGTTTTTTTTTTGAGGATAAATGAAACAGAATAAAACAGAATAAAAAGGAGTCATATTAGAAAATAAATCCATGTCCTTCTGATATTAGTTAAAAATACTCTAAAGTTACTCCTTAGAGTCTGTATTATTACAAAAAACTGGACTTTTTATTCAAACTTCCAGAATTATTGGTCATTGTCACAAATAATGAGAAAACACAAACACATTTATTGGATTTTGTTTCACGTTGTTCATTTAAATCACAAAACAAACAGTGAGACGTGTCTGTGGCAGGTGTTCAGCGCGCTGAAGTGCAACGCCCTCCACGTCCCGTTCAGGAACTCCAAACTGACCCACCTCCTGCAGCCGAGCCTCAGCGGAGACGCCAAGGTCAACGACAGACACACATTTATAGATACAGACCGATTAAACCAATAACCCTCGTGCTGTACATTTACTGTAGAGCATCTTTACTCGTCTCTTTTCTCTGCAGTGCTGTGTTTTCGTGAACGTCAGTCCCGATGCGGAAGACGTGGTGGAAACTCTGAGCACGCTGCAGTTCGGTTCCAGCATTCGACAGGTTTCTCTCGGCAAAGCCACGCAGAACATCGTCCCGAACAAAAACAGCAAAGCAAACAAGTAGCTGTTGATGAATTAAGTGTCTTTGTGTAATGTTTTACAGCTCAGGTTTTTATTTTTTTAACAGATCATTAATTTGCTGTCTCCAAGTTTCATTGAATTTCTTTTAAGCATTGATCAAATTATATTTTATGATCTTTAAAGAAGGATTATCTCTCTTTTTGAGCATTAGCCATTGTCTAGAAATGGACTTCACGTACTTTAAAAAATAAACTGTATGTTTTTTACATAAAATAACCATCTAAAGACATGCGTGTATGTGCAGACAGGTATAAATGGATTTAATTAGTGACTCTACAGTGCCCCTAGTGGATGAATGTCAGAGTGAATGGTTGTCTGTCACATTCAGGAGTCATCAGATTATTCAATTTGATCATTTAACGGCATAATCTGATTTCCTTTGGATTAACACGCCTAGATTTCTTCCAATACGCCAATAACTTTGTGCATGTAAACCCTTTAATCTGATTTATTTCATTCTTTTACATCAGTGTATCCATAAAATAAAAAGAAAATAAATAAAAACAAAAGCAGAAAATGGAAGTTACTTTTTTTTGTCATGTCAGCGGAGGATAAAACACAGTAAAAATGGTGTATAAATGAAGGACTGCAGCAGTGAGTGGCCTGTTTTGCAGCAAGACAAGACCAGATGTTTTAAAAATAACGGAAGGAAGTAGTGAAAGAAATCCGATAATGGACAGAAACATGTAAACCAGGGTTTTTCCCGGTTATGGCATTTCTGAAGCGAATGTAAATTAGTAATTATCATCCAGATCGAATATTATAGTCATGTCAGCCTGTGACTCTTAGCCCAAAGCTACCCAGTCACCCTCGAATCCTAACAGAAATAAGTGGAAGAAAATGAGTAAATGAATGAAAGAAAGTATATGTTTTATCCCTTTTGTTGCCAGAAGGACAAAAAGCCCAAACTGCTGAATAAAACCAAACAAATGTGGCTTCATCTGCACTTTTTAAATATCGTCTTGAGGCATTAAAAGTGCAAAATATACTTCTATATAATCTGAAACTTATTTGAAAAGAAAAATGCTGTGCTGTCCAAGTTTCTGACAAACGCAGCGTTTTTCACAGACGTAATGAACCAAAAAATAACCCAAAACGTTGTGGTTCAGCTGCAGGAGCCTCTGTTCTTCAGCAGCTGCTTCAGGACACTAGTCTGTTTTATTTCTCTGAGGTTAGAAATGTCCTCCGCTATGACCGGGACGCCGTCGCTCTGAGTCGTCTCCACGCCTTCGTCGTCGTCACCGTCCGACAGAGTACACAGCAGAGCGTCGTTCTCGTACGTCGGGAAGTAATATCTGCAAAGAGAACGTCTGAGTTCATTCCCAGTGCGTTTATCGAGTTCATTTGGACAATATCACAGAAGACGATGAAACAATTCGAGATTTGACACATAATGTTGTAAATAAAAGGAAAAAAACAGAGAGTATTACCAAGAAAAACAAGAAATCAAGACTGAGTCAAGACCAAGGCCAAGTCCAGTCTTAGATTAACTCCAATCACACGGACTTGGTTCAGTATTTGTCACATGATTGGACAATGAACTTATTTATTTTAACCAATACGTTTTATCTCAATTTACTAGTTAAACATGGACAGATTTGAAATAAATCCATCCAGAGACGACAATATTTTCAAGCTTTTTCACTGTCCCATTATGTTTTTAACAGAAATAAAGCCAAACAGTAGAGTCTTGGTAGTTTTATAGCATATAATAAACCATAACAATATATATTTGAATGCTTAATGATTTAGAATAAATAAAGAAACACAAGACTAACATCTATTTGTCCCAAAAAGACCAAATCAATATTAAAGACTGAACCAGGACCGGACCCTGATACAGATATTGAACTTATTCATATTCCAGTCACAGTACATTTACTATAAACCGTAGTGTTTTGTACTCACTGCGGCTGGTTCCACGTGGACATCTCCGGCAGCTTCATCACGTGACCTTCAGCCGCGATGTGCCGCAGGACGTCCTCTCTGGAGTCGAACTGCAGCTCGCAGCCGTAACAGCGACTCTGGTGAATCTGACGACGGATGAAGTTCACCAGTTTGACCTGTTGGTAAAACCTCAAGTCTGCAACAGCAAAAATAGTCAGTGAAAGATGTGTATTCAGTAATATGATGGTTTTCTATTTACTCACTCAGTTCAGTTCTCAGTTTGTGAAGATCAAAAGCATGGGCGTCCTAAAAAAAACAGATATAAACAATAAAATCAATAAACAAATCCATCTTAACAGGAAAATTCAGGTTTCAGGCATTATTCTTTAGGAAAAACTGAACTTTTTAACACCTAAAAACAGTCTTAAGCGCTAAACCGACCACCTAAATGATTATTATTTCTATTATAAGACATAAATGGAGTAGTATTGTGCCTACCTTCATGTGTTGGTAGATCTGGTCCATTGTTTCCGACTGATGGGAACAGAAAAGACACACGGCAGAGACGGGATGAGCCTGCCAGTCCGACCAGTCGCTGCGGAAGACAAGGAACATGAATTTTAAACTCCAAAAACAACACAACAACAAGAATTTTAATAAACATACAGGACTCAATGACTCACTTTTACAGTAAATACACACAAGTTTAAGGTTTAGTCTCGAGAAGCATGAAAAAAATTAAAATACAACTAAAATTTCCAACAACATACATTATTTTTAAGACATTTGTTTATTTTTATCTTGTCTAATTCCAACTATACGACTAATTAAACGATTCAAATGTACAGGATAAATGGGCATCATGGTTAGACCCAAAATTTTAGAGAAAAGATGTTAAAAGACAAGTGTCAGTCTCAGGCTTTTGCGTCCTGTCCCTTTTAGCTCTTTAGAACAACGTACTCATCTTCGTCGTCAACTAGTTCACGGTCATCTTCGCTCTGCACTTCTTCCCACGTTTTCCCCAGTTCCTGCCAAAATCGAAAGAAACAACTTAAAATACAAATGAGTGAGCACAAGGTTGAGACGGCTGTGCAATAAAAATATAACTTGTCAAACGTATGGCTTTAGGAAACAAAGAAGAGTTGTATTTTTACCAGATAGTTGATAACGTAGAATCTGTCGTATTCTCTGTTGCTGGAGTTGATTCTGCGGTGAGACTTCTTCCTCATGTGATCCTTTAGTGTGGTTTTGTCTCGAAAGGTTTTCTCACAATACAAACACCGCAGACTGTCGAAATAGAGGGACAAAAATAAAACAAACAGACCTGGATTGTTAGACATAACTGGATCCAAAATGTGCTGCTTCATAAGACTCTGACCTGTCCAGTTTATTCTGTAGTGTGTCCAAGAACTGATCGCAGTAGACGATGTTGTCCGGGAGTCCGATGCTAAATGAGTGCTCTCGGGCCATGTGGTTCAGCAGAGTCGACCTGGAAACGACACTGTATCATCAAGAAAAGCCTCAAGAGAAACAAATCCTCCTCATTAACAATCTTAAGAGTAACACAAAAGGAAAATAATTACAGTCCACTATTTAGACTGTATTTAGTTTACACTTAAAATAAGAACTACCTTTCTATTTTCTCATTTTATAGAGTTTAAGTTTAGTCTCATGAACCGCACCTGTTTCCGGTGAACTCTTCGTTGCAGAACATACAGACTCGATGAAAGGTGGTGTCTTCTCGCTCTTTCTGCTGCTGCTCCAACACCTCCTCCTTTAGAAAACAGACCAAAACATCTGCACTGTTTTAAATCACATTATTGAGGTCAATTTTGAGACTATTAACCATTAGTTAACTTAATCATTAAAAGGGTTAAGTAAGGTTAAACAAAATAATATAATCAAAAATAGAATTATGAAGTGCAGAAGGATTTATCTGGATACAATATCTTAATCCAATGCCAGGATTTTGTCTCTTTTCAACCTTACTTTAGATCAATTAAAATGACTCACGAGTCTTTTCTGTTGCAGCTTTTCTCTGAGTACTCTGTCTTCTGGAAGAACGTCACACAGAAGGTAATAGTCCTCTTGTTTCTCTGTGACAATGGTACAAAGTAAATTAAGAAAGAAAGAAAGAAAGGTGGTTTTGTATTTTTTTCATTCTGTACTTCCTGGTCTTATCATGTTACAAGAACTGTATGTGTCAGAATTGGTGGATTTTCTACTACTCACCCACTGGACCAGTCGAGTTGGTCTTAATCACGCTGCAGAAATCTGACACAGGCTGCTCCAAGAATCTGCCTTTCCAATACAACAAATACCTGGAGAGAAGCAACAGCAACGTTAAAATAACACAAAGCTGCCTCAATGTTCCAGTTTACACTAAATGCTCAATTGCAAACTGCAGATTTAATTCTCCTTATTCATGTCAGGGGAGCGATTTTACAGCCTTTATTCTCATCTTCATTAATCCCGATACTAGCGTTCATACTTAGGGAGGTCTGCGATGAGTTTGACGTCCGCGATGACCAGTTTGTGCTCCAGCAGCAGGTGTTTGAGCAGGACGTCTTTCTGCTGCAGAGGGACAGACTCGGAGCAGAAGAGACAGACCAGCAGCTCTGAGGTGGGACGGTGTAGACTGGGACTGGGGCTGTCCTCGGGCTGCTCCGGGAAACACAGGGGCTCCAGGATACTGTCCTGACCTGGGAGGAACAACACAACACCAGCTGAGAAAAACAAAACTGTCCACTGTCAAAGAGTATCAGACACAAATTTGTTTTTTATTTATTTATTATTGTGAGATTGTTGGTGACAGATGTTATATATATATTGCTATATTTTTGTTAGAAAACAATTAAGAAGTACACAAGTCTGGTGTGTGTGTGCATAATCATAACCAAATATAGGGTTTATGGTCCATTTTTCAAAACACAAGAGTAAAACTTGGTACATATAAGTGTATTGAGAACATGTGAAGAAAAAGTGGCATTTTATTTGGCTATATTATAAGATCACTACTTAAGTAATAATTATTCTTGCGATTCATGTTTATATCATACTATGGAGATGGTGAGACAGTACTTATGGATTAATGCTCTCTGAATGTGATAATTGTAAAAAATGTGGATGAATGATTAAGATTGCACTTAATTGAAACATTTTACGTAGGTTTTTATTTCTGAAGAAGTCATTATGGCGTGGATGTTGCTTGCCCAAGGGTGTCTTAAACACAATACTTACAGAGTACGAGACTTATTAGAGGATATTTTCTGGATCTCAGCCATTTCTAAACCCTGACGACGGATTGTGTCCGAGTTCAGTCCCACCAAACTGGGCTTCTTAGAGATATATTTTTCTCTCTAAAAACTGTCAGGAATTATCGAATTGCCTTTAAACTTTTTAGACTCATATTATATATAAAAAGATTGTAAATTCTTTCGTTTATTTAACTATTAGGCTTTACTTGCCAACGAATTCTAAACCTTGATGAAAACAGGACTGGAAAAGGGCTGGACCATTGAAAACTTGTTAGCCTAGCCTGCTAGCTGCTACAAGTTAACTAACAGTTTAACGATATAACGGACGAGAGCCTGGTTTTGTTCACCCAGCTTTTTACTTTGGGGAGTTAAAAATACCAAAAAAGCCAAGGCAAATTGAGGAAAAATGTTATTTAACTCAGTGACACGTTTACAAAGCTCACATACCACTCTTGCTCCTGTCAGAAGCGGCCATCTTTGTTACCACGTGACCAAAACAGCAGCGAACGGACCAATCAGAGAACGCCAAAAGAGTCAATGGGGATTCAGGTAAGACAATAGTGTTCTTTGATTTGTAATGATAACAACACACTTTATGCCTCAGAAAGTTTGTACACATGACTATATTTTTAAGCTTTATTGTTTGATTGACAGGAAGAGGTTATTAAATGAGGATGCAATACAATAAAAGGCCACTAAAGGGCGCAATTATCACATTTATGACATATTTAAAGCTGCACTTACCATTTAACACATGAAATTATCTAATGGAAGATTTTATAATCAAATATAAAATACATACAGTATAAATACAGTAGTCTTACTTTGTTTGGTTAAGAGTTAAACAATAAAGGCAATAATCATGTTTTTGGTTCAGAATTAATTTATTATAAATTAGTTTGCAAAGATCAATACAGGGTTGCATGTTTGTATTGACATAGGTTGGTTTTGCTAACCACATTAAATTCACAAGTTAAATGAATGTCAGTCTATTGTAATTTAAAGATTATTTTGATGTGTCTTCTTTTATGTGATGCAGACGTGTGCTTTGATGGAATACTGTATGTGCTGAACGCTTTTGAATCCGGTCCAAGTCTTTAAAACCTGTTCACCTCTGGTCTCTATGGTTTTCTGCTGTTGCTGGCTCTGCTCAGGTGCGTTCAGATGCTGCATTTTTTACACAGAGCTAAGCCGATGTAATTAAACCCCGGAGAGCGACAACCGCAGGCAGGATATGATGTGGATTTCCGATTTGGACCACAACTCCCACATGAACCGCATCAATTTTCACATCCAAACAGGCAGAGAAATGATTTCTGCAGCACCATAAACAGTGAAGTCAAACAGGAACGACATGCTTTTTTAATCCAAGTCAAATTATTTAACAGTCTGGCTCAGGTTAAGACATGTGTATTAGGAAGATATCGGAGCGTGACATTATCTGCTGATATTTGTTTGCTGCAGTGTTCAAATATCACATTTTCTGTGACTTCCTACAGACCTTTTGCTTGAATCCTGACAGAGTGATCAGATCTAGAACAGCAGCCTTAATACAAAATGTGAATATGTCCGTAATGTAAATCATATTAAGGCAATATCATATAAACCACAATTTTAAAGCTACTTCTTTTCAGACCAGACACAGCACAATGTGACTCATGTCAAAGTCACTTGTTCTAAACAAAGAACTGATGCAAAGTAAACTGACTCTGGACACAACTGAATAGACGTAAAACTAATCAGAGAAACAAACCATCATGATGCCACATCACTGGTTACTATTGGTTGGAGAGGATACTATGAATGGCCAGGGTGGCAAATGACCCTTTATTCAGAGAAACTTTTGTGACTGGGCTTTCATGTTTTGCTTTTCTTTTTTGTTGATAGTTAATGTGTGTTGTTCATTTGAACTTATTGTATTTCACTTATGAATTTAAATCAGTTTTTCTTTAGTACACTGTTTTTATCCTGCCACTCTTCTCTTCTCTTCACATTAATTGTTTTGTTTGTGTGACCCTGTCTTGTTTTCTGTTTTTCTGTCAGTGCCGCTGCAGTGGCCTAGTTTCCTCCATTAAGCTTTCAGGTAATCAAATCCACTGACAGCTCCAGGAATCTGCACAAACATGAACCCACATCCAAACTGCTCCGATCACCGTTCGGGTCCAGCCTGGTTGCTGTCGGCGACGAGGCGTTGCATAGCAACAGTCGGCTCAGCACCTGCTGCGTTTGGAGCCGGGAACCTTTCTAAGATGTCACTCAGTGGGCAGCCCGTCGCCCACATGGGTCGCTCTGAGCGGCCGTGAGCAGCCGTGAGCAGCGAGGGGGGCGCTGTGCTGTCCGTCTCAGAGTCAGGAGCAGATAAACAAGTGGACACACACTGAAGGGAGCTGAAACACACTCGTAAAGACACGATGAGTATTCAATACACCTCATTCATAATGAAATTACCAACTGTGTCGCTAACATTATTGGGCCACATGCACAAGTGGATTTTAACACAATAGGAATAAGAAAATAATAAATAAAAGTTTAATATGTGCACACTTTAAAAATGAAAAAATAAAAATGGCAAAAAAGCAAAGATATGACTGAGGTAGTTCTATAAACAGGAAGTGGCACTGAAATACACAATTCAAGTCAAGATCTTTAAAATTCAAGTAAAGCGACGATCACACATGTTTATATGGTTTGTTCACGCCCAAAATCATTGTAAATTCAGGCAGAGTATTGAACAAATGGACTTTTAATACCTGATCAGATGTATTATGAGATTAGAAGATTGTTTTTACCTGTCCATATTCAAAATGTATTCTCACAAAAAATAAAAAAAATACCAGAAATGAAAGCAATACTTCCCAGACCACTGAGAAATGATTAACCACTGAATGATTTACAAAACACGTAAAGCAATAGACTTCTCCTGTGCCAGTGAAAATGACACAGTATGATGACATATTACTCTTTTACCACAACGGAGCCATTAATAATAAGCAAACTGATAAGACACTACATAATCATTCACAGTCACAGTCAGTAAATGTTTTTGGGCCTGAATGACTATGTGAGAATGTTATTTCCCCATAATGTGAACAGGAGCCTGGCAAACACTGTTCTCCACATCAGCTCTGTGCCGAACACCGTCAGACAGCATTAAGCCCTACATACGTCTGTCTTTTTGTGATAAACCTCAAAAGGTGTCAGTCAAAATGCTGTATTGTTCCTCCATTGAACACTAATCCAGAACATGGCTGCAGCTATAGTCCTATTACACAGCCCCTGTCCTGTACACTGATTGTGGTATTGAAGCAGTGGCGTGGGGACTGCAGGCTGCCGGACTGATAATTCTTCTACAATGCAGTTTTAATTAAGCCCAAAAGGAGAACCCAGCTGCTTATCATTAAAGAACTAGGCCTCTTTTTAAACTGGTACAAATTGTAATCATCTCTAATTTACTTTTCCTCTTTTTGGCAGGAACAGTCTGTACCTCGGCTGCATTTGAAGTAAAAGTTAATGCAGTGGATCTGCCAGTTTCCATTTAACAAAACTTTTGCTCTTGGTTAATAATTGAACGGGAAAATTGAAGTTTGTGCTTCTCTGCAGAATTATTTCTGACTTGAAGAAGTTTTTGAGTTACTATGTTCAGTAGCTTATCAACCCAACAATACTATAATGTAGTATATAGCTTTGACAAACTGAATTAAATAGATGTGGTACAGCTTTAAGGCCATAAAGGGCTCAAACATCAAAATCTTCCAATAAAAGTATTCGAGGCAAAACTATAATACAAACTTGAAGCAGCTGCATGCACCAAACCTGAAACCAGCACAGTTCAACTTGGTTCAATCTTAAACCCTTTGTCGCTCCGTCTTTCACCTTTTATAGAGTTCAGTGTTGTGTTTGACTAAAGGCTATGAGATGGTATATTGTTTAAAATCAAGATAAAACCAAATCTGTATTGGTCAGAAGACATGGGTTTTTCACACAGATGTTTCAGATACAGTACGTCACAAGAAAAAGGAAGTTAAATTATTATTAAGCTAACTCCATTTGTGTATGGGTCCTTTGAAATATCATTTATCTCATTAAATGTACAGTAAACCAACTCATTTGTGTCTTAAATTACGAAATAGTTCAATGGACATAGAATATAAATGGACAATATTTGAACAGAGTCAAGAGTGTAAAGAGGGTATCCACATACTCAACTTACACATGCAAAAGTAGAATATGTCAAGGTTAACACTTTAACAATGCAACAAAATCAATGTCTCCATATACACATCTCAAGGTCAAGATCTTTTGTATCAGGCTGGAAAAAAATATATTTCTAGTAAAGTTTTCTAGTATATACTGTATGTTTTTATGGTTGTTCACTAAATGTTGCCCAAAATCATGGTAAATTTTATGCAGAAAATGGAACAAATGGAGGCAATGTGTGGGAATATCTTCAGTAGACAATGATGAACCATAACATTATAACAGGTAAAGTACATTGAGTAATAATAATAATGTGTGAGCTTTTTTTTAAGACGAGAACATTTTGTTCATGTTTTGGTACAAAGAAAAAAAAGTCAGAATATCTACTTTTAATTGTTAGGTGTTACGGGTTAAGATTTATTGATATTATTGCAGATTGTATTACCATAAAAATAAATAGTTTATAATATTCATGGTCTTCTTTTAGGTTTTGCAGCGTTGAGAAAAGAGGTGAGGTTTAGGACCCAGCGGAGCCGCGGCAGCTGTGACGTCAGACAACAACAGGAAGTGGCGGGACGCACGTTGGAGGTAGGCGTGTGTTAGCTTCTGTCATTTTTCTCTTGGTTTTCTGTTTTGTTGCGGGATGAGACGCACTTTCAGGTTTTGATGGAAGTGTTTGAGTGGGTCGCTGTTGCCGAGCTGTTGTTCAGGCTCTGAGCCGGTTGTTTTGTGAGGTTTTTGTGAGTTTTTCCTGCAGCTAAGGGTTAGCTCTCAGGTCAGAGATGACAAGGTGGCGTGGACCGAGAGGAGGCAAAGTTAAATGAAAACGGAGGATAGATGTTGTAAAGGTCAAAGTGAGGGCACTGGTTTACAGCTTTCATTGCCTGACAGTGTGTTTAATGACTGTTTGATCTGAATATTAAATCAGTCAATAATTCACCTCTGTCTCTGTCACCAGTAGTCTTTATTTAGTCTTTATTTGTTTGTGATGTTTCTGAATACTGTGTAATTTTGAACAGACGGAGCAATGCTTAATGGCGTTAAAGATGTGGTTTTGAAATACCTCAATAATAATCCATAAATTGTGTTGATCACGTTTATTTGCACACAAGCCTTCTGGCACAATCTGCCAGATTTGTCAAACAGAGCCGGACATCTGCCCTTTATTTGGCTCAGAAGTAGTTTACTTTATATCCTGCATTTTAAATTCTGATTTAATTTATATGTGCTAATTTTACAGTCTGCTAAGTCTGAAGGTCATAGCATGTTATTAATACTACACAATACAGCTGTACAATTATCATGGGAATGGTGCGATTCCAAAGTAGTTTTGTATTTAATTTATTTATAATCAGACACATACAGGAGCCAGTGTTGGGAATATCATAAACAAGTGCATATCGTCAACTACTTTGGCATTAAAAGTAGATAAGCCACAAGTAAGAGGAAGTATTCATTCATTGCTCAAGTTTTTATTTAAATTAGTTACATGCCTATCTTCTTCTTCTTTTCTTTCTTCAACTGTTCAAAATGTCGCTTTGAACTTGCTTAACATTGTTTGGATTGAATCTTTCCTGTTCTTCTCTTGGATCCATACTGTTCTTTAACCTTCTCTCATTTCTTTTAAATAAAACATAAAACATATTATTTCTTGTAACCTCTTCATTCAGTTATAGTATGTGTTTATAATAAGTGGTGCCTTTAGAGCACTACTGCATTACTCTTGTTGAGATGGTGTAGTGTGAATCTCTCTGGTCCGTTTAGTGTCAGGATTTGAGCTCTGAGGTGGGAGCAGTTCTCAGTCCGCTGGTCTGTGACATGACGGACGTCCAGAGTGAACAGCAGGTCCGACAGATGATGTACGAAGTGGGATGGTGTTTGTCCGCTTCACTGAGGCAAAGAGAGCTGCAGCAGGAGTCTACGCCTCAGACACAATACTGTCGTGGATCCTTTTCATGAGCTCTTTCCGACAATGCTGTGTTGTTGATTAGTTAGAGACAAACCACTGTTTTTGGGCTCTGTGGTCATGGCTTTTCCTTAGAGCTTTAGTAATGGTGTGTGACTGGAATCTTTGTCACCTTTTATCCATTCTTTTATATATATGTAGTTATGAATATGTAGAATATGTAGTTATGAATTGACTTGATGTTATTGAAACTAAAGGCAAAGCAACGTTTTAGCAAGGACTTAGACTTTTTTACTTAGTCTGGGTCTAGAGTAGACCACTGTACATCCAGAATACTACTTACTGTTGTGTATTATAGTTGTGTGTTTAGTATATATATGTCCTCTCGTTGTTTGGTTGTGATTTGTGTGTTTGGCTGAATATTTTGAATTAGTTGGAAACAGCAGCTGCAGTCTATAGACTCTCTTCTGACTGTAGTTTTTGGGCTTTTTTTTTGCATCATTTGGTGGTGTTTTTGGGATATTATCAACAGCTACGGTAGCCCTGCTGGGACATGCTGCTGTCTGAGAACAAACCCAATAATTTCACTTAAAAAAAAAAAAAAAAAAAAATTATTTCACTTACTTTACTCCAAGCAAAGTATTTGTGGCCGAACCCTGGTTAAACTTGACCAGTGTGTCCAATAATGAGACAGTTCAGGGCGTGTTTTAGGTTTGAAGATGTAGCGACCGACTTGAACAACACAGCTCTGCTCTGATTGGATAAAACTGCGGCTGATAAATCCAATCACGACCAGTTATTAATCCAAAGTACCTGCCCTTTTTCTGAACGGTTTCAACGGGAGACCTCCAGACGGTTCTGTGGAGCAGTTCTTTTGAGCAGAGTCAGGTCATACACCTCCACGTTGCTTGATGAGTGTGGATTCAAAGGGATTATGTAAGGATTATTTTTTCCATGAGCATTCTGCATATTATACCTTTAACAGAATTCATGCTAAAAGTATACACTTGTAGGAAAAGTGCTGTTACACATTCAAAAACTTCTGGAGACAGATGTGTGTGACTTGGCATAAACTTAACTTTAAAGTCAATGAAGGCAAAGCAGCAAGTGGCATTATAATATTATATCTTCCAAAGATATGAGGCATGTGTTCCTCTTTTTCCACTGAATAAAATACATTCTTTAACCCAAAACCTGAATGTTTGTCCCCATCTAGTTCTTGTAAAGGTAAGAAATTCCTCTATTTATATCATATCCACTACCATTGCATGAAAGCAACACATTTCTACCATTATTTTGATAAATATTTGTTTTTGTGTTGTGTAATTTTACTTACCCAGCCATATTCATATGTTTCAAACAGTAAAGAATCTCTCTGTTTAGGTGCGACTTTTATCACCTCGATAATCGCAGCATTGTGACGCGTTATTTACTCCAAACTACGGCCATTTTCCAGGGAGACGTGTGTGGTTATTTCTGTGTGACTGCGTGCTGTCAAATGGTTCAGGCCTGTGTTTGTCCCTGAGTGACTGCTCCAGCTAATAGCGACATCACTCAGAGGCCAAACTGCCCATTAGCCTCCAAGGTGAGTTCACGCAGGGATTTCTGTCTGCCTCTTCGGCCGCGGGAGCTTTAAAACTGTGTGGGACGTTCTGGTCGAGGGACATATCCCATTTGTGAGTGGGCAATGGGCCGGCTCCTCCCAGCGACAGTCAACACAGACGCCTGGCCAATAATCGCCTTAGTTTTGGCTGAGTAGACAAACTTATGGCACGGAGAAAAATAAATATTCCCTGATAAAGGTTAAAAAGATTATCCGCCTAGTGCCTTATTTTAGAAGCGACTGTCACACCTTTTCACCGGGTTCAGAGCAGGTTTTCACTCATTAACTCACGTCCTAATTGTACCAAACGAGTCTCTAACTAACTACCAGCAGCTTTTACCAAATATCTTTACTGAATATCAACAAATAATCTGCATAATCTTTGTTTTCTGTGGCTTCTTGTCTATGTGAAAATTAATACAACTTTACAGCATCAGTGATAATAATCTGTTAGCAGCAAAAGATCTCTCCTCGGTATTTTTTGCAGTATATATTATGGCTAATTATTTGTTTTTTAATTAAATAGCTCAGATACACGCTCATTGTTTCTAATTTCAGCATAATGGTACCTTTTGTTTTACTTGGACTGCAGCTGGAGTCTCAGTGGCAGTTCTGATAGTTCTGGACGAAGTAGCGAACGTTTTAAAAACACTATAATGTAAACGGTAATAAAGTGATGAGACAAAACTGCAGTTCCTTGTGATACATTATCGTGATACACAGACAGATTTTGGTAAAAGTGATTTCTTCGCTGGAAAGATATAAACATGTTAACTTGACTCTGCCCGATATTTATTTTTATTTTATTTAGAACTGCTCCACAGAACCATCTGGAGGTTTTTAGAAAAAGGGCAGGTACTTTGGATTAATAACTGGTCGTGATTGGACTTACAATCACAGTTTCTGTTTGTAACGGTAAAACGGATGCTACGTCGTCAAACTTGAAACACTTAAAAAACTTAAAACTCAGAAATCTCATGACAATCCAGCTGCAGCACAAGGAAATAAACATATAGGAGTTATGAGCAAAAGAGGGACTAAGCAAAAACAAAAACAAACATTAGTTAATTCCAGACAAATGAAGAATTAATGCCCAAAATCTACCTTTTCTCTTCACAACATTTTCACAGATATCACGATATATTGTAAATGAATGTCTGCAGAATCACTTTATCGTGATATTATTACATTATTAGAGTTTTGTGTTCTAAAATGTCTTCTTAAAAAGTCAACGGGTTTACAATGACATGATTTATTTACCAAAACGACACACAACATAAAACACAAGCCTCTTCATCAGGGGTCATCCTCGACGGGCGCTCTCTCTTCTTTAGCTTCACTTTTTATTTTCCGTCTGTGTCTTCGCTCCATTTCTCAGGAGCTGTCCATCTGCGGACGCCGCTCATCAGTAATGAAGCACTCTAAATCAATATGCTGCCAGCTCCCGGCATTTTAATAGGAGAAAAAATGTCTGTGGTTTTGATAATGCACTTGTGTAATTAGAGTTTAAATTGTGTCCAAAGAAACAGTGAGAGGATGGGATTGACTTGTTTGTCCCCGAGGTTTTCCAGTCATTACAGACTTACAAAAGCTGTGGCGAAGTCGAAAGGAGGCTGCAGAGAATAACCAATAATTATGTGTAATGCACTTTGAAAGGCTCGGTGATAGAACAGAGGAATGGACTTTTTCTCTGTCCAGCTTCAGACGGACGGGTCTGAACTGTGTGTCCTCGGTTACACTCTGACATTTAGTGAACATCCTGGAGCTCTGGCCTTTTACATTCACCACAACACGAACTGTCCACCTTTAAAGGACACTATGGATCTGAGAAAGGCTTTGGGCTCATTTCTGCAGCTTTTATTTCAAGAGATATTTTGTCAAAGTTTCTTCAGTTGTCGTTGAATGTAACTGAATCTGAAAACAACCGAGATGTTCCTGGGTTTGTCCCTCGTTCTTTAGTGAAAGAGTTCTAAATGCTTCTTGTTTTTGAGGCTGTATTGTTCTTGAATGTTATATTGTGGTACTTTAAGTGAATCTCAAAATGAGGACTTACAGGTAAATGGAACACATTAAGTATGTCTTCAGTAGTAATCAATTAAAAGAAAAACACTCTTTGCAATTTGGAGAGAAGCACATTCATTTGAGCTTTTATTTTAGGGTAAATTGCTGGATGAGAGGTTTAAGACATTTATAAAACAAATTAATTTCATCTTGAGACAACCTTCAGAGACCTTTTTTACTGGGTTTCTTCAAAAAAATGTGTGGAATTGCAACAATTTCACCCCCAGATGTTTTTTTCCTGTATTGCTTCCATTGTGTCATACAATCGGTTCTCTCTGCAGATTGTTTAAATGTTAATAAAATCCATTCAAATCCAACTAAAACCTGTTCAAATCCAAATAAAACCTGATAAAATCCAACTATTACCTGTTCAAATCCAAATAAAACCTGATAAAATCCAACTGTAACTTGTTCAAATCCAAATAAAATCCATTCAAATCCAACTAAAACCTGTTCAAATCCAAATAAAATCCATTCAAATCCAACTAAAAACTGTTCAAATCCAAATAAAACCTGATAAAATCCAACTATAACCAGTTCAAATCCAAATAAAACCTGATAAAATCCAACTATAACCTGTTCAAATCCAAATAAAACCTGATAAAATCCAACTGTAACCTGTTCAAATCCAAATAAAACCTGATAAAATCCAACTGTAACCTGTTCAAATCCAAATAAAACCTTTTCAAATCCAACAAAAAACTGTTCAAATCCAAACAAAATCCATGCAAATCCAACTAAAAACTGTTCAAATCCAAATAAAACCTGATAAAATCTCCAAACCACTAAATTCAACTATAACCTGTTCAAATCCAAATAAAACCTGATAAAATCCAACCAACTGTAACCTGTTCAAATCCAAATAAAACCTTTTCAAATCCAACTATAACCTGTTCAAATCCAAATAACACATTACTTTACACTGATTGGATTAGAACTGCACATGTTCAAATACCTGTATGAGTGATAGGAGCACAATAACCACCGTCATGATGTAAACATGGTAGATTTTGTCATTATGGCTCATATCCCGCTGCTCCTGTCCTGCAGACTTTATCCTGATCTCATTCTAAGAACATGAGACAGATGGATATGTATTTAGAGTCCAGTATGGCCTCCTCCTGTGGGCTTCAGTCCTCACTCTTTTAGCTCTTATTTGTGGGTCATATAACAGTGCCACTCTCTGGTGCTTCCCCGAAACCCAGAAAATGCTACTGAGGCAGAAGTGGAGCTGTTTTTTTTGGGAGAAATCTGTGAGCGTCCGGTTTTAATCAGTGCCCTGCTGCCATAGAGCGTCCTCCCTGTGGATTTATCTTCCGGAAAAGCTTTGGGACTAGCATTAGTCACCGCTGAGATTGTGTCCAGGCCAGAGACCCAGAAATCCAATTCGGACTATCTGAGCAACAGCACAATGTGGAGATGGGGGCAGATACACTGACCCAGAGTCTGCCCCCAACTCCCTCCATTTGATATTTCTACTTCTCTGTTGGTTCTCTCTGAAGACACTAAAATGGTTTGGGTTTATGGGTTTGAACTCTTGAGCTAAGTGAACTCTCCACTAAAGATGCTTTATGTAATCTGTGACAGGATCCAAATAAAATCCATTCAAATCCAATAAAACATGTTCAAATCCAAATAAAACCTGATAAAATCCAACTATAATCTGTTCAAATCCAAATAAAATCCATTGAAATCCTACTAAAACCTGCTCAAATCCAAATAAAATCCATTCAAATCCAACTAAAACCTGTTCAAATCCAAATAAAACCTGATAAAATCCAACTATAACCTGTTCAAATCCAACTATAAACTGTTCAAATTCATCTAAAACCTGTTCAAATCCAACTAAAACCTGTTCAAATCCAAATAAAACCTGATAAAATCCAACTATAACCTGTTCAAATCCAAATAAAACCTGTTCAAATCAAACTAAAACCTGTTCAAATCCAAATAAAATCCATTCAAATCCAACTATAATCTGTTCAAATCCAACTAAAACCTGTTCAAATCCAAATAAAATCCATTCAAATCCAACTATAATCTGTTCAAATCCAAATAAAACCAGATAAAATCCAATTTAAACATGTTCAAATCCAAATAAAATCCATTCAAATCCAACCATAACCTGTTTAAATCCAAATAAAATCCATTAAATCCAACTAAAACGTGTTCAAATACATCTAAACTCTAATCAAATCCAACTATAACCTGTTCAAATCCAACTAAAACCAGTTTCCTTAAAGGGAAAACAAATATAAATAGAAAACTTTTGTAAGACTCCAATGAAGATGAAACTTTACATTCCAAATTTGATCAAATCGTTCCAAATGTCTCCATCTTCGTCCCCTGAAATGATTCTTATTTCCTATTGCGGCCCCTCACCTCTTTGAGTTTGACCCCAAGGTAATTACAGTCAGCTTGATTAGTCTCATTTTAAATCATTACAGCATACATATGACTCAGAATACTCAGTACAAACCTTGTCAGAGAGCTATTAGAGCGTCTGTATAAACAAGCCGGACAGGACAAACTGTTGCGTGGTATTACTCCATTAGACTCCACTCTTCTCTTTTAAAACATTGATATAAAAGCAGCCGTTCTCATTTCAGCTGCTGCCTCAGTCCAATAACCCCCAATAAGTGTTTGTTTATGAAACCCCGTCTGGTCCTTCGCCGGTTACAGAGCGGCGTGGTGCGTATTGGGCTCGGTGCGTGAATACCAATGCAGAGCGAGCGGAAGCATTAACTCGTTTGTCACTGTGTCGACAACGTTAATGCCTTTTCTGCAGACTTGATAAAGAGTGTTCCCTCGGCGGAGCTCACTGTAATGCGCTCGAGTGCAGTTGTCACCACGTTATGAACAAATGGGACGGCATCGGTTCGTATAATACCAGCACGAATTCAAACACAAAATACACTTTATTATCTCACTTTAGTCCCATTTTGTTTTGTTTTTATGGAGCGCTTTCGTTAGTCGGAATACACCCGGTTAGTGTGATATTAATAAGGAGCAAAAAACTAACTTTGTGATGTTTTTACGATCACGTCTTCGTCTCGACACAGAGGACTTTTAGAGGACATTTAAATCAAGACCACAAATAAGTTATTTCTACACATAATTACTGTGATTGGAAGGGAAATTTCAATCACAGCCGATTTTTATATTTCCACATTTTAGCACTTTTGAATCAAAGTCAAGGCAAAGTCAGAGTAGATTTTAATTTAACCTATTCTCACTCTCATCTCAGTATTTGGAGACAAGGCATATAGTTTAAACAAACTTTTAGGCAGACAGTAAACTTTAAACGAATATAAATTACATCTGAAAGCCTGTAAATTGTTATTTCTTGCACCGACTGCTTAGTATAATGTTTGGAAAAGTGTAATAGTATAATGTTTGGTGGAAAAGTCTGATATTGTATTCTTTAAACTGCAACAGTTTCTTGGCGAATAAGAAATATGGATAATGACTGGATTTGAGTGAAAAAATATCTCTTCTTCTTTATATTAAAAACTTACTACATCCAGTCATTGTTAAGAGCAATATTATGGCAAATGTGAAGAGATATTATCTGTTCATATCCAAATAAAACCTGATAAAATCCAACTATAACCTGTTCAAATCCAAATAAAATCCATTCAAATCCAAATAAAATCCATTCAAATCCAAATAAAATCCATTCAAATCCAACTAAAACCTGTTCAAATACATCTAAACTCTATTCAAATCCAACTAAAACCTGTTCAAATACATCTAAACTCTGTTCAAATCCAACTAAAACCAGTTTCCATAAAGGAAAAAAAATAAAGATATTTTGTAAGACTCAATGAGGATGAAACTTTAAAAAAAAAAAAAAAAAAAAAAAAAAAAAAAAAAAAAAAAAAAAAAAAAAAAAAAAAAAAAAAAAAAAAAAAAAAAAAAAAAAAAAAAAAAAAAAAAAAAAAAAAAAAAAAAAAAAAAAAAAAAAAAAAAAAAAAAAAAAAAAAAAAAAAAAAGTAAAACTCAATGAAGATGAAACTTTATATTCCAAATTTAATAAAAGCGTCTCATCTTATCTTCGGCCCCTGAAATGATTCTTATTTCCTATTGCGGCCCCTCACCTCTTTGAGTTTGACCCCACCGGTCTACATCTGGTCTTGGTCTGTACGGTCTGGTCTTGGTCCTGACTTGACTACAGTATTATGCGCCGGTCTTGACCCGACTACAGCCCTCACAGCGCGGTCTGAACCAACAGGACGCCGCTTTAATTTCCTGCTGAGTCAGGTCTTAACGAGGGGAAACAAGGTTGTTTTAAAGTGGTTTGCTGCGGGGCTCGGAGACAAAGCTGCCAAAATGAGTCGAGATGAAAAAACCTGATGATACACCGGTTCTGCGCGAGGGAAATTATGCAGCGTAATGGCAATATGTCGGTGTCGGGACGGATTGTTCTGCGAGAATAGACACCGCGCTCCCTCCAGCACACGGCGGAGAACTGATGTCTTACAAAGCCCAGCGAGGAAGATCATTCTGTTTAATAGGACGTAACGTACACTCGGACGCAGACTCTCACTCTTCCTCCTTTATTTAAGGAAGCTGTGAAGTAATGTGTTAACACTTAGTCACAGTTTCATGGGAACTGTACACTTCAGGGCTGTAGCTTCTCACGTTTGTCTTAAAAGAATATGAAGCGTCCCTTTACCTGGACAGTTTTTAGGATGAAAAAATAAGTAGAGCCTAAAATAAAGACTGAAGATTAACCGTTATGGAGCATTTGTCGAAAAAACTCAAGGAAAATGAAAGAAGAAAGTCTGGATTTGAAACTAGGCCCAACATTGCTTTGATTGTCTTTATTTTATTAAAAGATTGAACCAATTCACCAATTTATTCCATTAAACCAAAGTTACTTGTCCAGAAGATAACCTGGTAGCTGCAATATGATTCTGCAGTTTTCTCCATCATTTTTATAAATATATATTTGTCTGATTTGCACTTCTTACACTTCTCTATTTCGTTTTTCTTTTCTTTCTCCGCTGTGTAAGGCGATCTTATCAGCCGTCCAATGTCCTCTGAGAACTCTTTATGTGAGATACACTGATAAATTCCAGCCAAATACCATGAAAAGCTAATAATTTGATTTTTTTAAAAGATTTCATTATTAACCCTCAACGCGCCGGATGAATGTGTGGCACGTGTTCGCGGAGAGTCGTCACCTGCTTCATTAAAAGCTACCGTCTGGAAATATTTAGGATTTTTATTAAGTGGAAACTGGAGGAAAATGGGACTTGAACGAGAGACGGAGTTTGATAGTTTGGTAACGTAATAAACCTACTTCTTACGGTGTTATGCTGAGAAAAGCACCCTCTGTCAGATGCATACACTGTCGCAAATATGAATGTGTAGTGTACTTTGTTTTAATCTGTAGACCTCCTTTAAATACACTACGACTGACCTTCTTTCTCTGATCTTAAACAGTTTTTCACCGTTGATTTATGGCTCTCATTCATTAGTTTTTATTTACTTTAACGGCCCAGTCCTGAAGGAGATTGAGGGTTCTTGTTGTTCGAACGGTTGCCTGCTCTTAAGAAACGTCGACGTAACAGCCTCAGGAAAGTAGTAGTCTTTAACAGTTGGCAGTCAAGTTGGCAGAAACACTAATGAAGCAGTAAAAGTACTCTGCTCCTTTTCATTACGGCGCCAAGTCTTACCTTGATATGAATATTTAATCAGCCGTCGACTCGTCTTCGGAGAGAGAGGAAGGTATGGAGCTGTTCACGATCCGCTGCACACGTCGCGTCTGTCAGAAACGAGACACAGCTTCTAGTGGGATTTTAACGCAGACGGCAGCCTTTTGTCAGCGAACGCATCATCGTCCGGCGGGTGACATTTCACTGTTCAGCAGAGCAATGATCCTCGGCGCTCGGACCAAATCACCAAAGGGCTTTTAAGGCTTCGAGAGGTCACATAATGGATAAACTGAAAAATTTGCAAAGCCCTGGAATGTGGGGATAAGCTTTATAAGCAAATAAACTATTAATATTATTTGGCAGCTGTTTCATTAAAGGCAGCATTTAGAGAACCTTTACAAAAAGAGGAGATATTCTTCTGAGGGACTCGAGTTGTACTGGATTCTCTTTTCCAACACAACTGTATCCCAAAGTATTTTACAGCTTTGTTAAAAAAGATGATTTATTCAGTATTCATGAAATCATCTATCAGTCAAAAATCAACGTAACACACCGACTTTATGAGTTAAAAGACGTAAAAACACAACAAACTCAGAACAAATGTGTTGGTTACTCTGCAGCAGCCGTCTAAAATAACTCTAACACATATTTTTTTCTTCATAATTCTTTAATCTCCTGTCATTATGATATGTTGTGTTGACATAAGAAGAAAGCCATCATGAAAAATACCACATGATCACACTTCTGAACTGCAATTCCCTTTAGAAATTGCAATTATATCACTTCAACATAACAAATTTTCTCTGTTGAATCGTGAATGCAGTGTTTTCATTTCAGTGATACCTGCCTCTATGTATAGATATATCTGTTGTCTATGTAAGCTACTGTAGAGCGATCACAAAAACAAAAATATTTCAAGCGTTGTGTTTTTGAAGACTTTGTAATGGAGCTTGTCGGACTCCAGAGTTTTGGTGTTAGTCTGAAGTGCTGTTATCTGCAGGTAAATATCAGTGTCAGGTCTGCAGATTGAAGCTGGTGGAGACCCACAGCGGGCCGTTAGCCGTTAGCCGTTAGCCTGAGGTGACGGTGCGTGGCTGTTGTCGGCTGCTGGCTCGTTTCATGCCTGTCAGAGCTTCTCGGAGAGCGCCGTGGAGAGAAAAGTAAAGGTAGTAAAAACATCAGGGAAGACAGTAATAACCTATGGCTTCCTGCTGTGGATCTGTGTTACTAATTTAATATTTGTTTAGGACAAAAACATGCAGTAGCCTTTGAACTTCCACTGGTCACACATTTTGACATTACGACCTTTCACGTTGAATACTATGGTTCAGTCTTTTCAAAACAGATGCATGTTTTTATTTTACATTAATAATAGCAGCACCAAATTTGACAAGACAAGTATGTTGGAAAATATTTGACCTGACACTTTTTTCTTAGTCAAAAGGCATTTGACGGTTACATTAATCCTAGGACTTGAGTATTTTTGATAAAAGTTAAAGAAGATTGGAAATAAAAATCTTTAGTTTGTTTATGGCTTGATGAAAATGCATAATGTCTGGTCAAAGCTGGACTTGTAACTGGACTTGGACTTGAACCAAAGACTGGAGACTTCACTTGGACTTGAACCAAAGACTCAGACTTCACTTGGACTTGAACCAGACTCAGACTTCACTTGGACTTGAACCAAAGACTCAGACTTCACTTGGACTTGAACCAGACTCAGACTTCACTTGGACTTGAACCAGACTCAGACTTCACTTGGACTTGAACCAGACTCAGACTTCACTTGGACTTGAACCAGACTCAGACTTCACTTGGACTTGAACCAAAGACTCAGACTTCACTTGGACTTGAGTCTCTTAAAAGATTTGATGCTTCTCCCAAAGATTTAAAGAATGTTATTGAAAATTGTGCACAAAACAATTCATTTTCTTCAATAGTTTGACAGATTACACAGAGTTAAACCACACGTTACTCTCATGACGCTGCCTTCAAATGCTCTCTGTAAAACTCAGCGCTACAGGGCTTTACAACCAAAGAACAAAAAGCAGCCACAGAAAAAAATCATTGAAAAAATCATTATGACAACACTTTTTTTACTAAATATTTTATAGAAATACCAGTATTGTACTTACTTTATGATTTTTTTGTTAAATAAACACAGATTTAAAAGCTTACATCATTTCATTTTAACATAATATTAGTGTTATTGAAAAGACTCAAATGGACTTGAAACCTTCAAGTATAAGACTTTAGACTTGACTTGGGACAAAAACTCGAGACGTATTTGTGCAAAACAATAACTACGTCGCACCTTGAGCTAAACAAACTCATAAAAACTCTTGATTTATTCGAAGTGTGAGCTCCTTTGATTTTACATGAAGCCTATAAGTGCACCTCGTCCTACTTCCTGGTGCGTTTCACACTTACGTATCCCTCTAACGTGCTGTGTAATTGTTGTCTCATGTCGACTCAGGCGTGTTTCCTTTGTGATTTCCCATTAGCCCCCTGCCTTCTCTGCCTCTATCCCCCCACGGAGATCAATACGGTTCAATCTAACACGGCCCCGCTCTAACCTCGGCCGAGCGTGTGTTGACTTTGAGTTGTAACGCTCTCCAACTTGTTTTTTTTTTTTTTTGATTGTTTTGCTCCAGGCCATGGCTCAGCAGGCGAGGACGGCGGGTCGGAGGTACCTACGGGCCTTCGTCAGCGGCTTTTTCGTGGCTGTGCCGGTGACTGTCACTGTCCTGGACCGGTTTGCGTACGTGGCTCGAGTCGAGGGAGCGTCTATGCAGGTACGAACGTGCACACAAGCGTTACTCACACATTGCTTGGGTTTCCATCAAGTATAAAGTGAGTCTGAAGCGAGATTATGTCAGAAGGAAATAAGTTACAAGCAGCAAAAACGTGTGTGACTTGGAAAAAAGCCTGAAGTAAAAGAGATAAACCTTATTTTTGTGCCTTATATTTGTCTTTTTTTATTATTTAATGCAAGCAACAAGGGTCAAACCAAAGTGTTAATGATGTTAGTCTTAAAATAAAAAAGTATTTACTTATTGATTGTTATTTTCTACTTTCCATCCACTTTCCATCAGATGTTATCAGTGCTGTTTCAACACTCCGGTGCTGTTTGTGTGTTCACAATGTATTAAGCACTTATATTTGAACTGTTTTTAATCCATCCATCTTCCATAAATCAGGGTTTCGGGGTCAGCAGACTGAACAGAGACTCCCAGACCGATGTTGTTTAGATTGGAAATAAAAATCTTTTTTTTTGGCTTGATGAAAATATATAATGTTTATGTCACATATTTGATGATTTCTGACTTGAGAAAATGTAAAAAGAGTTGTAACTGGACTAAGATTGTGTTATTCTCTACAGTTTAGATAATTATTTGCTTCTTTCCATCTTTAGAGATTATCAGTACTGTTTCAAAACTCCAGTGCTGTGTGTAAACAGTGTATTAGAACTGTTTCTTAATCCCTCCATCTTCTTTTTCTTATCCTGGTCCCGACTCCTAGACTCCCCTCTCCCTAGACACTTCCTCCAGCTTTTTCGTAAATATTGAGGCGTTCACATGAGACACAGTCCCTCCACTGGGTCCTGTTTATAATTTATTGGATGAAACCAGAGAAAGATTGAGATATTTTTTGAAGAATTCAGAAGAAGCCCCTCCATTTTTAGTGTGCCCTAAATATGTAATTATGCAAACAATGTAAACATACTGTGATCAAAATAATCCTAATCCATCTGAGAAATGGTGCGACGTTTGTTTTTTGTTGGATCTGACGACACTGAGCTGCGAACTTTTGAACCATTTCTCTCGTGTTCTATTTACGGTACTTACTGCAACCTATTTTCATGAAAAACACGAGCAAGCTTTGAAGGACTTTAACAAAGACGATCCTCATTCCTCACCTCTGCCTCACCTTTAAATATCTCACCGTACGTTCACCTCAGCCCTGTTTGGTCCACTTTTATCGAACTCCCTGTAAAGTCTGGTTTGTTCATTTCAGATTCTTCTTAAAAAAAGAGAAATGCTGACCAAAAAACAAACCAAAGTTCACAGACGGCACGGAAATCTTTAATAAATGTTCATTTTAATTAAAAAATGTGGATAAATCATAGACATGGGGCAAAAAGGAGCTCAGTTGTTCATAAAAGAGGAAGAGAATAGGCCCTAATTGAACTTAATACTTTGATAATTATTCCTGAAAGTCGTCTGTATGTCTTTTTTGGTTTTGTTCTTTTCACAGATTTCTCCGTTATGTTGTTGTTCTGAGTTGTTTTGTTTAATCCTGAAATAGCAAAGCGCGGTGGTGGGTGTGAAGTCTGCAAACATAAGAGCGGAAAGACTCGTTTGTAGAAGGTATGTTAAAACCATTAGAGTGTAGAAGTGATAATCTGCTGCTCCGGTGCTAAATCTGTTCTTTTAAAAGTGTTAGCTCTCGAACGCACCACGCGCTGGCCCCCGCTCTCCTCCTGCGAGCTGTAAACAAGCTGCCTTTCAAAGACCGAGACGTGAAATCAAACGAGAAGCCTGTTGGGTTTTGACCGAGTTCAGTTCCTGTCGCGCGGCTCATTATTCCCGACATGTGCTGCATTATGCATAAAACAATCTGCTCTCTATATTTAATGAGCATCGCTATTAAAACTGCATGTCAGCTCTTTGGTTGGCGTTGTGTTTTCTTGTTGCTGTGTGTAAGTCTTCGGGTCAAAAGTTTGAACAAAACCCCGGAAAATGGATCCAGGACGACGTCGTTGTGGATCAGATGTGATTGAAAGTGACGTCTCTGCGGCATTTAGAGACAAACGATCGAGCACTCGACCCGGTGCGTGTGTGTTTTGATCAAAGTGCTTTTCCGTCGTCATGGAAACAGTGTGTTCAGATCCCAGAGTAATGGATGTATTTATTTATTTCTTAATTGATGAAAGAGAGAGAGCATTAGCAAAAATACAACTCTAAGCTCTTACATTTATTTTTTAAAGTAGCACCGTGTAACTTTTAGCCCAAAAATATATATTCTCATAATCACTTTAATGGTTCTTAGACATGAGATCGGTAGAATTATGAATTTCTAAACATATAATAAAGAAAATAGGCCGATAAACTGGACCCGAACAGAGTCGTATTTGTACAAAATACACTAAATGACCCACTGTTTCAGGAGATGAGGTGTTTTTTCTTCCTTGGATCATTTCTTCTTGTAAACAAACATGGCCGCCGCTGACAGTGAGGTCGCACAGAGAAGGATCAGCGCCCTCTGCTGGAGAAAAGTTACACAGGGTTGCTTTAAACAGAATGTATTTAGTTTTTTTGTCCTTTTTTCTGACAAAGAAAATAAAAAACATACACATACAAACTCAAATGACACACCTTTATGACCACATCTTTATTGTCCCATAGTTTTTTTAAATTTTCACTTTCAATTTCGGCTCCCAATGATCACTAAACCATGATTAATGAAAAATAGTTCATCTTATTTATCTTAATTATTATTTCTGTTTTTTTTAAGATATTTATTTATACGTTTGAATGTATTATTTTAAGGAAAATTCATTGTATGGTTCAATAAATCAAACCTATTTCCAAAGTCAATGAATAATCATGTCAAATAATCATGATTCTAATAAAATAGTTATGATAATGACAACCTTAAATTGGATTAGTGGAATAAGCTTTCACATTTTAACAGAAAACACTTAAATAGTTATTGTTCCTGGCGTTTATGTTGTAATTGTAATGAGTATACGTGCTCTTTTTGAATATTTCTCCACGTTTTTTAAATTATATTTTTGTTTTTTTTAATTTTATTAGGTGCATTTGCCACAAAAGGTAGTCGCACAACATAAACATTTAGTTTGCATCAGAGTTATAGATATGTTTTTTCAATATTTGAGCTATTTCTTCTTCAATTCAGTCTTTATTAAGAACACAACGTATTAAAAGGTCTATTGCTCACAGATTTTGCTCAAAAATAATTAAAAAAAACCCCAAAAAAAGCTATTGTTTATGGAGAATTTCTGCAAATACTATGATTGAATTGTAAACAAAGGCAAAGGTTAAAGGCCACTTTTAAGGAATTTAGTTTCTTGGAAATTATATTTTATTAAAAAACTTTACAAATCTAAACAACTCCCCCAGTTCTGACCTGAGCTGCACCTCACGACTCCAGCGAAAAGAAGGATGTACGTTTTCAATAGTAAATCTCTCGAGTGAAGAATGTACCAACATATTTATAATAATGGTCCACTGTGGTATTATTACTTTGTGAGAGAGGAAGAGGTGGAGTGGACGATTGACATTTGTTGAAGAAGGTCAGCCTCGAGTGTCCAGCGCCTTCATTTCGACGTGGTATTGTTTAATAAGAGGCTATTCGCTGCAATTTAATATAAAGATGGTAAACTGAATGCTCCACAGTTGTTTATTTTCTCCCAGTTTCCTCTTCAGCTCTTTTCAAAACTCAAGACGTGAGCGAACGTATGCAGCTGTCCTCGGCAAATGAGTCAAATTTAAATTAAAATGTTGTGTCGTTCAAGTGTTTTTCATGAAATTACTGCTGTACATTTTTGTTTTTTTACCTCTTGTCCCGCTCTATCACCAAAACAGAGTAATTACAAATGAATTTAAAGCCAAACAAAGTGAAAGAGGAGTAAAAATATCAGGGTATAACGTTATAAACTAGTGTCGGGTCAGTACCGAATACTTCAGGGGCCTTTCTGTCGTCAAAAAAAGCCCAAAAGGGGATTTATTTAACCTTTATTTAACCATTATTGATATGTTCTTACTGACAATATTGATTAATAATGAAGAGGTGCAGATGTCGGCTAACTTTGGTCCTGGTTGGATAGTGCTCCTCGCAAAAAAAACACTGCATTTGCTGTTTTCTTTACATTAATCATGAGCAGAACATGACATTAAACGGTGAGCCTCTAAAATGTAGAAATGCTGACAAACAAACCAAAGTGCACTGTTCACAATCTTTAATAAATGCTCTTTTTAATGTGAAAATGTGGATAAATTAGGTAGAGAATAGGCCCCAATTGAATTTAATACTTATAATTATTCCTGAAAGTCGTCTGTATGTAAAATTTTAAGCGTAAGATCAATAGACGAGTGATGTTCTGTGATCTTTTTTGGTTTTGTTCTTTTTTTTTTTTACAGATTTCTCCGTTATGTTGTTGTTCGGAGTTGTTTCGTTTAATCCTGAAATAGCAAAACGCGGTGGTGGGTGTGAAGTCTGCAAACATAAGAGCGTTTGTAGAAGGTGTGTTAAAACCGTTAGAGAATCTGTTCTTTTAACAGTGTTCAGAATTCATAATTAACTGCAGCAGATGTACCTCCAGCCTCTTATACTGCTAATTCTTTATTCTTTAAAAGTACATTTCCTATCTCGTATGAAAACAAATCGACAAACTGCTCTCCTGCTCAAAGCTCAGTGAAAACACAAGCTGCTTCTCTCTTTCATAAGTGTTTTTAATGTCTTGTTTGGTTGAATGAATGCAAAATTTTCCACTTGTTGAACTGTTTTTTCTGTTCATTATTGGACCACTTCATACGGTGCTTAAAAAGTGTTCCTTTACCTTCAGTTTTACTCTTTAATTGTGAATATTTAGATGTATTTTAGCAATAGCTCCAGTCTCCTTGTCATTCAGTTCATCTGGTGGAGCGACTATCAGCAAAACATCAGTAAAAAGCAACATACACTGACGTTTAGAGCTAATCGTAAACTTTTAGCTCTGACTTTAGCGTCAGGACGACAATGATCTCCTCCTCGTTAAACATTATTGAATTGACAGTATTTATCTGTGTTTTACGTTGTCTCCCTTTTCTCCGTTTTTCTTTTTTCAGCTGTTTCTCTGTTAAAAGACATATTCAGCTGAAAATACACTATTAAACTTCCTGGAACGTCATGTGACAAGTGTCGACCAATGGGAGCGCTCCTTTTAAAGAAAGCGAGCAGTGAGTTTTTACCCAGGCAAAAAACTCTCAATTTTTACAATTCTCAATAATAAACAGTAGATAGGATCATAAAGCATGTTTTTTTAGGCTTTTGCTTTTAAAATAAATGGGGATTAAAACGAGAAGAAAAGAAATCTTTAAGCTCTGATTGACCGGTGAGTCTTTAGTTTATTGATTAGGATTGTCATGAAGTTTTAAGGCAAACTTTTCCATTAAATAGTAAACAGCACATTAAGATGTTCCTGTAAATAAAGGCAGTCTGTAATAATGTAATATGGTGAAATATGAGCTGACGTCGTATCCAGCTCCAACTGATAAACCTCGGTGTGACAGCGCTCGGGGGATATTTATTTTGCGTCGACAGATAAGAGAGATTCTGTCAATTACCTGGCAGCCGTGAAATGGCCCGCGCTCGTCCCGTTTAATGAAACCGTCGTCGTCCGCTGCGAGTGGGCTCCGTCACGCGCCGCTCATTCCACCGAGTGACACGCCGTTGTTCAAATAATAATTGTGTTGTTGTTGAGAGGAAACAGTCGGCTCGGAGATGGGACGCTGATAGACTTGTCAGATGCAACGTTCCTCTGGGCCAAGGGTTTGGAAATGCAGCAAAGACGAGTTTTAAACGATGATAGAGACACATATGGGACAATATATTAAGCTACTGTACCATTGAGTTGGTAAAGTGTGGGTTGATGATCCATTAAATCCATGGATTTGAATAAGTTTCAGTTGGATTTGAGCTGGTTTTAGTTGGATTTGAACAGGTTTTAGTTGGATTTGAATAAGTTTCAGTTGGATTTGAGCAGGTTTCAGTTGTATTTGAGCAGTTTTTAGTTGTATTTGAGCTAGTTTTAGTTGGATTTGAGCTAGTTTTAGTTGGATTTGAACAGGTTTTAGTTGGATTTGAGCTAGTTTAGTTGGATTTGAGCTAGTTTTAGTTGGATTTGAACAGGTTTTAGTTGGATTTGAACAGGTTTCAGTTGTATTTGAGCAGTTTTTAGTTGTATTTGAGCAGTTTTTATTTGGATTTGAGCAGGTTTCAGTTGTATTTGAGCAGTTTTTAGTTGGATTTGAGCTAGTTTTAGTTGGATTTGAACAGGTTTTAGTTGGATTTGAGCTAGTTTAGTTAGATTTGAGCTAGTTTTAGTTGGATTTGAACAGGTTTTAGTTGGATTTGAACAGGTTTCAGTTGTATTTGAGCAGTTTTTAGTTGTATTTGAGCAGTTTTTATTTGGATTTGAGCAGGTTTCAGTTGTATTTGAGCAGTTTTTATTTGGATTTGAGCTAGTTTAGTTGGATTAGAACAGGTTTCAGTTGTATTTGAACAGTTTTTAGTTGGATTTGTCACAGTTTTCGTTCCCTAAAATGCTTCTTATTTACTATTGCGGCCCACCACTGCTTAAAGAGGCTAGCGATCCCGATGCAGTGTAGGATTTGAGAAATAAATTAGAAAAAGTAGTTCTGTCGTCATTAACGGAGATGAAGAAATGAGTAAATCCTCTTTCATATCAATGCTAGACAAGGTAAAGGTGTACACTGCTGCAATTACTCTTCAATTACAACCAGAAAGATAGTTTTATTTATTTTATTTTGTGAATTTGTCTTCTTTCTGACATTGTTTTGAACTGTCCCATTTATTCCCACCATTTTTTCCCATTAATTTATTCTAAAGCTCTATTCTTTTCATAACCTGCGCTCGCTGTAATGACCACAAGAAACCGCGCTGAACCATTGTCATAACTCACTCAAACATGCGGCGAAAACCGCCGGAAAGTGATTCACGGAACGAAGAGATCGGATCCTTCACATTTCACGTGTAATAGTGTCACTGCTCCCTTTTGCTTTTTACAAATTGAAAAACGACTGCTTGTCCCGAGATGAAACAGGTCCTGATGAAACGCTCCGGGTGGAATCAGCAAATTGGATCAAAGGTAGAAGTGTGACTTTTTTCCACCTGAGAAAGCAGTTATTCAGCTCTTTGTTTGAAATGTATTTAATGAAGTTGAAGCGAGTCCCAGGTCGGATTGTGTCCAGCAGTTTTTATTTGGTTTGTACGAAAAAAAGAGACAAAACTAAGAGTATTCGGCGTCACATTTATTCTTTTTTTCTTTCATTAAACACAAATATATGTTTCTGATTTATTAAAAGTAAACTGACACTGATTATCTGTTCATCAGCTGCACCTTCAAATCCATCTAAAACCTGTTCAAATCCAACTAAAACCTGTTCAGATCCAACTAAAACCTGTTCAAATCCATCTAAAACCTGCTCAAGACCAACTAAAACCTGTTCAAATCCATCTAAAACCTGTTCAAATCCAACTAAAACCTGTTTAAATCAATCTAAAACCTGTTCAGATCCAACTAAAACCTGTTCAAATCCATCTAAAACCTGTTCAGATCCATCTAAAACCTGTTCAAATCAATCTAAAACCTGTTCAAGACCAACTAAAACCTGTTCAAATCAATCTAAAACCTGTTCAAGTCCATATAAAACATGTTCAAATCAATCTAAAACCTGCTCAAGTCCAACTAAAACCTGTTCAAGTTTAACTAAAACCTGTTCAAATCCAACTAAAACCTGTTCAAGTTTAACTAAAACCTGTTCAAATCCAACTAAAACTTGTTCAAATCAATCTAAAACCTGTTCAAGCCCAACTAAAACCTGTTCAAATCCATCTAAAACCTGCTCAAGACCAACTAAAACCTGTTCAAATCAATCTAAAACCTGTTCAAGTCCATATAAAACATGTTCAAATCAATCTAAAACCTGCTCAAGTCCAACTAAAACCTGTTCAAATCAATCTAAAACCTGTTCAAATCAATCTAAAACCTGCTCAAGTCCAACTAAAACCTGTTCACATCCAACTAAAACCTGCTCAAGTCCAACTAAAACCTGTTCAGATCAATCTAAAACCTGTTCAAATCAATCTAAAACCTGCTCAAGTCCAACTAAAACATGTTCAAATCCATCTAAAACCTGTCCAAATCAATCTAAAACCTGCTCAAGTCCAACTAAAACCTGTTCAAATCAATCTAAAACCTGCTCAAGTCCAACTAAAACTTGTTCAAATACATCTAAAACCTGCTCAAGTCCAACTAAATCCTGTTCAAATCAATCTAAAACCTGTTCAAGTCCAACTAAACCTTTTCAAGTCCAACTAAAAATTGTTCAAATCAATCTAAAACCTGTTCAAATCCAACTAAAACCTGTTTTGCTGCTAACATCTTGGATCCAGGTCTAGAGGAGTCCAGGTCTCGACGGGTCAGGACTGTTCTGGAGCAAAAGGGACCAACACTATATTAGGCAAGTGCTATCTGATCGTCAAGTTCTACTCGAGTTTTTTAACAATATATTTTCAGTTTCAGTTCAATTTATTCCATTCACATTAAGAAAACTACACTTGAAAGCAGTTGCATGAACCTCAAAAGTCAAAGACATTTAACAAACCAAGCTTACACCTCAGCTCCAATAAATAACACCCAGACACTCAGGACAATTTAAAACAATGTCCATAAACAACAATTAAAAGTAAAGAGAAGAGACAGTTGCTGTTTGTTTGTTGGTTCAAAGTGTGTTCAGACTCATTACAGCTCGAGGGAAGACATTTTGTGCGTGGCTTTGAGCATATTTCCCCGAGAGGTCAGATATCTCAGTCTCAGGACGTCCAGTCGGGTCAATAACTCTACGTCAGGTCCGAGACGTATTTATAACGTGGGCAGCAGTTTCAGTCTGAATTGTCTCTCGTCTGAATGATTGTCTGTCACAAAATGTCAGCCCTGCGACCCACTGGCCTTTGTCCACCTTTGTTGACCCCACCTCAAAGCTGCTGGGATAGGCTCCAGTCACCCTCGACCTTAACGGGACAAAGTGGAACAGAATGAATGAAAATGAAGGAGTGAAGTGAGACGTTGACTAAAACTTTATAATCAATAAATGCTGCTAAATTTATCATTCCTTCTTCTTTATTTGACAATTTTAACTTGTAATTTTTGTAAATCTCTGTCGTCCAATCAACAGACTAGTGTCTCCTGGCTTTTATCTTGTAATAATACTTCCTTTTAACCTATGTTTTTGTCTTTTTTGCCTTTAATAATCAGAGGAGACTGTCTAGAAGCAGAGAGAGGTGCTATAGAGGACACAGAACGAGTGGGTTATGTGGTAAATAAACTGATTGTGGATGTTTAAGAGGAAAGAAAAGACTCAGTAAGTGCACCTTCGATGATAAAACAGCGTGAACTCTGCCAGCGGAAGCAGTAACCGTGAAGTAAACATAAATAAGCTGTTAGTGAAGCATACTGTGTTTATATAATGTGTGTTTTTGACCTTTTGATCGTAGCGTATTTAGACGTGTTTGCCTTTGACGTTCTGCTGATAATATGTTGCCCTTGAATATTTATGTTCACGTATCGCACAGTTATGAGTCATTACAGTGTTTATTATTAATGAGTGTTCTAATATTGTCAAGGCCACATTGAGATCAAGACTTTTGGCGATGGAAACAGTGCCAAGACCAAGTAATAAAGTATATATAAAATATCCTTCAACGTGTTGGTGACTTAGAGACTTTTTCAACCCAGAAAAATGATATGAATAAATAAATAAATTGTGGTTTTCGCCCAGTCTTGATTAAAAATCCAAATAAGAGTAAAAAAGTGTTTAATTGTGTGTGTGTTGCAGCCGTTTCTGAACCCGGAGGGCAGATCAGACTGTGACATTGTGCTGCTGAACCGATGGAGCGTGAGGAACTACGAGGTTCAACGCGGTGACATCGTCTCCGTCGTGTGAGTACAGCTTTTTCAAAACCGCTGTGATCGAGTCGCGTAAAAAAACAACATAATCTTTACTGCTGCTGTGCACTTCTGGTTAAACAATTGTTGGTGGTAAAAGTGTAATTTGTGGCTTTAAATCAGTTGTAGGTCACTTGTAGGTGTTTTTTGTTTTATTTTACATTGCGTCTCTTCAAGTGCAGCGGGCTTCTTTGTAATTAGAGTCACTCTGCTGCTGCTGGAAACCTGAATTTCCCTCGGGATCAATTAATTATCTATGTAATGTGTCTAATCTACAGTAACTGCCCATCACCAGGACATTTTAAATCAGGTCAAGGTCATGTTGGTTACAGTAAAACGGTCACTTTGACGTAAAATCCCAAACACAGATCTGACAAATCTCTCGAAAATCACCATAAAACCACCGTAAGTCACCCATTTCTCGTCGGAGACACTTTTATCCGTACAAAATGAAGAACAGGACATACCTCAGTGCCACATGGAAAGCCTAGAGGCCTCTTTAGAAGATGTTGTAAGATGGAGCTTTTGAACAAGTTCGATTCAAGCAGCTTTGCATCAGACAACACTTCTCGTTTGTCCATTTCCTCTCAGACGTGGCCCGGGGCGTCGCAATCACTCGTGTCTCGCTCATCTCTTGTATATTTGCCGTTCTATTAACACCGTAGCTCTGTGAAAGACACTCGCTGATTGAACCTGTTCCGGCCGGACACAGCGGCAGCAGCAGAAGAAGAAGAAGAAGCCAGCGGCGGCTCCAGGACGAACAAAAAAAAGCAGATTTCACGGCGGGAAATTGACAGCCGTTGAGAGCGTTTGAGGAGGGGGCTTTTGTGTTTGAGGAGCTGGTCGTGAGGACAGAGCGGTGACACGAGGACAAACCCACAGAGATCATTCACCCTCGATGGCGGCCCGTCGCTCTTTTGAGAGAAATTGACCTTTTGTTTCAGTTTGCGGTGTCTCTATTATTTATGAATGTTGTTTTAAAATGTAAAGAGTTGCGTAAAGAGAGAAGGACCTCTTTTGTTTCGAAGGGTGTCAAAAAGTCAACAAAACAGGTTTAAAAAAAAGAAAAGCCGCCTTCATTTGTGTTTATCATGGTCCCTCCCAAACAATAAACTGCACAACATTATATTTTATGAGTATATAATAAAAAACAAAGCAATAGAAAAGACAAATACATACAAAGGAACATTAAATATCAACTGATACGTGAGCAGTCTTTCAGAAAATTGTCCAAAGTCCCATGAAGTACACTGAATAGAATTTCTCATATTAGTTTTTCGTACCACAGAGGTATTTTTTATTCATTATTGATCCACACAAACGAGCAGCAACAACATAATAGACATGATTATACTTTCTCAAAGCGACAATGAATTAATACCAAGAGCTTTGGATCCAGTTGTACATGTTTCTATTTCTAACACAACAGAAGTCTGCATATTTGAATGTTTTGTGGATGTATATTTTTAACTGTGACCTAAAAACAGAGGCTGATCTCAGTAAAGTTCACCTTGTTTTTGCTGTTTCTGTTTCTATCAGCTCCGTGCACCTCGCCGCCTCTTCCCCATCGCTCTCTTTTTGCTGTTTGTCTCTCGATCTTCACGCCAAATGTTTACCTGGCAGGGCTTTGAAAGAGGATTTCTTTTGGTCTTCAAAGCGATAGATAGCAGAGTCCTTTCTATTTGAAATACATCTGTATCGCCTCGCCTCATCTCTGGGGATTTGTAAGAATCCTACATAAAAAGGAGCTATCATCTGCCAAAACCTACAGCCTTTAGATTCAAATTTTAAATGTGATACGGTTCTGCAGCGGGACAGTGAGTGTTTTATAAACAGATTTTTAAAGGGATAGTCCAGTATTTTTGTGAATGGGATTCTCAACCGTGGACTGCTGCTGGACTGTGTTAAGATCTGGGGTTGGATCAATGAGGAAGTGAATAAAAATGTGTCATATATGTCAAAATAAAAGCATACAAATACACATTTACAGTCATAATTTTGAAAGAAGCCTTGCTAGTTCCCATTTTCAGTGTCATTGCTCCTGTCTGCTTCTCCAAACTGACAGTGTGCAGACTATACCTATTATAGCAAATTTATTACTTCAATTATCTCATAGTTTGTTAGAATTTAGTTTATTCTGTTTGTAGTTTGGGCAATATTGCCAAAAAAAATTAAAAAAAATCTCTTCTTTTTTCTTCTTTCTTTTTCATTTTTTAGACGATTTACAGTTTTATTGGATTTTTTTGTCTTGCTACTGACCTAAAAAGGTAGTTCAAATGTTTTTTTTATGGATTTGTTTCAGTTTTAACCCTCTCTGTCTCCATAGCCACGTCTAATCATCTCCACTGCACAAAAAAACATGAAAATACATTAAAAGCTTGTGGCTAATTTGTTTCTCTCGATAGGTTTCCTGCTACAGCATTTCTGAAGGAACACGGCTGCTTTCTCTGGTGATCATTAGTGTTTTTATCCTCCGTCTGTTCCAGGATTATTGTATAACATCAAACATTACCACAAACTGTCTGTGACTGTGTTTAAATTCAACAGAAAGTGATCTAAAGACAGTAACATAAAGGAGACTTAATCACACTATATTTTTCCTCATATTGTATTTGAATTTCCATTTTAATACGACCACACTAGCTTCAAAAATCTGATTAAGTTCTCTTACTCGCAGCTTCTCGATGATAACTGAACAAACAGACTTCACCGACTCATTAGTTTTAATTCATTTTTCCACTTCCTCTTCTTATTAAGCTCACGTCAGTCTTTTCTTCTCCAGCTCTCGTCGTTAGCGTCTCGGCTCGTCGTCTCTTTCGGCTCATTTTTTAGAAACCCCACAGGCCTCTCCTCTGTTCTCACCTGAACGCTTTGTTACTCCGTTTCCTCTTCTTTTACCCCCGGTGTGTGTTTTTACCGTCTGAGCGTTCGCCGAGTCTGTCCTCGTCTCTGGAGAGTTTGTGTTTCAGAGCGAGACTTGTGAATTAAAGCGAAGGTAGAATAATGAGTTAGTGATGCGCAGAAATGAAGAACACTTACTGACAAAGAGATAAAGAGGATATCGTTGCACATTAATAATAAACCCATGTAAGACTACTTCAGAGCCCATTTATTCAGATTAGATTTCAACTGTGAACCGTGCTTTTAGTTGATGTTCAGTCCAGACTAAATCATGAGTGACAAGAAGTATTTTTTACATAATTTACGTAATGTGTTTGTTGACATTGCATTTTATTTTTGAATTTTATTGTATTTCAAACCTGCACTGCCCAATTTTTTGTTTTAATTCTGAGAAACACTCTTTAATTGCCTAAAATCAAATTGAATCAATGTATGATTTGTGAAAAAATCTGATTAAAACTCCAACTCCCACAGCAACAAAACAACTTTTTCTTGCAATTATTTTATTAAAAAAAGTCAAACTGAACCAATTAGCCGCTGATAAATACTACAACGTTATATCAAACTAAAGTTTAGGTCTTACCTTGAACTTCTAAAGGCGCAGTGGCTCAGGATATCGTCCAATAACCAGAAGGTTGGCGGTTCGATTCCCGCTCGCCTCAGTTCATTCTGTTGTGTTCACAGTTCACTGAATGCATTAGTGTGATTGTGGTTGTTGTGAAATTCTTGAAAATGCTTGAATTTTGGATATAGTGCTTGAAAATGCTTGAAATTCGGATTGTGTTGCTTTAATAATATACAAACTTAAGCTTGAAGAGGAAAAGTACAAATTATGGCTAAAACTTGGATCAAATCTTCAAAAAGAAAGGGAAACTTCATCCAATAAGTAACATCTTATTGATCGCACACGTTTCATTTTTGGGTGAACTATTCCTTCTCTGTGCTCCAAAGTGTTCAACAATTTAAACTATTTAAGTTGGAAATGTCATATTGGGCTCTTTTTTACACCAGAATAGATTTAAATGAGAAATCACACCTTGAAAGTTCTTGAAAAGTGCTTGAATTTGAACTTAGAAAATGTGTAAGAACCTTGTAAAGTGCTTTGAGTGTCCAAGAAGAGTAGATAATATAAATGCATTTCATTTACCATTTTCGTAGCTCTGAGCTCACTGATGCGTTCCTGCAGTTACCCTTAATCATTGGCTGAATTCATGGCTAATATTAATCTGTGTTTGTTTTTCTCTATGTTTTTCTTTTACACAGTTTCTCTGAGTACACAGACGTAACCAGTCCTGGAGCAGACTCTGTCCCAGTCGGATTTTTTCACCATTGAATTAACGTTAACGAGCCGTTTACACCAACAACCAATGAAAATCCTTTATATTAAAACCTAAATAATGTCCTATTGTCTTGTTGTTTTCCACAGATTATTCCTTACAACAATTATTCAGTTCTATTTAATTGGAATTAATAGACCATAGTGCAATAGTAGCACGTCCAATACAAAATTAAATACAAATAGACAATAAAAAGATAAGAAACAGATTTTACAAAGGCTTTTTATCAATGATTTTAACGTTTAGCGTGTGACGTAAAGCTCATGCTCTGAGGATTGCTCTCATTTGAATAAGGAGCGCTCTCATTGGTTGTTTTTCTCAACACCTTGTCAACATTGAATCAATGGCAGCAGGAAATCCCAACTCTGTCTAAGGCTGAACTCAGAATTAGAAGTTTAAGTTTGTTGGAGGCAAAATGGTCCGGTTTTAGGGCAATGCATCTTTAACCTTGTATCAAAGACTACAACTGCAAACAGGATTTCACTTTCTGAGTTTCTGATTGTGATTCCAGTGTTTGCACTTGTGTTTTCGGTTCAAAATGATTCCCCTTCTCCCCAACGGGCCTTGTTCACTCAGAGTCAATGAAGTTAAATCTCGTTAGTGCCTTGCTTTGAGTACAACGCCGGCTTCTGTCCAAAAAAAACAGAGACAGCCGCTCCGAGCTGCAGCTGCTCATCTGTCGCTCTGAGATTTCAAATCAAACGAAGACGGGCTTTTGCCAACGAGGAACACAGCTTTTGATGGCGTCTACGTCTGCGGAGCGTTCAGAGAATATTTACAGACCGTAAAACTTCTGTCCCAAGTCGGTCCAAGATGGCGGCCATCAACTCTTTATCAAAAAAATCTTTTATCCATCTCTGGTGATGGCAATTTGTAACCTGAGAGAAACTCTTTCAGACTTTGAGAAAATGAGGTTTTGCAGAAATCAGTTCAGAGGCTGCTCAGAGGCAAATGGTTGTGTTCACAGCTGAACATAAAATCAATCAGGTCGGTAATGGTCTGCGGTGAGAGCGTGACAAACTCCTACGGCGACGAAGACGGGACACAATCATTTTCCACGCCTTGGAAACGAGAGCCTTTCTGTAAATAAGATATCACTCATAGACTCAATGCAATTCCTTCTTCTATTTCCATTTAAAAAGAGAACCAATTAAAAACAAGTCCTCAACACACTCTTTGTAAACAGACATGTGCTTTCACAAAATCACATAGTGCCTCTTTTAATTATTTTCTGTTTTTCTTGGAAACTTCTCAGAAATGCTCCGTTCAAGTGTTTTTGTATTACGGATACTAAACCCTGAAAAGCTCCTCTAGAAGACAAAAGACAGGTTCAAGTGTTTGGTTTAGACTAGGCTTACATTTCCAAACCCTTCTTCTGATATAGATCCGGTTTTATAAAGCACTTTTCATGGCATTCAAAGTGCTTTACAATTGAGTCCATTATTCATTCACTCTGCTGTCACACACCAAACACACTGCTTCTCATTCTGGTCATTGGTCTTCGGTCTTGCTCTTCCTCCTGAACCTTGTGAATCTTTTATTGTTCATACAGTACCTCAGACTTTTTTACATGTTTTATTTCTTGGAAATGTTCACGTGCTTTAGCTTTAGCTTTAGCTTTAGCTAGTAGCACAGAGTAAGTTATAGCCCAAAAATATATATTCTCTCTGTCATTTTGATGGTTCTTTGACGTAAGATCAGTAGAGTAGTGTACCTTCAGCTGGACACAAACCTCCAATATCTTTCCTGTCCCGGGACGGTGGCATATCGCTCAACAACACAACGCATATAATAAAGAAAACAGGCCAATACACTGGAACCTAACAGAGGCCTATTTGTAAACGACCTACTGTTTCAGAGACATGTTCTTTCTTCCAAACTCACCGTCTTAAACGTCTCTAATGGTAAACAAACATGGCGGCGCTGACAGTGAGGTTACACAGAGAGGGATGTGCGCCCTCTGCTGGAGAAAAGTTACACAGGGCTGATTGAAGTAGTCAAACAGGGTGAATATTTTATAGACAATGAACTTTAAGAGACAAAAATGGGGCCTTTCTGAGTTAAACAAAAAATCACTATCTATTTTCATTTTTATCACTATACTACTATTACTATATATATTACTATTTCTCTATTGCAATAGAGTCAAATGACATTAAAAAGGTGGAACCCATTCAGTTCTTCACTTGGAAAGACACTCTCAACTCAAGTGAGTTTACTAAATCTAAATTTGAAAATGATAATAGAAAATGAAACCTAAATGTAATGATGAATATAATAATGCGATTTCTAATAAAGACCGTGATATAATGCAATATAAATTAAGCTAGTGAACGTTATTTCTTTTGTGCCTCTGTTTGAAAAGAGGACTCTGTTTGGTTTGGAAATGTCCAGTTTAGTTTTTGCTGTAAACATGTCTGCTGAACATAACTTTGGTTTGATAAAAACACTCAAAAAAAATGGCACACTTGAAAAATAAAGTTTCATTTGACCTATTGTTGTTGTGTCTTGTCAATGCTGTAAGTGTTTAAACTTTGCTTTAGCCTTTGCAGAAAAAGTAACACTTATATAATTGAATTTCAGTGGAGCTTGTCAAAGTCGAGAGCGAAGACTGAACAAAATGGCAACTGTCAGTGAACTCATTAAGTTCGGTCTAAAATTAAATTGAACACTCAAAGCTAAAAGTCGGCACTTAAACCTAAATAATACATGCTTTTTTACATTGCCTGGAGTCACTCTCTGACAGATCATAGCTCAGATTTCAGCTCAGTGTAAACGTCTCTGAGCGTTGTCAACTTCAATGTGCCAAAAAGACGTCAGTCACAGCGTCTCGACTGAACACTGCTCCTCTGCTTCCAGCTAAATGCACTGAATAAGTCTGACAGATCTAACGGTCTGTTCGCAGCAGACGCCTAAATACGAAGCTGGTTAGAGTCGATTTGCAAAGTGCAGTTGAAGAAGAAGCTGCTCTTGAGTAATAGCAACAACTTACTGTGAGCCGTACGGAAAATAAATGGAAATAACCGGCTTAAATGTAAGTGGTATTGACAGAGTTGAAAGTGTGAACAAGTGAAGGTCATCAACATCTTCTCGGCTTGAAATCCAGCTAAAAAAACGTCACTTTATGGAAATAATTAGGAAATCAATAATCACCAATCACTAATCAATAGGTTAGAGGTTTTTGGGTTTTTGGGAAAATGATAGTTTATTGTAAAATCAATCATTTGTGGAAAAAAAACTGTCTTTATGATCCATCTACTGTTTATTATAAGGGATTACAATAGATGAGAACCTGGAAAAAGGAGCGCTCCCATTGGTCGACACTTGTCACATGACGTTCCAGGAAGTTTAACAGCTGCAGATAAAGTCAGCTGAATATGTCTTTTAACAGAGAAACAGCTGAAAAAAGAAAAGCATCAACTTAAAACACAGATAAATACTGTCAATTCAATCACGTCATGTTTAACGACGCCGGGAAAACTTAGCTTGGAGCAGTTCAAGATGGATTTTTGTGTCTAAACTCCCAAATCTCACCAGAATCCAGCTGCAATGAAAGGTTAAAATGCCATCACTCTTTCAGATCTTGTAAAGTCTGGATGTCAAGTCTCAAAGGATTCTCATAGTCTGTGGATTCTTGGACTAAGAAGGTTTTTGTTTCCCTTTTTCTTAACTTTTGCAGTTCTTTGGCCTTGAATTTGAACATTTAACTTGAGAATCATTTTATAAAACTTTCCAAACTGAGCAGCAGTGTCACTTGTGTCTTTTACTCTTGACATTTGTTAACAACCAACAAAATCATGTTTTAATCAATGCCTGGCTTTTAGTCGCAGATTGCAACTTACCCAATGAACTTACAGGTATATAGTTTCATTTCTGTTAAATACATAATTGGATGTTGAAAAATGATGTCTATTATCAATATATATGAGTAAAAGTTGAATAATACTGAATAATAGGGGGCTATGGATGATACTGTTGAACAGAAGCCAGACTCTGCGTTAATACTGTACTTATTATTTTCTTTTTTACTAACAAAGATTAAGGCCATTATTCCTAACTCAAAGAAGATGTGAGTTTCCTCTTCATTTCCTGCGCGGCTGAACAGGATGAGGACAGACATGAATATATTACACTTCCTCTCATTTCCTCGGCTGGTGTCTTTATGAAACATGCAGCGAGCGGCGGACGCCATCTGATGCACGAGAGCGCGTTAAACCGAGTGAGAAAATAGGAAAAGTATGTTTGTCAGAGAGCGTCTGTTTGGAGTCGATCTGACGAGACGAAGCAGGGACAGTCCAGTTGGTTCGGTTCTACTTAAATGATTTTACCGTGTGGTGTTGGTAATTGTAGATACGAGCTTTGGAGTCATGCTAATCAAGACCGAGGCCTGACTGAGACCAGACTGTGGGGTTTTCCTATGCACTTTCACTTTATTTGTGCGTTCACATTTAGACATTTACATCATCATCGAGCAAGTTTGTTTGAGCAGAGAATTATTTTTATTGAAGATTAATTTCTTTCCACATATGCATTTAAACTCCATCTCAGACTCCACTCTCCTTCTTCTCTTTTATTTAAAAAAGTTAAAAAACCAGACCAGTTTTTCCTCCAAAATACTAATCCATTTGACCAAACTGAAGTTTAGAGTTTAGCGTTAGCTTAGCTGTGACTTCAGCGTCAGGACGACAATTATCTCCTCCTCGTTAAACATGACGTGATTGAATTGACAGTATTTATCTGTGTTTTACGTTGCCTCCCTTTTCTCTGTTGATGCTTTTCTTTTTTCAGCCGTTTCTCTGTTAAAAGACATATTCAGCTGAAAATACACTTTATCTGCAGCTACTTCCTGGAACGTCATGTGACAGGTGTCGACCAATGGGAGCGCTCCTTTTTCAAGCAAAGGTTTTCTGTTCCTGAATAGAGGTTCTCATCTGTTACAATCCTTTAGAATAAACAATAGATGGATCAGAAAGACTGTTTTTACACAAATGATTGAAACTATTCGGGGTTTAAACCATTTACACCAACTAGAATAATTTAACACTGTCTTTTTCATGTATTTTTTCTCTGGATCATGCTCAGAACTCTTAGTCCAACTCAGATAAGCCTCACACAAACAGCATTAATCTCTCTGAATGTCATCAGCTAGGATCTACAAAGAGGAAATACTGCTTTTCCAATCGGGGTAAAACATTCACATATATTTTAAAAGTCTAGTTAGAGTCAGACTAAGGCCATTAATAAACAGTACATAGCGTCCTGTAAAAATGCAAATAGTACATTTCTTAATATCCTCACTTTCCGGCTTAGTTTATAGACCACTTTTAAACTTTTACCCCAAACTTTAAGCTCATAAAAAGACCAGAACACAACACTTATTTAATTACAAGTGAAAATCCGCGTCCAACTCCTAAACCTTGCCGTAAGTCTCCCCCACGGCGCAGCCACGGCAAAAACAAGCCGCTGCGTTTTTCTCCATTCTTTAAAACGCATCTCTGCGGGCCTATTTAATTAGCGAGGCTTTAATACCAATTTGGTGTAAATTAGTTTCAGCCCCCCTCATGAATTCTTGTGTAGTCTCATAGATTAGAGACTGCCAGCCTTTCTCCACCAACTGTGCACTAATTATACCAACACTGTGAGCGCTAATGGACTCCTTCACTCGTTCATGCAAATATATCAAAGACAGATACTAATCATACGTCTTCGCTGCAGGTTTGTGGATAACTGCATTAATCAGTTCACAAATGAGTGTTACTAGTTTTTATAACGGGCTTCTGTCAGATAAATAGATGTGTCTTTAATCCTTGAATACGGATGGATTAGCTCCTTCTCACTAGCATGTTTTTCGAGAGAACAAAAAGCATTATTCCTTACGTTCCCGAGATGTTTTTCCTCGAGGAGGAACCGAAATATGTAAAAAAAAGCGTTCAGTTTTACCGCCTTTTCTGCTGCTGAAACTGTCGGACCTCGTCTCATTTGGAAACTTTCGTTCAATCTTAAAAAACGGAGAATGTGAGAGTATTGGACGGTGCTTGTGTTTTTGCCACAACCTCTTAATATTAGAACGGCTCAGTGTTTTTAAATCCTCACTAAAGACACTAAAGAAAATTTGTTTGCACTGGCTTTTAAAATAAGTTGAACTGGACTTTGACTCCTTTTATCCATTTTATCAGTTGTTTTTCTTTTGATCTATTTTATTGTTTTTACTTGTTTTAAGTCTCGATTACTACTACTTTTCTATTTTTAGTGCACTTTTCTGAGCCTGTAAAGCACTTTGGGCAGCGATGGTTGTTTTAAATGTGCTTTATAAATAAAACTAACATTGACATTGACATTACTTGTGTAAAGGAGCTCTGGGTTTAGTTGGTTTTTACCGATGTGTCCTTGTAAATGGACAGTTAAACGTCTTCTGTTATCTTTTATTTATTTATTTTTACTCATCTATATAAGATTTTTAAGTATGTTTTATATTTATTCTGTTACATCAGTGGTTTCTTCCCATTGTGTGTTTCATGTTGTTTGTTGTTTGTCTGTTTGTTGTTTTATTTGCCGCTCAGTTAATTGCTCTCGTTGGGATTAATAAAGTCATCTGAATCTGAATCTATAATCTTAAAAAAAAAGGTTGTTTAGTATTTTTATTCAACATTAAGTCTGTGGACCTAAGAACTGATGCTGTTTTGAGGCAAAGGATGGTCGTGCTGCAAATGTTGGATTGATTTTTCTTCAGTTCGCTCACTTTTCACTTTATATATTCTTTTTTTTTTTAACTTCATATGTTTTCCTCACAACTTTATCATCGTCCTGTGTGTGACACCACTTTAACACTACATCATCACCGTTAGTTCAGTGTTTACTTTGTGTTATTGATGTTTTTTCGGCTGTAAAATCCTGCCCGTTCATCTTTCGGGGACGTATCGGTCTCATTCCAGATTCACTTTAAAGCCCGTGCCGTGGATCTCCTCCCCGTTGGAGCTGGGAGCTACCTCCGCGGCCAACGTTTCCCGTCGGGCGTCCGTTTAGCGCCGGCTCATCCCTCCCTCGCGCGCCGTTAGTCTTCGACAGATTGAGGGCGAGTTGAAGGCTGTACGTTTGCGCTGCAGGGACTGACACACTTTAGGAGCAGGTGGAAATACATCAGCGTACACCTTCTGTTGTCATGTATTTATTATCGGCACAACACCCTTACATTCAGTGACTGTACGTGAATAAATTCAGACGGTTGTGGATCCACAGCTGAGATTGCTTTGGAAGGTTTAGATTTTCATGCAGCGCGCTCTTTCACAACAATATTTACAGATGACGGCAACAGAAGAGACCCATTAAGACAAAATAGTAGTAAATACACTGAATTACATTAAAAAAATACAGTAAAGATAGAAGATGTAGAAAAAACATAATATAACCATGAAAGTAAGAAAAGTAAGAAAACATATGGACTCTGCTGGATTTAATAATGCGTACTGTAGCCATAAATTAGCTTCATGATACAATTATTGTTAAAAAACTAAGCCTGAAGGTACAATTTCAGTTTTGGGTGTTTTCTTCGACAACAAAAAAACACAATATAACCATGAAAGTGCATGTAATTGCATATCATATTATCCGTATTGTTTTTTATAATGTCCCGATAATTTTTAGGGTAAAAGACTAAAAATCCCAGGAAAAAAAGCTAGAAAAAAATCAGGCGTTCTTTAATTAATTTGGGCATTTCCAGCTCTCTAGCGCCTCCTGGTGGTGACAGAGATATGATTGTGACAGGTCGGCTTTTGTTGTTTGTTTTCTCTCTTTGTGTTTGCATATTTATTCCTTTTTTTGTAAATAAAAAGCATTGCTAGCTCGAGTGTTAGCCGCGTTAGCCACAGGAAATGAGGTGCAGCGGTTTGGAGGGGCGTTTTTTTATTGCACCGAATGAACACAAAAAGTTAACGTGCTAATTTTACCAGCCCTGATGAAAAGTTTACTTTATTTTAAAATGGTAAAGCAAGTAGTTTTCCGTTCTGTATCCTTATTTAACCCCAAAATGCTCTCTAATCTCTCTCTAATCTCTACTCTCCTTAACCTTGAGTGGAGTCCTCGTCTCATTTCTTTGTTGGAGTCCAAACATGAAGCGCGGCGTCAGGAGGAGGTGTGGATGTGTAAACCGGGTTTGAGTGCGACACGTGGAGCCGAGCGGGAAGTCGCATCTGCTCCACATCCGTTAAACCGACGCTGGAAATGAGCTTTGATCCGAGCTAATTCTGCTGCCGCTGGGAGCCTTTCCTGCGGCCCCCGGGCTCCCAGCAGGCTTTATGTCACCAATGTCTTAACAAGGTTACACTAATCTCTGGTGTGGGGCTGCACAATTTACACAAGCGCTTAGGAATTAGATGGAAGTAACAGACTTTTAAACCTAATACCTTTTACGCTCGGATTAATATTTACTGTCATTGTCATTAAGCAGTGACCAGAAAGAATACGTCATAAGGAATGAGCTCTTTTGTAACGGCGAGCTTTATAACCGAGAAGTGGGATTTTGAGTGGACTTTTACAGCAAAATCAATACCTGTTTCATAAAGGCACCAGATTTACTGCAATACAATACACTGTATAACACCGCTCCATTAAATCACACATCTCTGTGGGTCACTTCTAACGTAATGGTGACAAATTAAGATGACAGAAAACCCTCCGAAAATACAGTCTATTTCTGCGTCAGCTTTTAGGATTGAAGTTTTCAGGCTGTGGTTAGTTTGTTGTTGAAGTTCAAAGCTTTAGAGGTTGTCACTAATCAGCTTATAACCTCTGATGTTTGCGCTAGTTTGAACAGACTTACCCTCATAGGTTTACTGCAGTTGCATTTATCTTTTTATAATACTTCCAGTGATTTTCAGTTTAGTTTGTGCTTGTTTTGATGTTAAAGTTACAGTCTGTGCTTAAGTTTAGCATTTTGTGGTGATGCATATCTTTTAAGATCAACACAGAGTTACAGAGATCTTATATATTTAATAAGAATAGACCCTTACAAAAGCTACACAAATACTGGACATTCCTGTTTATTTTAATTTGCATTTATTTATCAAAAAATGATAAAGTTAAATTGACAACTGCTTGTATTTCTATTGAATATTTAGTCAAAAAAGTGTTGCCATAATGATTTTTTCTATGCTATGCTTTTCAGTGTTTTTGTCCTTTGGTCGTAAAGCCCTGTAGCGCTGAGTTTTACAGAGAGCATTTGAAGGCAGCGTCATGAGAGTAACATGTGGCTTAATCTGTCAAACTATTTAAGAAAATGAATTGTTTTGTGCAAACTTTTCAAACAACATTCTTTTAATCTTTGGGAGAAGCATTTTCTGGCCTTTTTATATTTTCAGAAGTCATCAAGTCTGCTACTTTTTTAATCTGCACCAGAGTTTAATTAAAAGCTCCGATAAAACACACACTAACAAGCTGCTCAGTTTTAACAGGATCAAACATTTATCAAACCTTTATCAGTTATTATTAAATCAAAGTTAATGAACACGATGAAGACGGACTTTTTCTTATTCTCCAGAGTGGACTGAAATGCTTCTTATTCAGACTTTGCTTTTCCCCTTTTTACCTTAAATCTACTCAAACAGATGCTCATCAAAATGCAGTCAGTCACTTTAGGATCAGAAGCCATTACACTTTTGACTTTTAAACACTTTTATGAATGAGTAAATACCTTAGAAGTGCTTTCGGTCCCTCATTACGTCCCTTTTGTGACTTTTGTCCCGATTTGTCGCCGTTAACTACGACTCAAACTGTCACCTTTTTCCTCTGAGTCACTTTTTTTTCGAACTTTCTGCCAAGTAACGCCCGCAGAGAGTTTAGTCACTCGTCACAGCTGTCAGTGATGAAATATATGGACTCTGCTGGATTTAATAATGCGTACTGTAGCCATAAATTAGCTTCATGATACAGTTATTGTTAAAAAACTAAGCCTGAAGATACAATTTCAGTTTGGAGGGTTTTCTTCGACAACAAAAAAAGCTAAATTATTACTAGGTTTTTCATCAGCTTGCATCAGACATAGATATTTCACTAAATATAAGTCTGTAGCAGGTGACATTGTGCAGACTTTCCTTCAGCTGTCAGACCTCAGAAGACAAAATCTTGAGTAGAAAATGCCACTCAAATCGAGGAGGTTAAGAAATGTCAGATTGAACCGCTGAATTATGCATGTCGCGTTCTGATTGGCCGCTTGGTCGCTGTAAAACAAAAAAAGAAAAGGGAGTGAGATTTTGATGCTTAAGTTTTGACACCGTGACAGTTTGGGATCGACAGGCGTTTTCTGTGCGAACGCCGTCAACAATGAATTCACACAGGGATATTACAGCTTTATTTTCTGTCCGGGAGAAGGTACAAATTGCCACCTAGCAGCTCGTGGAATACTAAATGTAGACATGTTGACAAGACAAACTTCATTTTCAACACTTATTCCTTCTCTTACATTATAATACAACTTGTGCTTCTTCCCTTTTTTATTCTGGACGAAGAAACAACCAATCAGAACCAACACAGAATAAACAGATCAGAGAAACAGTATTGCATAAAGCCCGCTCTGTTTTAGATAAATGGTTGATTTTAAAGGAAATAGGTTTAATTTGGAGGAGACCCAGACCCACTTTACTTTAATTTAAACAATTAACACTTAGCCTAGAGACCTCTCCTGCTTCTCCTTTATTAAAAAATAAAACCAGATCAATTTTTCCTCCAAAATACTAATCCATTTGACCAAACTGAAGTTTAGAGTTTAGCGTTAGCTTAGCTGTGACTTCAGCGTCAGGACGACAATTATCTCCTCCTCGTTAAACATGACGTGATTGAATTGACAGTATTTATCTGTGTTTTACGTTGTCTCCCTTTTCTCTGTTGATGCTTTTCTTTTTTCAGCCGTTTCTCTGTTAAAAGACATATTCAGCTGAAAATACACTTTATCTGCAGCTATTCAACTTCCTGGAACGTCATGTGACAAGTGTCGACCAATGGGAGCGCTCCAAGGTTTTCTGTTCCTGAATAGAGGTTCTCATCTATTACAATCCCTTAGAATAAACAGAAGATGGATCATAAAGACTGTTTTTTTTCACAAATTATGCTTTTACAAGAAACAAATTGGGTTTAAACCATTTTCACAACTAGAAGAAAAAGGTACAATGTGTTTAAGGTTTTTAAATTCTCCACCATCTTAAGATAGATGCGTGAAACATAGATATAGTCTACTGCTGCTTTTATGGAATAACCAAATATTTTCTGCACCAAAAATTTTAACAGCTCCTCTCATTGCGGCAGCTCCACGTCCCTCGGTCTCTCTTTGTACGGAGCACATTTTATTTTTTGTCCGAACCATCTGAGCAGCACAGGAATAAACATGAACGCAGCGTGTGGTTCCTGTTTTGAGTTCTTGTGGACGTTTGTAGTTGACCTTCTCTCAGATCAGAAACTGAGGCTGGACGAAGCCTAAAGCCATCCATCTCCGGCTCCGTCGGGGTCCTACGGTGAGTTTTCGGGTCTGCGGTGCGTTTAGCCTACATGCTAACCTGGTCTCTGCGGCGCGCTGGTGATGGATGGGCCGCCGGAGTGGGGCAGGGGTCAGGCTTTTGTATTTTTGGAGCTGATGTTGACACTGACTGAAAAGGTTTGTTTTGTGCAGCAGGGTTTTTTTTAGACTGTTGGGAAGCATGTTATTTTTTTACAGTTTTTAACCTGTCTCTTGGAGGCACACTGGAGCTATTCGACATTTAAACCTGCAATATTCTTTATTTTCAAAAAGGGGAAGCAATGCTAATGTTAAAAGGACAATAAATAATGCTCAGACAAAAACACTCAGGCATAACGTCAAATTTTCCAGTGAAGCATTTCTTTTTCTTTTCATTTAAGAAGAAAACAGGGCAAATTTTGTCCATTTTTTCCATTTCTGTCGTCTGTGTATTCAACAGAAACATAATTCTTGACATTAAAAAGTGAGTCCCCAAAATGTAGGAAATAGGTGCATAAAGCAGTGAGAAACAAATAAAACTAATGTTTAGTTTACTTATGTTTATTGATTAAAAGTTGTTACATATTCATCAAAACTTCATATTAATAACCTTCATAACTTGATGATAATGCCAGTTTTAACAATATATTGATAATGCCTGTAGGGTTCACTGTGATGTTCTTTATTACAAATGATTCTTAGATGTATCTTTAGTCTTTTTGATTAATGGGCAACTTTTCAACTCTTCAAAATAATGCAAAAAAGAGCAAAACACCCCTGAGTCCTGCTTCAAACTGAAGTGATGGGCCTCAGTGGTGTCTCTGTGAAGCCTCCCACATTTATCTGTGATCGGAGCAGGACTGAGGAGACTTTAAAACCATGAAATATGACCCAGGGCCCGAGGCGGGACAACAACCTCCCACAACAAACCCCCGCGCCACCGACGGACACTGATTTCAACATGACAAACGACAGGGGCAGCTCTGGAAACACGAGGTCTGGACGTCTGCGCCACAATTATCTTACTTTCATGAAATCTACAGAGACGGCTTTGTCACAACAGTCTGCTTTATATTTAGAACAGGATTTCATTTGCATGTCTTTGATTGGTTAATAATTCTAATGATTATGAACCAGACATTGAGTGGGAACTTAATCAAAGAGAAACTATTTTTCTTCGTAACGACAAAGCAGCAATTTGTTTAAGTATATTCATTATATATAATTTCCATGAGCACAGTCAAACCTGGTTATTAACACCTCTAATACTGTTATCACTGATTCTGATTACAGACTTTACTCTGATTGAAGCAAGGTTACCACAATTAAAAGTCCATTACCTGATTTTTTTACTGTTGCGTTTAGTTCGACAGTTTGTTTACCTTAAGACGTGATCTAGTCTTTATAATTAAGGATTTGAATAGATTTTAGCAGGATTTTGTCCAATCACAGCTCACTTCAGGTAAAAAGGAGCGCTCCCATTGGTCGACACCGATGTCAACAACGAAGGAACAAGGAAATAAACCAAGGAAATGGGTTATTCTGTTGGAAATACGTCTTATTTTACAGAGAAACAGCTCAAAAAAGATAAAAAATAGAGAAACAGCAGCAAATTAAACAGGTTCATTACAGTCTACAACAATAAACTCCAAAGATAAAAGTTTCAGATCAGCTCTAAACTTTGATTTAATATAACGTATTAGTATTTTGTGGTGAAAAATTGGTTTGGTTTTACCTTTTTTTAATAAATAATAAATCCCTGGCTTAAACACAGTGAAATTAGCGCTTTCTTTCAGTTTGATAAAGAGCGTAGAGCTGCCACAACTAATCAGATTAATCGATTATTAAAATAATTGTCAACTAATTAAATAATCAAGTAAATAAACGATAGATGGAAAAGGGCTGAGAGAAGAGGTTTTATTATAAACAGTAAAAGAGATTCTTTATGTACACGCTCTATCCTCATTCCTGTAAAAACTGATTTGATTTTTGTGTTTGTTTGTTTTTTTTATACATGCTTTACTTTACTATTCGATTATTAATGATAGAAATAATCATTAGTTGCAGCCCTAGAGTGTAGAAGGAAACAGTGCTTATTTCCAAATGAATCCAGTAAATACCTAAAACAATCTGGACGCGTTTAGAGAGAGAAAAGATGGATTCCTAACGAGCACATCCGGCCTCAGCAGACGTCCATCCTCGTCCATCTCGAGCCTTCTTCCTAATTACTGCAGAAGACAGTCCCAATTTGTTGCTCTCCATCTCTGCCGGCCTTCTTCGCGTAACCCTCAATCTTCCTCTTTTCCACTTTCTCTCCGGAGTCTGAACTGTGCTGTCAACTCTCAGAACCAAATCCATGTTTTTAAATCAGAGAGTTTATAGTGTCTGGTGTATTCTCACTACGTCCAGATGCCTTCTTCCAAAATCTCTTTAATATATAATGATTTTTACAGACACAGGCACCGGGCAGAGCTCTGTGGAGCGTTATTTCTTTCTTGCGACCGGTCTAAACCCTCAGGGAAAGCTTCCTCTCTTTCCTCTGCGTTTGCGGTGGTCGTGTAAACAGGAATAATCTGAGCGAAGCAGATCAGGACTTGTCTCGTTATATCTCACGCCGCTTTTTTCTCGCTCGACTCTCGGTACAAACTGCCGCTCTCGCTCTCTCTGTGCGTTATGTACCCGTTCTGTCAATCACGCCTCTCTCGCTGCAAAAAAACCCTGCTTCCTCTGAGTTTCCACGGCAACCGGCCAATACGCTGCGTTCGAGTCTGCGGAAATATTCATTTATATATTAATATTAACCCCGGAGCCCAAAATGTGATGTAAAATAGCAGTCAGTCATCTATTTTTCATAATATTATTAAACCTGTGCAGGAAAAAAAAAGAACAGACTCGAGCTAAGGATATTCTGTTTTCGTTTCCTTGTGTTTGGGAACATCTGAGCTGCCCTCGGAGACTTTCTGGATGTTCTGAGGAAGATTATTGACCATCAACACGGTCACAGAGACAGGACACTCAACACAGTGTAGTATTGAATGTACAAGTCTGTCCCTGCGTCCGTGGACTGAGATTATAAAGACTAATAAAGGAATGGTGTTTACCCGATGTTTAATGTGGCCTTTCAATACATTTAACAGGTCATACTTGTAGGTTTTAACAGGTTTGAACAGGTTTTAGATGGATTTAAATCAGATTAATTTGATTTGTTCGTGAAATCTTAACTACAAAGATGTATATAATCTGCTCAAATCAAAATAAAACCTGTTTAAATCCATTTAAAATGGGTTCAAATTCATTTAAAACCAGTACAAATTAATCTAGTTCAAATCCATCTGAATCCTACTCAAATCCATCTAAAACTAGTTTAAATCTGTATAAAACTTGTTCAAATCCAACTAAAACCTTTTCAAATCTGAATAAACCTGTTCAAATCCAATTTAAATAAATTCAAATCCGTCTAAAACCTGTTCAAATCTGACCTAAAACTGTTCAAATCCAACTAAAACCTGTTCAAATCTGACCTAAAACTGTTCAAATCCAACTAAAACCTGTTCAAATCCAACTAAAACCTGTTAAAAACTGACCTAAACCTGTTCAAATCCAAGTAAAACCTTTTAAAATCTGACTTAAACCTGTTCAAATCCAATTAAAACCTGTTCAAATCTGAATAAACCTGTTCAAATCCAACTAAAACCTGTTCAAATCCAACTAAAACCTTTTAAAAACTGACCTAAACCTGTTCAAATCCAACTAAAACCTTTTAAAATCTGACTTAAACCTGTTCAAATCCAACTAAAACGTGTTCAAATCTGAATAAACCTGTTCAAATCCAACTAAAACCTGTTCAAATCTGAATAAACCTGTTCAAATCCAACTAAAACCTTTTCAGATCTGACCTAAAACTGTTCAAATCCAACTACAAACAGTTTCCATAATCGGAGGAAAATAATGTTAAAGATAACTTACGTAAGACTCAAATAAAGATAAAAACTCACATTCAAAATGTAATAAAAGCTTCCCAAATGTCTCCATCTTCGATCTCTGAAAGGATTCTTAATAACTCTATAATTATTGCTTTGTATTTGACTCCTTTCGATCACAACCAGCTTTAAGTTCTTCATTAATTTGAGCAACAGTGTGCATCAGTGACCCATGACCCCTGACCCCGTCTAAACTAGAGTCCACTGTAAATGTTTATGCTCTAAATGACGCTAAATTGACTTTAAGAACATAAAAAAGGCAGATTACTTAAGCACATTTGAGGAAACTGAGGAAATTGAGACCAGTTTTGAACAAAAATGGTCCAAAGTCTGCTTTTATTTATAAAAATACTGATGTCTGGACCACACATCAACCATAATTATCTCCTGTTTTCCTGTTTACTGAAATAACATGAAGAAAACCGAGGCAAATATTAGAAGTTTTAAAAGTTTTGAGGCCGAAGCTCCTGAAGGACTTTTATTTTCTCTCAGTTTCTGTCGACGCTGTTTTCCTGCAGCACGTTATTGAGGTGGAACTAACATCTTGGCTCTGGATTTGAGATATTTGATGATATTTGGCAGAACAAAGGCTGTGAGAGCGAAGGATGTGTGAGGATCATCTCTGCCAGCGACAAAACATATGCTTCATTTAATTTGTGTTTAAATATTCACACATTACTCAGACTAATGAGATTTGAGGTTTTATATTAGTTTTGAGTCTAAAGGTCACAGTTTCCGTCTTTGGCCATGTTTGTTATCTCAAATCTAAATCATTCAGCCTCAACCTTGGAATATTACGGCAAACAGGTGTAATATCATATTTTTTGTCCTTTTATGGAAACTGGTTTTTAGCAAGATTTAGTTAGAGTTTATAGTTGGATTTGAACAGGTTTTAGTTGGATTTGAACAGGTTTTAGTTGGATTTGAACAGGTTTTAGTTGGATTTGAACAGGTTTTAGTTGTATTTGATCAGGTTTTATTTGGATTTGAACAGGTTTTAGTTGGATTTGAACAGGTTTTAGTTGGATTTGAACAGGTTTTAGTTTGATTTGAACAGGTTTTAGTTGGATTTGAACAGGTTTTAGTTGGATTTGAACAGGTTTTAGTTGTATTTGAACAGGTTTTATTTGGATTTGAACAGGTTTTAGTTAGATTTGAACAGGTTTTAGTTGGATTTGAACAGGTTTTAGTCGTATTTGAACGTGTTTTAGTTGTATTTGAACAGGTTTTAGTTGTATTTGAACAGGTTTTAGTTAGATTTGTACAGGTTTTAGTTGGATTTAAACAGGTTTTATTTGGATTTGAACAGGTTTTAGTTAGATTTGTACAGGTTTTAGTTGTATTTGAACAGGTTTTAGTTGTATTTGAACAGGTTTTAGTTAGATTTGTACAGGTTTTAGTTGGATTTAAACAGGTTTTATTTGGATTTGAACAGGTTTTAGTTAGATTTGTACAGGTTTTAGTTGTATTTGAACAAGTTTTAGTTAGATTTGTACAGGTTTTAGTTGTATTTGAACAAGTTTTAGTTAGATTTGTACAGGTTTTAGTTGTATTTGAACATGTTTTAGTTGTATTTGAACAGGTTTTAGTTGTATTTGAACAAGTTTTAGTTGTATTTGAACAGGTTTTAGTTGTATTTGAACAAGTTTTAGTTGTATTTGAACAAGTTTTAGTTGTATTTGAACAGGTTTTAGTTAGATTCGAACAGCTTTTAGTTGGATTTGAACAGGTTTTAGTTGTATTTGATCAGATTTCAGTTGTATTTGCAGCTTTTATATATCTTTGTAGTAAAAACTTAAGATTTCATGAACAAATGAAATGAAGTCTGACTCAAATCCATCTAAAACCTGTTTTAATCCAGTAAAAAACAAAGTGCCAAAAATATCTAACTAACCATTCTCAACACAATCCATACAATTGTTAAAAAAATGCATCAAAACAAGCCAAAATAATAATCACAGTTAAAATATTACAATTCACCCAGCTCTGATAGTTTGTGGATTAATACATTGTCCTTAAACTACTAAAAATCTCCATCCTCCATGTTTTCAGTTTAAATATTCCTTACCACAGCCGGCCTGACCTTGGTGTGTCTCAGTTTAAATGGCAGCTGAGCCTGAAGGCATCACCTGGGAAGCTTCCCCGACCCGGTCCTGAAGCCGTTCTGTCTTTCCAAATCTAAAAATGTCAACATTCGATTGTAGCTTTCTGCCGCAAACCGAGCCAATTACTCGACGGATGAAAAGACAAATATTGGTCACACGGAGAAGCCGCCTCGCCCCGTTTGACTCCAGATTTCATTTTGAGGAAGAGACGCGTGAAGCGCTTTTATTTCTGAGCCGAGTCTATCGCGGTGTTGACCTTGTGCAGCGAGCGGCCGGATTAGAAAAACGCTCCAGGCTCGTTTCGGAAAAGGTCAGCGTTTGCTCTCCTCTGCGGCTGGATTTATCTGTGGAGCGCTTCTACTGAAAGAAACTCAATTTGTGATCGAATGTATGATCTTAATTATCATGCCACAAAAGGAGCGATTTCGTCTGTATTATTAGAGCCGTCCTTTTTGTGTTTTTTTTTTTTTTTTTCCCGGGCTCGGAGATAATTATCTGAAATGAATTTTGCATGAGTGAAGGGACGAGGCTGTCATTCCTAGTTCAAGCACAGCCAACGCAGAGCAAATGAAACCTAAAATTATTATAGGTCACTGAATTAATTCTCCAAATGGCAATTGGTGTGATTTCTCCAGGGGCAAAGTGACTGGCGAGGCTTACCTTCAAACCTCAGCTTTGGACGAGCTGCCGCAGTGGGGCCGTTCCAGGTCGGGGCAGGTGTAGATTATAGGAACTAGATCAAGGATTGAACTCTCAAACACTGCCACGAAAACTGCTGCAGACCAAAGGGAGTGTCCCACTAAACTACGTTCCCACTAAGTTAAGCCGTACACTGGAAATTTAGTGTTAATTTCTTTTATTTACTCTTACTCTTTTGACTAAAATGCAATTTAGTTTTAGTCCTTGTCTAGTTTTAGAGTTTAGTCGGCGATATCTACAATAGATTCAAGGGTTTTCAGTATTTTCCTCTTAAACGTTAACATATTTTGATATTTAAAAGCCGTTCTTGTCATGACACTACAAATAAATCAAGTTTACTAATAAAAAAGGTTAGTACGGAGAGTTTGTTAAAGTAAAACTGACTGTAACTAACACCAGACTCCTTTATAACACGTTATATCTTCTCATGTAATATTGAAAAGACAGATAATACATTTAACGGGCCCCTGAGACTCATTAAGACCATTCCCTAAATAGACAAACAGCTGTTGTAAATCAGCGTCTTTGTTCTCGTTTCTCTCTCGAGTGAGCTACGAGCCGAGAGCGCTAATGGAGCTAATGCAGTTGGACAAAAAAAACACCATAAACTTCACAACTGTCCAACAAATCCTCCACCGGCCGTTACTTTTAACGGGCCGCGGCTGTATATCGCCTTGTCTCCTAACTGCTATTGGCACACGACAGTTTATGTGTTGCTGGTGTAATTAAATCTTTGGATACTGTGCCCAAATCAATGAAAGCGACAGGCATAAAACAAAAGGCTGGAGTCACACTGTCTCTCTGCAGGAGCCGGACGGATGGCAGGAGTTAGCGCTGAGCTGTGCCACGAGAAGCACTGACGCCCATTTAAAGTATATCGTGTAGTTTTGTAGTAAACGGCTGAACCAGAGTCAGTTTATTATTTGTGGCATTTGGAACGCTTTTATTAAATTTGGAAGTTTCATCTGCATTTGAGTTTTACAAAAGTTAACTTTGACATATTTTTTTTTCCTTTTATGGAAACTGGTTTTAGAAAGATTTAGTTATAGTTTATAGTTGGATTTGAATAGGGTTTAGATGTATTTGAACAGGTTTTAGTTGGATTTGAATGGATTTGATTTGGATTTGAACTGGTCATAGTTGGGTTTGAAAAGGTTTTAGATGAACTTGAATGGATTTTAGTTAGATTTGAACAGGTTTTAGTTAGATTTGAACGTGTTTTAGATGGATTTGAACAGGTTTTAGTTGGATTTGAACAAGTTTTAGATGGATTTGAACAGGTTTTATTTGGATTTGTACAGGTTTTAGTTAGATTTGAACAGGTTTTAGTTGGATTTGTACGGGTTTTAGTTAGATATGAACAGGTTTTAGTTAGATTTGTACAGGTTTTAGTTAGATTTGAACAGGTTTTAGTTGTATTTGAACAGGTTTTAGTTAGATTTGTACAGGTTTTAGTTGTATTTGAACAGGTTTTAGTTGTATTTGAACAGGTTTTAGTTGTATTTGAACAGGTTTTAGTTAGATTTGAACAAGTTTTAGTTGTATTTGAACAGGTTTTAGTTGGATTTGAACAGGTTTTAGTTAGATTTGAACAAGTTTTAGTTGTATTTGAACAGGTTTTAGTTGTATTTGAACTGGTTTTAGTTGGATTTGAACAGGTTTTAGTTGTATTTGAACAGGTTTTAGTTGTATTTGAACAGGTTTTAGTTAGATTTGTACAGGTTTTAGTTGTATTTGAACAGGTTTTAGTTAGATTTGAACAGGTTTTAGTTGTATTTGAACGTGTTTTAGTTGCATTTGAACAGGTTTTAGTTAGATTTGAACGTGTTTTAGTTGTATTTGAACAGGTTTTAGTTGTATTTGAACAGGTTTTAGTTGTATTTGAACAGGTTTTAGTTAGATTTGAACAGGTTTTAGTTGTATTTGAAGGTGCATCGACGGCCAACAGGAGTTAGCGCTGAGCTGTGCCTCGAGAAGCACTGACGCCCATTTAAAGTACATCGTGTAGTGTTTTGTAGTAAACAGCTGAACCAGAGTCAGTTTATTATTCTGTAATTGTTCCTGTTAAAACTCCCCAGAGACAACAAACTGAGCACTGCTGGAGGAGAAGCACACTTCTTTTAAACTCAAAGGTGCTGTCACTAAACCTGTTCTTTGTCCCTTCTCATTATGGTGTTTTTCTTGTAAATATACTAAATATACTCTTTAAACGTGCCGCTCTCTCTGGTCTCTGCTCGCCTCTCGTTCACTCTCCTCTGAAACGAAATGTGTTTGAAATAAAATAGTCTTTTTCCAACAACTAGCTCCAACATGCTAACGGCTAAAGCCTTAACTGGAGAACTTCCTGCAATAAATACCCAATACTGACTTTTATTTTTACAACAAATAACAACAATGTGGGCTTTAAATAATTAGTATTTACGTTTTCTAGAACGAGTCTGTCTGTTAAAACAACTGAGACGGGTTTGTTCAAAACTGTTCAAACAAACTCGGGGTAAATCCTACGACGTATGGCCAACGACGGCTTTTTGCTCATATTCTAGTCCATCTGGGGCCTACTCCGGATGTGGCTGATGCAGGATGGTTTCCTTAGCCTTTAGCCTTTAGCCTTTAGCCTTTAGCCTTTAGTTATTTATTGTTAAACTGTTTGCTGTTGACTCCTGTGTCTTTTTATAAACATGTTTCACACCAGGGTCTTAACAGGCGTTTAACAGTTACAAACTCAGTTAATTATGTTTTAAAATTTACAAACCAAACTCCTCATCTGAGCCGTTTCTACAGCATTTGTTCGTACACAACAGCATGTCCCTGCAGGGCTGCCGTAGGTGCATCATCGCCACCAATTTTTATACAGTTTTAAAGATAAAGTTATATACATTTGTTAAAGTAAAAGTTAAAAAACTGTTATAAAGTGTTGAGGTTTTACAACAAACACTGACTCCATTTTGTTGTGTCCCGTTCCCTTTAATCCAATCGGAAAAGAAAAGAGTTAAGAGCCAAAGACAAATGCTAAGAACAAACTAAAACCTCACTTGTGCTTTAATTGTCTTCGTATTTATAATAACTTTCATCTTGTTGTCTACTAGCTTGTGTTTTCAGGCAGATACAGACCCCTTTCAGTCACTGTTTTTGTTGATGCTGCATTGTTGGTTTGGAATATAAAACACAAGCACATATCTGTCCTTTTCACTTTAAATACGTTAATAATAATAATAACAATGACACGTGGCTGAAAGTTTGCAAGTTAAGGTTTGGAAAGTACAGTCTGGGTTGATATCCACATTTCTTTTCCTATTATTTCTTCCTCTGAGGGTTATCTCGATGGCCTTACACCATTGGAGCCACTCTCACTGCTCTGACTATTACATTTTTTTTTTTTTTCGTCAGAATTAGCTCTGCGCTCCCCACTTTGTGCCCCCCGTTGATCCCGCCTCAGCTTCGGAGGAGGTAATGACGCGAATTAGCCGCTAAAGGTGGCTTTTAGCTCTTAGCCTCTGTCTTTCACAGGCCACGGCCTCTTTGTGAACAGTTCTGACGGGAACAGTTCACGCTCACATTAGCCCCGGCTGGAAACTATACACAAAGAGAAAAGTGGGTAATAACGGTGGACTGTAGTGGACTAGTTTGATTGACACCTGTAGCCTGTTGCTATAATCAAAAACACACTTATTATATGGATGACAGACTCTGAATACACTGTGGTTAGCATCCTTTTTTCACCTCCTTGTGAGCTCTCACGGAAGCCCTGCAGGGACATTCTCATCATTCATAAATCTCTTCAGGTAAACAGAGATATGCTCTTCCTCGGGGCAGTGCTCAGTTTGTTTATTCTTGGCATTAACAGGAAGTAATGGCTCCTTCCACTGGTTTCTTTGAGCTTTAAACTACATTTTTCTTTATTATTGTTGCAAAGATAGTTTTAGTAAAGACACTGAGCAAAATATATCTGCTTCTGTTGCATTTAAAATTATATCAGAGGCATTTAGTGAAGCCTACTCTTCTTTTTTGTTCTTTACAAACTTGGCTTTTTTCTTGTTAAATACGAACCTTTGGCGTCAAAAACAAGAACAGACAGTCCTGGAGGATCAGAATACACTTGGCCCTAAACTAAACCTCTATAGATCCTTCAAATTCTAAGCTTTATCATCCAATGAAAACGAAACACACTATCTTCTCCGGTTTGGACTAAAATAAAAACAAAAAAGTAGTATAAACAGGTGTAATGCGAACGTAGACGGATGTAATCGAGGTTATTTAAATGTTAAGTGTGCGTCGTGTGGATGTGAACGGTGACAGGTCGTTACGCGGCTGGTGTCAGGACACTCTGGTTGTGTTTTTGCGTCAGGTCTGAATCCTCTCGGTGACAGTTCCGCCGGTTTAGCCTCCGTCTCGGTCCCGCTGTCCGTGTCGGCCTCATTAACTCGAGTGTTGTGTGGGCTTTCTGTCACTGTCACGACTGTCACTTTGTGCGGAGGTGGGTCGAGAACGAGCCTCTCGGCGTCCCGGCTGTTTACCGCCTCCCACTCCTCACTTTCATTAGGCATAAACTCACAGGCTTTTGGTTTGTGATATTTGGAAAAAAGTAAAGTAACCAAGACTTAATCAATGCCTCGAATCAATGACACACTCATGTTGAAGGAAACAGAGAAGGGTTTTTGGTTTCGTTAGGACGATAAACCATTTGTTTCTTTTAAAATCATGTTTGTTTTTTTTATAACTGTCTGTATATTTAATGTATTTTGTTTTTGTTCAGCCCTTTGAGGTAGTTGTTGTTGTAATTCTGGGCTATATACATAAAATTGAAATTGAATGTTGAGATATTTAAAGCTCTTACACGATATCCCAGACAGCTTCTAGCAATTGTCAAAAACTGTTGTTAGTTTTAGTTAATTTTCACATTAAGTATGGCTAAAGTGTCTTGTAATGGTATTAAATGGCCAAAATATCTCGTTTTGTTCCAGTGGCAGTGTATCAGAGCGGAGAGAACTACAAAGACCATCATGCTTTGCGCTCAGATTCTGTGAAGTCAACATGGCAGATGCTGGAGTTGTAAACTGAGAAAAGAGAAAACACGGGACGGTTTTGAGAAAGTGTAAAAAACAGTCCAGTCAGGTCAAAAGAAACGTTTACTTTCCACTTCCTCAGAACAAGAGCTAAAGAAATCACAAATGCATCAGAAAAAAATACAGCTTTAGACAAAGAAGGAAGAAAATACAGTATAAAACCCTTCATAAACATATATTAGTCAAACTGTTAGCTGTTCTCTACAATGAAACAAAAGCTAATGTCAGAGGTTGATCAAACTAATCCTTAATTCACAGTGAAATCAGAATAAAGTCACTGCACATGTGTCAGGTCTGGGACAGGAGCTTAAGAATCCTTAAAGTAAAGCTCTGTTTGAAACAGTGGCTGTTTTTGTTCATAACTTGACTTTATTTTTATTTATTTTTTTATCTTAATTCTTGGAGATATGACAGTTGTTCCACTGATTCTCAGGTTTATTCAAAAGTAAAAGCTGTTTATTCTATTGACAAGGAGTTAATGACCTTTATATCGTTCCATCTGTGATTTTAGGACGTGGAGTCTAGTTTATCTACATTATCTACAGTGAGCATTAGCATTAGCAGAGGCTAAATCGCTTGTTGTTTTGAAAATAGGATTATGGGTTACACAGGAGGAAAAATAAAGAATCCCACAGTGGAATTACTGAAGTTTGCTTGAAATAAATTTGCTAGTTTAGAAATTGTACAGGATCTACAGAATAAAACATTAAAAACACACATAAAGCCATTTTTTGCTTACTTAATAATATCTGACTGACTCAATATCCACTAAATGGAAGTCTACAGCACAGTTTAACTTTAGTTTTCTGTCCAGGACGCAGAGAACAGACTCAAACATGTTTCTGCGATAGATTTATGGCGCTGTACTTTTGTAACATTTAGACAATCTCTCACAATTCTTTTTCAATCCCCTCATCCTTCTTTTAAAATCACAAACCGCAACGCACCGATAAAAACGACTGAGATGACGCGGAGCAGCTCCCGGTGATTGAAGACGGACGGTGGGAGCGTTGCTTTCCTCCGAGCCGGTGTCGCGCTCATGTTTAAGTGTGTTGGAGTTCCCTCGTGACTGATTTGTGTGGGTTTGATTCGTGCTCCGGCGGCGGGCTCGTCTGAGTGAGCCAGCGGGACGTCTCTGAAAACGCCAGCCGCAGATTGCTGTCAGGGTTTCTCTGCAGGAATCTCGACGCGAGGCTTTTCTTCACTGTAGACTTCCACACTTCCATAATTTATCTGCTGGCCCTCAGTCCTCGGTGCACACCAGGAACAGCGATCTTTTGGAGGAAAGCTTCTTGATTTGCTTCCTTTTAAACTCGACAAAATGCTCTTTTCCAACAAAGTTATTCACACGTTTAGAAAGAGTTCCATCTTTTGTGTGTTTAGTTTTGGATGTGGCCACTGGAGAAGTTTTTGTCATTGATCGAGAAGCAAGTGAAGTTTTGTTTAATAAAATAAAGGCTGAATGTCCATCTCTGCTTTTAGAGTGTAGAGTCAGGTCACAAACATGGCTCAGTTATATATTTAATAATATTAAATAGTGTGTGATGTGTTTAGAGGCTTCAAACACTGGTGGATCAGGTCAAAACTACACTGGAAGCTGTGGATGCTATTTTTATTAATTTATTCTTTTATTTAATATGGACAACACAGACACATTGGACCAAACCAGATGCTAATTCTTTACACCTGTCCATAAGAGGCATTAAAATGGGATTAGACCAGTGTAAAAGACATTATATTGTGGAAAAAATATGGAGGCATAATACTAAATAATAAAAAAAAATATTCCAGATGGATAATGTGTAAAATATTGTAGTTAAACAAAATGTAAAAAAAATGAAACTGTGATAATCTTAGACAAAAAGACTTTTTAAAAACATGTTTTTTGTGTTTTTTTGGACAAACATTAATTTTTTTTTATAAAAATTTACGTCTTTGAGCAGCATGTCTCTGTAGGGCTTCCATAGCTGTTCACACGCTCTGAAAACCACCACATTTAGACAATCTGTAATCTCAGATAGAGGCAGTAGAACTGGAAGAACCTACCTTTCACAATAAGAGAATTATAATAATCAGTAACACGTGGAGGACATGGAAACTGACCTGGCGGGGAATCGAACTCACAACCTTCTGTGACTTTTTATTTGTTGCTGTCATTTTAAGACGATAGCTGCAGGTAAATCTACAGCAGCCGTATTGATGTTTGTTAGAGCAGTAGAATAGAATAGTGCAGGAATAAATAACTATAAATAAACATAAATAAATAAACATTCTGCTATTGCACGGCTCCTAAAACTGCACAAAATAAGTAAAAAATATTGCACTTAAAAGACTTTTTAGCAGGATTTAAGGTGACAACGGCTCTTGAGTAAAAACTGTCCTTGTTTTAATTAATCAAGGGTTAGATTTGAAGCTCTCTTTAGTTCATCTTTCAATTTGAACTAATGTCATATTTAAAACTCCTTAATATTTCCAGATGTTATTAATTCAATACAAATCATCATCATTAGATCCTTTTTAAGTGCTTTTCTCTTTTTAGTGAAACCTAAATCGACTGACGACCAACAGCATCACTTTCTTGTATCTAGAGATTAGAGCTATTAATCCAAAAGGAAGTTTACTGCTGGAGCCATTTAGGATTCTCTGCAAAAACACTGACATCAAAACGTCCCTGGAGAGACTCCTTATGAAATCTACTTTTATGTGAGTGACATTATGTCCTGAAATGTGAGTCGAAGCTTGCGTACGCTTTTATTGCGGCAGATGGACATCCAGACATCGACCTTGAGTTTATTCGCTGTTGGGGTTTTTCAGATTAAAATGTTTTCCTTGTCATTTTATTGAAGCTGTAAACTGTTGGATTGAAGGATGGGTTTTTCCCGCGAGACTCTTAAAAAGCAGAAAGAATGACTTTAATTTAACCAGAGCAACACTGGGACCTGAGAGGACGGTAAACGTCACAGTTTCTCATAAGGAATGGCTCGACGGAGATTAGATTCAAGCTAAACACAGCTTGTTTGTTTGACGGGGCTCAGGAGGACGACTAATGCGGAGAAAAGTTAGCATTTTGATCTCAGGAGTTTTATTTTCACGAAGAGAATGATTGCAGAAAGTAATACGGCAAAATTAAAATGAAAAGCTTTTTAAACCAAGAATGATGAGGCTGGTTTTGGTTTGTTTATCTTTCAGTTATGTTTGAGTTAGATATTGACATTATTTCTGTCTGTATTTTAATAACTGTCTTTCCTCCATATTGGCCATTATTAAAAAAAAAGAAAAAAAGAAAGAAATCAGCAGAAAAAAAAGAAAGATATCATTAAAATCAGAAAGATTTTTTGCTGAAGACACTTGGATAATGGATGAAATATCTTCTAATTTCAAAAGATGCCTTCTTTTTAACCTTTTATAGTCTTCTTTTATGTCACACAGTTGTCCATTTTCATCTTTTCGACAGTTGTTGTTCACTTTTATAGATACATTTTGGTAAACTTTAAACGCACAACACTTGATTCGAGTAGATTTCATTAAAAAAATCAGACTCTACTCAGTTTTTCTCACAGGAAATGTATTATTTTAGGGTGTAATTACTTTTTGGGGTTACAGATGGGTTCATAACATCTAAACACTTCAAGTATTTGCCCACACAATAAAAGATAATCAGGTTAATCTATATTATATTCACTAAAGGTTAGATAATAGTCAGCGGTGGGTGGCCATCTTCTATTCTGTATCAGAGCTCAATAATCCAGCGACAGGGAGTGGTTTCAGACACTATTACTTCCTACTGTCTTCTGTGAACCCTCGCAGCTGTACTCGCTCCCGGGACGGACGCTCACCTGTAAATCGTCCCGCGTCGGCCCCACAGGTGATCGCGGTCTCCCTCCGACCGTCACTGGGGCTCATCCATCTTCCCGACGGCCGCCGCCTCCCGCACAAAGTTTTGATTATGTTGAGTGCTCGGTCTGCCAGAAACAAGGGCTCCGTGGTGAAGATATGTCACAGTTATAAATTGCCACTCTGCTTTTGTCACTGTTTCCTGTCAGAGTTTTAATTAAACAAGACAAAGGCTGGAGCTGGGAGCGGCCGGCGTCAGGCAGAAAGATGGTTTGTGGTTTTGTGATAGTGTCCGGTAAAAAGGGACAGTGGCTCAGAGATGAGTCTTTATGTCTGCTTCAGTCCGGTGGATATCCCCGAGGAGGAAAGAGATGCATTTCTAGTCTCATATGTGCTTAGTTTTTTCCTTTTTCTTTTTCTTTTTGGAGCTTTTTAGCCTTTAATCGACAGGAAACGAGAGGAAAGAGAGAAGGAATTGCAAATTAGGCACTGGTATTAGCTTTTTCTTAATAGACACATAAAAGGCTTGTGTGCTGGGTTGGGCTTGAACATTTGGGAGATCAAAGTAAAGTTGTTTCCATCAAATATAAATCAAATTTGAAGCAATTTAGGGGCATTTCCATTAACTTTTAGCCCAAAAATATATATTCTCTCTCATTTTGATGGTTCTTAATCATGAGATCAGTTGAATCATGTTTATCTCACTGACACAGGACCTTCAGCTGGACACAAACCTCCAATAAAACTGTCCTGTCCCGGGACGGTGGCATATTGCGAGAGATGAGTGAGTGAAGAAAGAAAACAGGTCAATACACTGGACCCTAACAGAGTCATATTTGTACAAAACACACTAAAATGAATCTACTGTCAGTTCTCTTTCTTCCAAACTCGCCATCTTAAACGTCTCTACCGGTAAACAAACATGGCCGCCGCGAGGGTTGCAGAGTTTGCTTTAAGATGGATTTTGACGAACCTTTGTCTGAGGAGGTTTTGTGGGTAATTTTAACAAACAAAGGAACTAAATATGTACACTGTCTATCCAGAAACACAACACAAAGTCACTAAGCATCAGTTTTCATGTCCACAAAACATTAAAACAAAATAAAGCTAGCATTTATTAGCCATCAACATCTAATCACTCTCAGACCAAACAGAAAGAAACAGCAGCCTCTCCTCCATCTTTTTGGATCAATATGTGTTTAATTAAAGAGAATATAAGGGAACATGCAGCAAAAGAGTCATTTATCGAAGATGGAGCGTTTAAATTATAGATGTGACCTTGTTCCTTGCTGCGTTTGATGCGTATGATTTACATTTATCCCCAGACAGTCAGTGAAGCAAACTCAGATCTAAAACAGAGAATAGAGTTCGACCAGAGAGATTTTATCCTCATTCATCAATTGAGCGTGAATACTTGAACTTTTTATCCCAATAACCTCTTCTGTGTAAGACTCTACGAAAGTGAGACGGGTCAAACGATGTGACTACACTTTAAAACTAAACAAAATGATCATTTGAGAGTTTTCATTTGTGAACGACAGCAATTGAAAGTGCTCGAGTGTTGTAACAGCGCCGGTCGTCTTGGTAACAGGACACAATAATAAGAGCTTGCTTCTGCAGAGCGCGAGGACGGTCCATTTTCCAATTCGCAGTGATTTATCTTCTGAAATATTTGCAATCCCTGCGTCTGGACCCTGATGAAGAATAGGGCTGTGCAGAGGACAAACAGAGCACCACGCGCTGTAACTCTCCCGGCTTCATCTCTCCGCTGAATAGGATCATATATTTGAGGTTTTATGTTGTGGCCTTGTGTTCGCCCTGAGTGGGAGGTGTGTTTTTTTCTCTGCAGGAGATCATTAAACCCCGCTGCGGATCAGTAATGTATTGTGAAGTCGAAAGCCAAGGCGGTTTTCACTCGACGACAACAATTTCTCAACTAAAGATAAATGCTCAGATTGGATAAAAAATAAAGTGAGTTTGATTTTACTCGAGGGAGAGCTGTTTGAACGGAGCCGTGTGGAGAGAAAGAACAGGTGCACATCGACAGAAGTAGTTTACAGACGGCTACAAAAAACAAGTGCACACTAATCTTTTATTTCAAACCAGCAAAATGACTCTGTTGTCAGTGCTTTGGCTTCATTGTGGTGTTTCTGGCAAAGGCTACACAGTCTATACATCATGTACTGTTACTGCAATATCAATAATTTCAGTTTTCATGGCAAAGAACCACCTGAACTACAATAAGTCTCGGTCTTGTCTTGGTATTTTTTCTCGGTCTTGACTCGGTCTTGTCTCGGTCTTTTCTCGGTCTTTTCTCGGTCTTGTCTCTGTCTTTTCTCTGTCTTGTCTCTGTCTTGTCTCGGTCTTTTCTCGGTCTTGACTCGGTCTTGTCTCGGTCTTTTCTCGGTCTTGTCTCTGTCTTGTCTCTGTCTTTTCTCGGTCTTGTCTCGGTCTTGTCTCGGTCTTTTCTCGGTCTTGTCTCGGTCTTGTCTCGGTCTTTTCTCGGTCTTGACTCGGTCTTGTCTCGGTCTTGTCTCTGTCTTTTCTCGGTCTTGTCTCGGTCTTTTCTCGGTCTTGTCTCGGTCTTGTCTCGGTCTTGTCTCTGTCTTTTCTCGGTCTTTTCTCGGTCTTGTCTCGGTCTTTTCTCGGTCTTGTCTCGGTCTTGTCTCGGTCTTTTCTCGGCCTTTTCTCGGTCTTGTCTCGGTCTTGTCTCAGTCTTTTCTCGGTCTTGTCTCGGTCTTTTCTCGGTCTTGTCTCGGTCTTTTCTCGGTCTTTTCTCGGTCTTGTCTCTGTCTTTTCTCGGTCTTGTCTCGGTCTTGTCTCGGTCTTGTCTCGGTCTTTTCTCGGTCTTGTCTCGGTCTTTTCTCGGTCTTGTCTCGGTCTTGTCTCGGTCTTGTCTCGGTCTTGTCTCGGTCTTTTTTCGGTCTTGTCTCGGTCTTTTCTAGATGTTCGGTTTCTCGTTTGGTTTTTCTCTGTTTGTCTCTGTTTTTCTCGGTTTCTCGGTTTGTCTCGGTTTGTCTCGGTTTTTCTGGTTTGTCTCGCTTTTCTCGTTTGTCTGCTTTTCGTTCTCTTTCTCGGTCTTTTCCCGGTCTTGTCTCGGTCTTGTCTCGGTCTTGTCTCGGTCTCAGGAGCCAGGACCAACCAAGACCATAAATGTCACATTTGTCTGTTCTTGGAATTGAATGAAATCTGAAATCTGTTTCAGAACAATCACCATCAGACCTGTTTCTATTGGGTTTGTTCATAGACAGCAGAATGTCCCTGCAGGGCTTCCATAGCTGTTCACATGCTAAAAAGTTTGTTGAATTACAGTCTGCATTCTCACCGATAGAAAATAGAAAAAGGACTATAAACTACAAATTCCACATTTAGTCTGATTTTTTTTAATACTTTTGCAAAGCGTGCATTTGTGAAATTATTTGATCATGGTGCTTTTTATTTATTTATTTTTTTTAAATCCAATTACATTACTCTTTATTCGATGGCATGGCATAGAGCATATGATCTGAGCTGGAATCTAACCAGGGTCTCTTGAGTATGTGGTATACTCCCCTGCACTTTTATTTTTTACTTTCCTTCTGAAATATACAGACATTTTCCGGTGCTGGTTCCCATAAGGCCACTGTGTTTTAGGAAATCCCTGTTTTTATTTTAAAGGCTACTCTTGTGTGTTGCCGAGAGTCTCCAAACTTGAAACTCCAGCACAGATGCACTTCTTCTTGAATTTTAATGTATTTTCTGCAGATATGAACAAACCCCGGGGCGGTTTGCGTTCTGCTTAAAAACACACAGATTTGGTGTGATCAGTCAGGTGGATTTGACAGATTTTTTCACATGAGAAATTTACAAAGTCTTGTTTTTCTTTCTAAACATCGACCCAAATAAAATATAGGCCTTTAGTTTGTCAGCTATAGCCTGAAGATGTGAATAATAAGCTGTCAAATTAATCCTCTATTGTACACTTGTATGATTTCGTACCATTCTCAAATATGTATTTTTATGTGTGAAGTATTTTCAGTGGTTGCTAATTGCTCTTCCGGACTTTAAATAATTGATCTGACTTAAAAGCTGCAGCACCTGGTTTACTTTTTTGTCCCGGTCTCAGACTCCACTCTCCTCCAACAGCAGCAGTAACCTTTCCTGCTTCTTTTATTTAAAAAAAAAGGCAAAATTGGACAAATATTTCACCACAAAATACTAATACATTACATTTAATCGAGGTTTAGAGCCGATATGGAACTTTCAACTTTGGAGTTTACCGTTGTAGACTTTAATTTTCCACTGTTTCTCTATTTTTATCTTTTTTGAGCTGTTTCTCTGTAAAATAAGACACATTTTCAACAGAATAACACATTTCCTTGGTTTATTTCCTTGTTCCTTTGTTGTTGACATCAGTGTCGACCAATGGGAGCGCTCCTTTTTACCTGAAGTGAGCTGTGATTGGACAAAATCCTGCTAAAATCTATTAAAATCCTTAATTATAAAGACTTGATCACGTCTTACGGTCTCATTTTTTCACAGATGATTCCTGTTACAATAAACTTTAGGTGATTACACTGAAAAACTAAATGCAACATGAAAAAAATCAGGAAATGGACTTTTAAACTCCTCGATTGTAGAGATTTTGGAGCCTTGTTTTGGAGCCAACAGATAGAGTTTATAGGTGATGTGTAAAAGAGCGTATCAGGTACTTACTGTTGCCCTGTTACTCAGTCCATCAATAATTAAACGTCTCAGTGATTTAACTCTCTTCTGTTGGTTGCTTGGTGACTGCTGATGCTCTATTGTTGGCCGAAGCCTCAGGTGTGCAGAGATATGAGTGAATGTGCAGTGACAGGTGGGTGTCGGCGACTGCAGCGAGCTGTTGTCGTTGTCGGTGCGGCTCAGTCTCATTTTGCTCTGTGTGTTTTCATCGGAGCGAGCAGCTGCTGTGACGGTTGTGAAGAGGCCCGCGCTCCGTTCGTCACGTAGCCAGGTTGGATCGGTTAAAAACCTGGCCACGTTTGATCTGGTTTGAGCTCAGACATGTTTACAGCCTCCATAAACCATTTTGAATGTGTTATTAATTGGCTGTTACTCAGAGATAAACGTCAATAAGCTGGGCGTACTTCAGAAAGTTTGCTCATATGTCCTTTTCCTTGATATTTAAGTTAAAAGAGACATCCTTAAAGCTTCACTCCCTTCTTTTTTTGTCCCTGTCTCAGACTCCACTCTCCTCCAAAAACAGCCTAGGGACCTCTCCTGCTTCTCTTTTATTAAAAAAAAATTAAAAAACAGATTAATTTTTCCTTCACAAAATACTAATCCATTTGACCAAACTGAAGTGTAGAGTTTAGCGTTAGCTTAGCTGTGACTTCAGCGTCAGGACGACAATGATCTCCTCCTCGTTAAACATTACGTGATTGAATTGACAGTATTTATCTGTGTTTTACGTTGTCTCCCTTTTCTCTGTTGATGCTTCTTCTTTTTTCAGCTGTTTCTCTGTTAAAAGACATATTCAGCTGAAAATACACTTTATCTGCAGCTATTAAACTTCCTGGAACGTCATGTGACAAGTGTCGACCAATGGGAGCGCTCCTTTTTCCAGCATGTTTTCTGTTCCTGAATAGAGGTTCTCATCTATTACAATCCCTTAGAATAAACAGTAGATGGATCATAAAGACAGTTTTTACACAAATTATTGCTTTAACAATAAACTATTTGACGTTTAAACCATTTTCCAACTAGAAGAAAAAAAAATTGTCAGAACAAATTTACATAGATTAAATAAACAACCAAGAAGCATCAGCTCTGGATTAACACAATCTGAAAAACAACAACAATACAACACATAAAGCCCGTTTTATTTCAGAGAAACGCCAATGATTGATCAGGAAAGACTTATAAAGGGATCCAGACCCATTTCACTGAGAAAGTTGAGCTGAAAGATTTGAGCAAAGCTTATCTCGAAGCTTCAAATTGCCTGGTTTGACCTAAAAGCCACAGATTTTGTCGTGTATTTGTTGTTTTTGGATTAGAGACTGGTCATTTAGCTCCCATTTAAAGTTGATGGAAAGAGAGTTTCTGTCTAAATGATGTCCATCTCGTTTTAATGCCCTACATACTCTCTGAACAAGTGCCATATTTAGGTTGAGTATTAGCCTCAGTGTCCCTTCTCTCATTTGTCACGTTGACCTCTTTGCTCTGCGGTTGTGTCCTGTGTAAATCCTCTTACCGTAAGCCGGGACAGTCTGCTTTTTTTATTATTTTTTTTTCACATTTTGCAGATCTTCTTAACGCTGGCCCCATTTATGAGAGCAAACCAATGCAAATACAGTGACAGTGCATTACTCGCTAATCACCTCTCATTACATAATTATCCCTCGATTTACCGCCAGCATCCTCTCCTCATTACAAGCCATAAATCAGAGCCGGTGCTGATAAAAACATTCATTAGACGGGTTGGTTATTAACACACGACGAGGCCAGCGGGACCAGCACATTGTGATTTTATTTTATTATTTTTTTGGCTTTGATTAAAAAGAGGTTGCTGGAGGTCACAGAAAATAAGTTTTAATCTGACAAAGGAGAAGTAAACACTCGTTATGGGAATAAAAGTAGAAGAATGTGAGGTTTTATGTTTATTTTTGCATTAGTAGACTATTATATATATTAAAAAATATGTCTGGTCACTATATTGTCCAAAATATAGTGTAATATTTAATGGACAGTCAGAGTTTCACAAGTGCATCATTAAAAAAAACCACTATATTATATGCAGGGTTCTTATGGGTGCTTGAAATCCATGAAAGTGCTTGAATTTTAATCTAGTGTTTTCAAGGTTGCAAAAGTCCTTGAATTTTGGATAAAGTGCTTAAAAAATGCTTGAAATTCTGATTGTGTTGCTTTAATAATAATTCACAATCTTACTGAATAATTTTCTTCGTAGAAACTGATTTGAGAACAGATTTGGAACTGCACCCAAACTAAATCTGATTGTGAGCTCATTTTAGAGTCTTCAGTCTTCTGTAAAAAGAGACCAAACTTAAAGGGACACTTCATCCAACAAATAAACATCTTTCTGATCAAACAAGTTTCATTTTTGGGTGAACCATCCCTTGTCTGTGCTCCAAAGTATTCAAGAGTTTCAATTTTATTTTATACCACAAAAACTACATGTCAACATATAATTTACTGCAGTTGTAAGGTGCTTGAAAAACATGAAAACACACCTTGAAAGTGCTGTAATTTGAACTTAGAAAAGGTGTAAGAACCCTGAATGTGGAACAAAGTGGAACAAAGTGGGACAATGTGGGACGCTTTACTGACGTACTTTACAAACGTCCCACAGACAGCGGGAATGAAGAATAACACAAAATAATTAACCAGGTATAAATCTTTTGGGGATTTTATCTTTTTATTTAAGTTCTGTGTCTTTATATCATCCTAATTTGCAAATAAAATTGTAAATGTTTTTATAAAGAGACACATTAGCCCGTATGTTAAATAAATAAAACAGGGAGAGTTTAGGAGGGTTGAGACTTCTTTTCGGGATTGAAAAAAGTTCGTTTGGAGCCCTGATTCATTTAATCTGACCCTGCTTTCTTTTGTTTCTCGCCAACTTTTAGACGTTTGCCGTTCCTTAATTAGGACTAGGGTTCGTGCACGTTGACAGTATAATAGTCCAACTGTATCCTCTTTAAAAGTCTCACTCACTTTCACCAACAACAGATGGAAAACCAATCAAAGTGCGTGACGCCTCGATTCAAACGCGACCTTGTGCATTAAACATCAGATCCCACTTTGGAGTCGGGCAGGACTCGTTCCCCGGAGACTGATCAGAGACACTGAGAGGACCTTTAAGGACTCAGTTTTATTTAACGATAAATTAACATGCCATCACAGTCGTGTTAATGAGCGCCTCAGAACTCAGAATAAAAGATGAGCAGATCACAGCCACTTCCACGTGACCGGAGTGAATAGATTTTAAATAAAAGAGTCCCGGGAATGCACTGAAAAAAGGATGAGATGAAACCTGTAGATGTTTATTAACCAGCTTTAAGATGTAGGTGTGAGAGCCTCTTTCCCAGAATTGCAGTTTTCTTGAGTTTCTAAAGGTAAAATCTGTCTGTATAACACCTACAATCACAGAAGAAGTACATTCACCTCAGACGAGTCCATTTAAATCTAGTTCTCGTTCGGTGCTTGTAAAGTACGCTTAATTAAAAAGGGAGGTGTGAAAGCACATTTAACCGAACGAGCTGTAAACAGGTCTCGGTTCACTTCAAAACGAACCCTGTTGAAGTTTATTTGTGGTGAGAGGCTAATTTACAAAGGCACTAAATGAAGGAAAAGGAGGAATCATGAAGGGACTGGCCGTTGAGTTGATATGAATGTGCTGACTTTCAAACTAACAAAGGTGATAAAAGAGTTCTTGGAGTTGTGGTACAACATTATCTGCTGTTTATCTGTGTATTCAATCATTATAGTTGGAACAAATGGATATCTGTTTAGAGATACACTGCTTTTTCTTAAGTAAGTGGCTATTATTTTTGTTCTACAGTGTGTTTTCTTCTTCAGAGTGGAGACATATATCCCATTATCCCATTAATTATGATTTTTTATTATTTAAAAAATCATAATTACTAAAATAAAGCAGCTTTGTGTAACTTTTCTCCAGCAGAGGGCGCAGCAGCCATCTTTGTTTATCATTAGAGACGTTTAAGACGGCAAGTTTGAAAGAAAGAACATGTCTTCTGAAACAGTAGATCATTTGAGTGTATTTTGTAGAAATCCGACTCTGTTAGGGTCCAGTGTATTGGTTTATTTTCTTTATTATATGAGCCTCTAGAGCATCTCACTAATCTCTCGTGATACGCCACCGTCTAAGATGTCTAAGAACCATCAAAATGAGAGTGAAACTATATATTTTTGCGGGAGAGTGAAACTATAAAAAGGGTTCTGATACTGGTGTAAACAAGTGGAGTCAAACGCAAACGTTATTTTGGCAAAAAGGCAGACAATTAATGTAAACATTAGTCCAAATGTGGGTTCACAAACAGGCCACATCGTTGAAATTTGCACACAAGGGTAAAATTAAATAAAATATAAATAAAAAGTCCAGCAACAGTGATAGAACAATGTCCAAACAAGGGCTGGATGTTTTTAGCTGGATGCACAATGACAATCTGTGGAAAGAAACCTAAAAATAAAGCAGTCTTAAAGGTCTAATACTGGGATTATTGGAGATGAGTTGGTGTTGACATTGGAGGAAATAAAGAGGAGAATACTGGAGTCGTAAAGAGACGTTCATGACGGGTATAAAGCATACTTCTGAACCTATATGTACTCAGGAAACCTTTGTAAACAGACTGAATCCTCACAGACAGTAATCTAAAGCTAATACACCAACTATAGTCAAGAACCACTTACCTCCCTACTTCAAAAATCCTGGAATATCACTTTAACACTTCAAACACAGGCTTTCACGAACAACAATAACAACACTGACATATTTGAGACCTGTTCTGACTGAAGAAGACTTGTTTTTGCCTGTTGCAGTCTTCCCCAGTCGCTCTTATTCATCACAAAATCCTCATTTGGGGCTTTTATTGTGGAACTGCAGTATTTGTTATTCCAATATTCCTTCTGCTCTTTGTTGTGCTGTAATTTTCAGCGTCTTGTTTTGGTCACAGCGGGAGGCCGTCACTCACAAAGCACTCAAAAACACCTGGACGCTGTTATTATTTTCTAAATCAACTCCAAATGTCTGACGAATAAAGCAGCGGTGGATTCTGTAACGTGTTTCTCGGTTTAAGAAAATTGGATTGTTTCGTTTAATTGGTCACGACTGAATTGATTGTTTTGTTGTTTTGTTTTTTGTTTTGTTTTTTTGAACAAAGCCCTTCAAACCACTCCAACATTTTACTGCAGATTCTAACTGTGACTTTAAATAATGGAGCAATTAAAGGATTAATCACAAGATAATGTCTGGATAATCATGTGTCATTAAACTAATTGTAAGAAGGTTTATTTTTCACAATAAATTAATTAATCTAAAGGATTATAAATAACAGATGTCACCAGTGTTATTATAAAACATCATTATCATGTGTTTATGTGAGGCTCTGTTTACTCTTGCTCTTTTAGTGCAGTTCACTTGGATAAATGTGAATACGAACACAAACATGCACCAAGATCTCTTCAAAACATAGTCTCGGAGCGCTTCCAACTGAACTCTGGTACTGTTCGATTAAAGTGTGAAGGATAAGTGAACCACAGTCGAGTCCAAACAGGAAGAGCGTCATAAATTGGAGACAAAAATATCTCATAACGTTTAGAAGAGTGAAAAAAATAACCAAAATAATATTGTCCAATTAAATAAAATGAGCAGACGGCAAAAGTAAAGCAGTGAGAAGGTAAAATGCCTTGTTAGCATTTGGGCTAACAGCACCGTCAGTGTGTTTCTTAAAAAAGAAGTGTTTTTATTTGGTGCAGTTTTTTAAAATGCAGCTGTGAATGCTCAGTGGACCAAGGCTTTTTGCTGATGCACCAAAGTAAATGTATTGTTTTCTGTTTTGGTGCAAACTAAATGAAGCAGATCACAAACGTGAACACACTCTTAGTTCCTGTTTTGACAAGATTCATCCTTTAGCGAATACAAACTTTGGGAATTGAATCATTGTCTTATTTAGGTTTAGCTCGTGGTTTATATTCACTGTAAATGAACAGGATGGAGTATTTATAAGAAGATCAAGGTTGGTTTGGCAGAAATTAAGTGATAACTGCTAAAGATGGTATAAACAAGCTTTAATATTGACACATGCTTTTAATTCTGATGCTCGTTAATGCAGCCACACACACTTCACTGTAGACGTCTGGAACAAAGATTTACACCATCTTTCTTCCAACATTCTAAGTTTATTTGTGTATTTTTGTGTAAACAGACTCAAGTAATAATTTATTCACTCAGAAATACACAAAGAGAATGATCCTGTCAATAACGCAATACTAGTGTATGGTTCAAAACCTCTGCGTCTTGGAAACAGGAGACAGTTTTGGAGTTTTGAACAAAAAAAAAAACAGGCTCAAACTCAGCAGTTCTGGCTTAGCTCCTGATTTCTCTCTGGGTTTAATTATAGCCCAGCCCTGCTCCACAGATACATCCACCACAGCTCTGTCTGTCCACGAGATCCTCACAGAGACTCAGAAACTGGCTGGAGGAAAGGAAAATGATAGTATTTAGGTGGAAATATAGAAAAAAGTTAGGAATCCTGTTTTTAAAAGCATTTATGTATGTACAGACCTTCTATAAATAAACTGGATTGGATATTTACAACATTTATATATCAACTGATTGAACATGATTGAAATTGATGCTCTTTTTTTCCTTTTGTCAAACAATTTACAATTTTAATCATTTGGACTAAAAAGCTAATTTAAATGTATGTTTTTGTTCGAATAAAAATAACAATAGCAGCAGCAGTGTGAATTAGATAAAGTTCATTTTAATTTGGATTCATTTAAAACTTCACCTTTTATCTACACTTCACCAATTGTAGATCAGACCTGACGTTGCTGAAGGATATTACCCACAATCCCTTTCGCTGTGTCGTTTTGAACAGACGGCACTTTCGTTTCTAAGCAACAAAACGCAACGAGCGAAAATCAGTGAAGAAAACAACTGATTTTCTCCTTGAAGATTAATAAAGTTACATTGAATTGAATTTAAATACTATTCGCAGCTGCACAAGTTGTAAACATCCAGTGAATTTAACAGATAACTTACCCCTAATCCAGTGTCAAACTCAAAATGGTGAGGATAGTTCATAAGAATCCTTTCAGAGGCAAAGATGGAGATTTGGACAGGTTTATAAAGTTGGATTTGAGATTTTATTTGGATCTTGGACAGGTTTCTTAACATTAATTTTCTTCATGGAAACGGGTTTTAGTTGGATCTGACCAGGTTTTAGTTGGATTTGGACAGGTTTTAGATGGATTTGAACAGGTTGTAGTTGGATTTGGACAGGTTTTAGTTGGATTTGGACAGGTTTTAGATGGATCTGAACAGGTTTTAGTTGGATTTGGACAGGTTTTAGTTGGATTTGGACAGGTTTTAGATGGATTTGAACAGGTTTTAGATGGATCTGAACAGGTTTTAGATGGATGTGAACAGGTTGTAGTTGGATTTGGACAGGTTTTAGATGGATTTGAACAGATTTTAGTTGGATTTGGACAGGTTTTAGATGGATTTGAACAGGTTTTAGTTGGATTTGGACAGGTTTTAGATGGATTTGAACAGATTGTAGTTGGATTTGGACAGGTTTTAGATGGATTTGAACAAGTTTTAGTCAGATTTCAACAAATTTTAGTCGAATTTCAACGGGTTTTAATTGGATTTAAACAGGTTTTCGATCTATTTGAACAGATTTCATTTACATATCTTTGTAGCAAAAATCAAATCCATCTAAAACTTGTTCAAATCCAATAAAAACCTACAAAGATAATCCTCCGTATAGATCCAGGGCGACTGTAAACAGACCGATGTCGTCATTGGTTTAGAAACACACTGCGGTAATACACAGAGACGTGGGCGGCACAAAAGCAGACAGCCTCGGACACAGCGTTACCACGGCAACGGCTGGCAATAATTCAACAGGAAACCCGTACGTGCTTCAAAAAAACAAACAAAAAAAAAAAAATAAAAAACATCTACAAACATCTACATCCAACAAGTGGACGACTCAGATTTAAAGCTGAGATCTGCCGCTGTCGGACTTTATTAAGCTCTTTAATTACATACAGGTCACAAAACTTCATTAAATCAATATAGACTCTTATCATGCACCAGGTAAATTGTTATTAAAAAAAGGAGTTACTGAAGGATCCCGTAGCTCTGTTTTCTTTCAACAGAGTAAAATGTTTATGTGAGATTATGGATATATCTGTTCAGCACAAATAGCCTGCAACCTACTAAATCTGCTTTATTGATTCACGCTTGATTGAAAGGAGTATGTACCAATATCGATTCCCAGTCCTTAACCTTAATAATTATAAATAACACGGATTTTTAAGGAAATTTCGGCTCCTCTGACCTTAATTTGATCAGTTTACAGAAAATAAAAGTCACACAGAAGTCATATCTCAGTGGTTACTTGTAGAGGAACAAACAAACAAACCAAGCAATACTTCAAACACTACGCTCTGGATACGCTCGGCAACATTAGGGGGTTTTCTCTCCTGAAAGTCCGCACTAAGAACTCACAAATTGTTCCGCAGTATTCATTTAGTGCTGTCACTTTTGGTTTCTCTACAGTTTTTAAAGTAGACTCTGGGTCTTTCCCTGACGCTGCGTTCACTGTCTCCTGTAGATTCTTTTACTGTGGTGAATGTGTCTCTGCAGAGGCTCATTTTACAGTTGAACTGGAGAAATACACTAATCAGACTGGAGCAGGGCCTATAGAGACATGTTATTATTAATATAGAGTTAATACAAACAGATGAAGACATGATTTAAATCACTATCATTAGGAAAGCAGAGAGAAAATAGAGTCATATAAAACGTCAAATAATGTAATCTATGTGTTTTTAAACCCGTCCAATACCAGTTTTCCCTGTTTCCTTCGTCTGTTTCGCTCTTCTTCATGTGTTTAATCGTCCGTAACTTCCTACATTTGGTCCAAAAGTCTGAACTATCACTAAACTCTCTTTCACAAATGAACCGGTTTCATTTTGGTTCAGTTTGTTCCGGACCGAGACCAAAGAGCAGCTGTTTGTGATTTGGTTCACAGTGCAGGTGTTAAAAACCCCTCAGACCTATTATCGTTAAGTACATAATCAGTATTTAGAGTTTATTATTGTTAGGAAGTGTATTCGACAGGTGAGAAATACTCGCTCCTTTCTCAAAGTTCTTATAAAGTGAGACTTTCCGTGTTGCTTTGTGGTTTGTTGTTGGAGTGTTTGAAGAGTTGTGTGGACGTCCCTCGAGTCCGGAGCCAGATGTTCGTGTTGATGCAGAAACTTTGGCGTTAAAAAAGTAGATTGAAACAGAATAAAAAGAACTCATGCAGCGCCGTCTATGATGAATTTTACACCATTCGGAGTTCATTAGAGTGAAAGGAGTTCTTTATTTTCGACTGGTTCAGATAGCCTTGGATTTAATACCTTTTACTCCTGGAGCTGGAATAATACTTTATTTTGTAGTAAATTGTTAGATGTACTACATTTATCTTAATGCTGTGAAATGCACTAGAATAATACCCAAAATAATGTCCACTTTGTGATTAAATTATGTGCATTTAAATATTAAGTGTGCTATAAAACATATATTAATTTGTTCAGGATTTTTAATTAAAATGTGTTTTTTTTCTCTAACTGTTTCTGTTGTTTTTTGGTTCATTTGTTTTTTCTTAATCCGTTTATATATATATTTATTTTTTTTACATTAATTTTAAGTCATGCGTTTATGAGAGATACAAAATGCTGGAGATATAACCGTTTACTGCTGCAATAAACAGCAGAAGAAAATTGTTTATTCTCAGGTTTCTAGACTCCAAACTGAAAAATAGTAAAAAGAACTGCCCAGTTTCATAAATTAAAGCCTCATTTGTTCATGTTTCTGACGTTATCCTGCCTCTAAAATCCAAAACAGTCTCATTTCAACAGGGATCCAAGTGACAAGGTATGTTTTTGGGGGTATTTTTCCACTCTTTTCACAATTTAAATGTGAAATAAGTGTATTTAGTGACTGAAAACCATGATAGAACTTGCAGACTGCAGACTTGATCAAATGTTTAAGTTCCTTGAGTTCATCCGACTTGGTTCAGCTTCTCGCTCTGTAAAACCCCAAGCCCGTCCGGTTCAGTCCAGAGCTGCTGCTGCTGAATTCAAATGAGCTCCAGGTTAATGGAGACGGAGCAGCGGCGATGGGAGACCGCGCTGCTTCGGTGAAACTGCGGCGCAAATCTGTCCAATTAGAGCGGACTAATTGCCTCCTTAGACACGGACCATCACTAACTGTTTCCAAAAGCAGCAAACACTAATACGACTAATGTGACAGGGCCATTAAAGCTTAGATTTATATCAGGCAATTCAGTGTAGCAGCAATTTTACTTTAGGAGTAAAGTAAGAGAGCATTACAAGATAAAAAAAAAGAGCCAAATCATGCAAAATGTAATGCAGTTATGGAAATAAGTAACGTACAGTGGAATTATACCAAATGTAACTGCACCAAATAAATGTACAGTAGGTTGCAGTAACCAGAAGTAGTTTTGTAAACAAAGGAGTCTGATCTGTACCTGTTCACTGATAGAACTCAGTAACTCTGTCTTCTCAGGTTAAACGTGTTAGATTTGATCACAGCTGATGACTTAAAGCAGTGGTGTCAAACTCAAAATGGTGAGGGGCCGCGATAGTTATCCATAAATAAGACTGTGACACTTGGGAATCTTTTATTTAAATTTCAAATGGAAGGTTTCATCTTCATTTGAATCTAACAAAAGTTATCTTTAATATTATTTTTCCTCCTTTTATGGAAACTGGTTTTAGTTGATTTGAACAGGTTTTAGATGGATTTAAACTGATTTTCGTCTGGTTTTTACAGGTTTTTGCTGGATTGTAACAGCTTTTAGTTGGATTTAAATAGATTTTAGATGAATTTGAACAGGTTTTAGTAGAACTGCAACAAGTTTTATTTTGATTCAAAGACGTTTTGAAGGATCTTAACTGGTTTAAGTTAAATTTGAACAGGTATTAGATGGATTTTAACAGATTTTAGTTGGATTTAAATAGGTTTTGAAGAATTTGAACAGGTTTTAGTAGAACTTCAGCAGGTTTTAGATGGATATGAACAGGTTTTAGTTGGATTTGAACACGTTTTAGTTGGATTCGAACACATTTTGAAGGATCTTAACAGGTTTAAGATGAATTCTTACAGGTATTAGAGGGATTTAAACAGATTTTATTTATCTTTGTAGCTAAAACTGGCTTAACCTATAAAACATAGTGTCAAAAATCCTTCTAAATGTATTGAAGGGCCACATAAAACATTGCAAAGGGCCACATTTAGCCCCTGGGCCTTGAGTTTGACATGTGTGATTTAAAACATCAACAGTGTCTTAAGATCATGTTTTGATCTTTGCAGTAAAACACATTTTCGTTCTTATGTCACATCATAATGTAATCCACAAAAGCTATAACATAACTTTTGCTTTAAACTTTGCCACAAAACAAATGAGTGAGAGATTTGACCGTTGCTTTAAAAGGTATTTAAAGCATTTTCTCAAATAGAAGAAAAGATCTCAGGTAGAGTAGGATGTGTGTTTTTCAGTGTTTGACTCATGACTGCACAGATCTAAATGCTGCAGGGGAAAGTTGAAGAATAAATAACACCGATGACATTATTAGGTGGTCGTAATGTTTTGGTCGATCAGTGAATTATGTAAAGCTTCTGTGTGTGACTCATAAAGGACTGTTTTCTGATCAGTCCTTCTATCCTTTTCCTCTGTTACATATTCATGCCGGGGAAACCTTTCAGTGGCTGGTCGTATCTAGAATCTGAGAGCGTGTCCCTCGTGGGATATGCCTCCGCTCTGATCGCTTTAAACAAGGTCTTAAACCCAGCGGTGTATCGTCTAATGGCGCTCCCCGGGGGCTTCCTGTGAATCATCGCAAACTGACTCCATCTTTACCGTCTACACGTCCTCGTCTTGTTTTTGTGGAGCGACCGAGCGGCGGGCTAACGGCTCCGGGCGCCGAGGCTGACAGTTACAGCGCATTTGCAATTTATGAATTCACATCGCCGCCGTATAGCGAGCGCACAACGGCGGCCTGTAAAGAGCCTGTCCAAACAAATGCGCTGTCACCCCCGGGACCGGAGCTGCACGCCGTTTGATGAAAAGTGTTTTCTAACTCGAGACAGGACATGAAAGGAAATGTGCTTCATGTCTCTGAGCTCTTGGAGAAAGAAAAAAAGGCGAGGTCTCACTTGTTGCAAATCACAACATCCGTCCCAGTCTCGTGCTCAAGATGGGATTTTCTGACTTCTCCATGACACTTTCTAGTAGTGTTTAATCGACTTGTCTGATTCAATGTCTCTTGGTGATTTATATGTTTCCCAGAATGCCTCAGTGGTGCCCTTTGGGAGGGTGTGAACTTATTCTTTCATTCCCAGTTTTACGAAAATAAAGAAAAGACCTACTTTCTACAGTCGCTTCTGCATCGAGCTCCTGATGATCGTGATGTCTTTGGTGTTTGTTGATGTCGAAAACTTACAGAAAATTAAAGCAGCACGAGCTTTTCTCTAGTTTACTCTAAATGTTTCTCTAAGTTTGCAGATGTAGTCAGAGCTCGAATAGACAAGCTTTTCTTCCTCCATTGATTCAACAGCGTATTGGTGCATCCTTTAATCCAATGGGAGCAGGTCATTTTCTGTGTGATAATGTTTGTCTGGTCAAAGCGTTCTGGGCTGCACAAAAACATTAAGAAAAACAATTAGGAAGAGGAAGGATAAAGAGAGAAGAGGAGAGAGAAAGAAAAAAAAAAAAAAAAAAAAAAAAAAAAAAAAAAAAATAATAAAAAGAAAAAAGAAGAAGAAGAAGAAGAAGAAGAAGAAGAAGAAGAAGAAGAAGAAGAAGAAGAAGAAGAAGAAGAAGAAGAAAAATAAGTAGAAGAAGAAGAAGAAGAAAAATAAGTAGAAGACGAAGAAGAAAATAGTAAAACAAAAAAAAATAATAGAAAAGAAAAAAATAATAAAGAAAAAAAAAAAATAATAAAAGAAAAGAAAAAAAAAGAAAGAAAGAAAGAAAGAAAGAAGCTAATAGGTGGTCCATACAAAATCACACATTAAAAATAAATCCTCACACAATTCCTTCATAACCCTGATTATAAAGATGATAAAAGATGCTTGAAAATTAAGAAAAACATAATACATACAATGCCGAATAAATATAACATAAATGGCCTCATATTTCAAGTATTTTATTAAAGGATAATGTTTCTATTCTTCAATATTCTTCCGATCATTGTAAAGCTGAATGAAAATGGCAGTTTATTTGAAGAGAGTGACATATGGAGTCTTTTATTGGGCTTTTAACATCAACACCTGCAGTGACTTGTGTCTGATCTGTTACTCTTCTACTGAGAATGATTAAAGACCCACCTGAACCAGAGAAAACCTAAATAAATGCAACAGTATGCAGACATTAAACATTATTTCTTTTTTGGATGTGCTGAAAAGAGCTCATAAAACACAGTAGTTCTGATGAATCCTGCGGAATACAAGACTATAGTCACCAAAACACACCCAACAAATCACAAACTAACGCCAGGAACTAAAGCAAGCGCTGGCTCCTTCTGTTAAACATTTTCGGGGAAGTGCACGGTTCAACCTCGTTTGATAGAAACATCAGAGTCGTAAGTTGGGATCCGACATCTGACGGAGACAGATGGTCTGAAGAGAAGAGGCTCTGCTCCAGACCTTTTAGAAAAGACATTAAGCTTCTGCAGAGAGTCACTGATTCCTGATCTGAGCCGCTCTGGAGAGCTCCGGTCTCTCTTTGTTAGTTTTGCCACCTGCTTATCAGTAAAAATATTCAGCTATTTTAGTTTAGTTTCCTCTCTTTAGTTAATGAATGTTTCTTACCTTATGTTAACTCTGCAAAATGTTTATATTTGTTCAGATCAAGAAGGCCTTTTAGACACACTGTAAGATTATTTTTGTGCAAGACTCTGCATTACGTCAAATTTCAGACTCTAAATATAGTGTGATTGTCATTGTTCTGCGTCCACCTTAAACTGTCACGGCTCCAGTGATAAACAAAGCTCTGCGGCCACGACTTCATCAAAGAATCGTCTGTATTTGAGTCCATCTCCTCCATCTTTGTTGTGTCTAATGAGTGCGGTTCCTTTTGGTGTGTTTTCTGACAGAGATCGTAGGAGCAGCGAGAGGCGGACACATTCTGGGACGGTTCCTGTAAATATCAGACGCTGCTTCATGTCGTCTTTGGTCTTAAGGCGGTTCTGTGTTTCCTTGTTGTCCCTGCCTCACAATAAGTGTCTAAAAGGTGTTTTAACAATCCAATAATGAAGAAAACAAACAAAAATACAGTTGCGGTTTTTAAACTTGTTTGGACTGGTTCAATCTAAAGCAGGAACTTAATGGGATACTAAACCAGGACTAAACCAGGACTAAACCAGGACTAAACCAGGACTAAACAAAGACTAAACCAGGACTAAACCCAGGACTAAACCAGGACTAGAGCAGGACTAAACAAGGACTAAACAAGGACTAAACCAGGACTAAACCAGGACTAAACCAGGACTAAACCAGGACTAGAGCAGGACTAGAGCAGGACTAAACCAGGACTAAACCAGGACTAAACCAGGACTGAACCAGGACTAAACCAGGTCTAAACCAGGACTAAACCAGGACTAAACCAAGACTGAACCAGGACTAAACCAGGACTAAACCAGGACTAAACCAGGACTAAACCAGGACTAAACCAGGACTAAACCAGGACTAGACCAGGACTAAACCAGGACTAAACCAGGACTAAACCAGGACTAAACCAGGACTAAACCAGGACTAAACCAGGACTAAACCAGGACTAAACCAGGACTAAACCAGGACTAAACCAGGACTAAACCAGGACTAAACCAGGACTAAACCAGGACTAAACCAGGACTAAACCAGGACTAAACCAGGACTAAACCAGGACTAAACCAGGACTAAACCAGGACTAAACCAGGACTAAACCAGGACTAAACCAGGACTAAACCAGGACTAAACCAGGACTAAACCAGGACTAAACCAGGACTAAACCAGGACTAAACCAGGACTAAACCAGGACTAAACCAGGACTAAACCAGGACTAAACCAGGACTAAACCAGGACTAAACCAGGACTAAACCAGGACTAAACCAGGACTAAACCAGGACTAAACCAGGACTAAACCAGGACTAAACCAGGACTAAACCAGGTCTAAACCAGGACTGAACCAGGACTAAACCAGGACTAAACCAGGACTATTTGGACTGGTTCAATCTAAAGCAGGAAGGTCGTGGGGTAAATACCCAACAGGGACATTCACCAGTGGCAACAATCTCAAATCTACAGCGACAGGAAATCTTTACAGACTGGAGTTTAAACGTGTGCTTTGAAATCAGACTAAAGACGAGAAAGACCAAAAAAAAAAGGGAAAAAAGGTACATTTTCATTCTGCACAAGTATTTCACATCATTGCACTGGTGTTACTTAAGCATTATTATTCTGTCCTTTGTCTTTTCTCATCGTAGTTTTTCTCCAAAAGTAAAACTTCTTTCTCTTTCTCTCGCACAGTTCCCAGTTTTTCTCTCCTCTGTAACTCTCTTGTATAATACCTGTCCTCGCTTCCTCTCCTGGCTTTAAATAATCTATAGCCGAGTGTCATCGCTGCAGCTAAAGAGGTCGAGTATCTGTGGATTTAGTCTAAAAAACTGGGCCGAATCACTGCGGAGACTCAAAGGAGGCCAAACGTAACTCAGATCAAAACTGACTCGAGACCTGAGAGAAGTAAAATAACATATTATTAATCAGACGGAGACACAGAGAACTGTTTCTTTCTCTAAATTAATTAAAGTAACTCCTGGTGTGACAGAGTTGAAATTCACTTGTGTCGTGGAATAGTTTGAAAACAGCAGCAACTTTCATAAAACTATTGTAAAACTAAAGATTAAGACTAAACCAGGACTAAACCAGGTCTAAACCAGGACTAAACCAGGACTAAACCAAGACTAAACCAGGACTAAACCAGGACTAAACCAGGACTAAACCAAGACTAAACCAGGTCTAAACCAGGTCTAAACCAGGTCTAAACCAGGTCTAAACCAGGTCTAAACTAGGACTAAACCAGGACTAAACCAAGACTAAACCAGGACTAAACCAAGACTAAACCAGGACTAAACCAAGACTAAACCAGGTCTAAACCAGGACTAAACCAGGTCTAAACCAGGACTAAACTAGGACTAAACCAGGACTAAACCAAGACTAAACCAAGACTAAACCAAGACTAAACCAGGTCTAAACCAAGACTAAACCAGGTCTAAACCAAGACTAAACCAGGTCTAAACTAGGACTAAACCAGGACTAAACCAAGACTAAACCAGGACTAAACCAAGACTAAATCCAGACTAAACCAAGACTAAACTAGGACTAAACCAGGACTAAAAAAGGACTAAAAAAGGACTAAACCAGGACTAAACCAAGACTAAACCAGGTCTAAACCAAGACTAAACCAGGACTAAACCAGGACTAAACCAGGACTAAACCAAGACTAAACCAGGTCTAAACCAAGACTAAACCAGGACTAAACCAGGACTAAACCAAGACTAAACCAAGACTAAACCAGGACTAAAGCCACCAGGACTAAACCAGGACTAAAGCCACCAGGACTAAACCAGGACTAAACCAGGACTAAACCAAGACTAAACCAAGACTAAACCAGGACTAAAGCCACCAGGACTAAACCAAGACTAAACCAAAAGTGTTTCGAGACAAATATTTAGTGAGTCGTGTCGGATCAGACTCAAACTTTTAATTAGAACTCAAAGATTTATATCTGATTTGGCACAGTTGCCCCAGAAGTGTCCACTGAGGGTATTTATGTTATAACAATAAATAAATACTGTTCTTTTTTATTGTCCCATAAATGACACAGTTCAGTTTCCAGTTAGCTTCCAGATGAATGTTTATTTAAAACGTTCACCGTGTAACGTCCAAAATGACCTGGGCTTTCCTGAGTCACAGATAAATCACAGAGTTCTCTTTAATAAACTATAGATATATTTAAGGTATTATTCAGCATCAATTATGTTTTTTTCTCCTTTTTTTCATGAGCCACAGATCAATATCAATATCACACTAACATCAGACTGTAATTCTAAAATAATCTGCCTGATTTTTCTATTTTATTTCTTGTTATTAATGTAATTATCAACAGAAGAAGTCAAAACAAAACATTTATAGAGTGATTTATTTAAAAAAACTCAATGAAAAAGATGTTCCTGTAGCGTTAGCAGGACTTTAGCCTTAGCTTCAGACCTGAATCTTGAAAAGGAAAGACTTAGTTTTACTTCTTACTCATTGCAGCTATAAATCAATGAATTTTAAACATAACTCGTTGATGTTTTGATGCAAGCAATGTCTGCCCTTTTTTGCAATATTGTTTGTTTTTCGAAAATGTCTGTGATTATTGTGTGTCACGGACTAAAAATACTTCACTCTTGGAACCAGACCGAGCTCCAAAACATCACAAATCCTCCTCGATGTGAACCAGGTTGTTGTTTTTGAACAGCAGTGTCCGTTTCGCGGTGTCCGCCGGGAGAGCGATCGATCTGCAGAGTTAATTGTTCTTGTTATCAGATGCTCCCGAACGCGCCTCGAGGACACTTCACTGCCCTTGGAGATAACGGAGAGATCAAAATAAACGCTAGCATCTGCCCCAGACTCCCTCCTGTCAGAGATGTGAGCTCTGCCAAACGGCCCAGGGCTGGAAATGTCAGTCCGGTGTTTACACAGTTTTAGAGATCATTTTTCAGACTCAGACTCCAGTATGGTTCACCTAGATGCTTTTATTTATATATTTGTGTTTTAATTAAGGCCCTGGAAAAAAAAACATGAGTTAGTATAAATCTATGCACAGTAACAAGGTGTTTCCCACACAAACCAAAAACATATTAAAACGCTCACACATAGGAACATAGGAACATTGACAGTGGTAGATTACACATTATGTTCATGTTTTAGAGTCTGTATTAACCTGTGTCAGCTGTTCTCTGTGAATAGATCAGAGCAGAGTCTGAAGAAGCTGCTGAGAGTGAGAGCTGTTGCAGGAGATTTATGAGAAAGAAGCCGATACAGTGGCACTCTTCTCCAGAAAAGGGTTAGAAAACGCAGTCGTACAACTCTCCATGAACCCAGCGCCGTCGTCTTTTGTTCCTGTGCAGTTTGATGGATACAAACAAAGATGGAGGACGCTCAGCTCAAGGATTAGCATAAAACATTAGCAAAGTCGCCATTTACTCTGAAGCTTGAAGAAAGCAGCAGAAGAGCTTTTGTGTGATGGACTCTGTGTTTAATGATACCTCCATCGTTTATTCAGGGGCAGCCTCTATTTCTGCACTAATCTTGTTCCACTACATTCATCCAAATTACTCGCGGCTCATTTTCATGAATATGTGTCGTTAATACAAACACATCTTTATTATGTTAGCACGAGGAACTCTAACTTCTTTCACGTTATTATGAAGCATTTCTTCTTTACAACAGTGTCATGATTTATGTTTCTGGCCATTTAATTATGTACAGATAAAAATAAACACACCATTTTACACTTGATATCAAGGACAAGTTTAGTTAATTCTGTGTAAAAACTGTGAAGATGTATTAAATAAATGTAGCTGTATTGTATGTTATGAACAAACAAATGGATAAAAATGGAAAAATATGAACTTTATGGCTAAATTAGCTTGTATTTAATATTTTAGACCCAGATATTGACTAAAAATTTCAGTTAATTTGTTACTGTCCATCTCCAAGTGTTTATTTTTATATTTATTCTCTTCCAGGACAGTAACGTACAATCAGGGCCTGAAAGAACAAATACTAAACATTAGAAGTGGCACTTTTCTGGGACCTTAAGTCATATTGGAACAAGTTAATTGAGAATTGAGCGACTCCTGTATCTCTTGAACGCACAAAACTCCGAGGTAAGACTAAAGGGTGTAAATGGATGTCTTTTTAAGCTGCATTGTCCCAGATTTCCATCACGTAACCTGTCACTGTTCATAATGTTTTACCAAAAAGATCATAAGAAGATCACAGTCAACGATCCTTGAGAATATAGATAATATTCCTAATAAAACCTTTCTGTTAACGGAGCACATTAAATCGAATCTTTGTGCCTTTTCAATGAAATATAAAAGCTGAGCGTGTTCATTATTAACTAACGTGCATTATTTACTGCATTATTCACAGCACACATGGTAAAGGCGCGTGTTCAATCTTTAATTAGCGTGTTTCTGTGGCTGTTGGCTGCGTTCCCATCAGCCTACATCCTCCACAGCGCTGCGTGTTACCAGAGATCAATCCAGAAGAAGAAGGGACCTAAAGTTAGTGGAAAACTGAATATTACAGTGTTTTACTCACATTTGTATTCTTCTATTTATGTAATTACACCACACCGTTCAATCCAGGCACAGCATTGATTTTTAAGACTTATTATGCAGCTTTCTGTTTAATCATCAACAAATCTGTGCATTTATTTTATACCTGCTTCAAGTATTTATCATCTAAGGGCTCTTTTTGCATTTTACTGTTAAAAAATTACAGACTTTACGTTTGAACAGGTTTTATATGGATTTGAGCAGGTTTTAGTTGGACTTGAATGGGTTTTTGATGGATTTGAATGGGTTTTAGAAGGACTTGAATGGGTTTTTAATGGATTTGAATGGGTTTTAGATGGACTTGAATGGGTTTTTGATGGATTTGAATGGGTTTTAGATGGACTTGAATGGGTTTTAGATGGATTTGAATGGGTTTTAGATGGACTTGAATGGGTTTTTGATGGATTTGAATGGGTTTTAGATGGACTTGAATGGGTTTTTGATGGATTTGAATGTTTTTAGATTAATTTGAACCGGTTTTTTATGGATTTGAACAGGTTTTAGATGGACTTGAATGGGTTTTTGATGGATTTGAATGTTTTTAGATGAATTTGAACAGGTTTTTGATGGATTTAAACAGGTTTTAGATGGACTTGAATGGTTTTTAGATGGATTTGAACAAGTTTTAATTGTATTTAAACAGGTTTTTGTTGGATTAGAACAGGTTTTAGACGGATTTGAGCAGATTTTAGTTGGATTTGAACAGGTTTTTGATGGATTTGAACAGGTTTTTGATGGATTTCAAGGTGAACCTGTAAGTTCAAACTCAGACCAAGACACCTTCTTCTATTGTTCTGGTCCAGTTCTGATGCTCAAGGGTCAGAGGTCACCCTGACTGCTCCCAAACACAACAAACTGATGTGTATTCTGACTCCTTTCTATCAGAACCAGCTTTAACTTCTTTATTAATTTGAGCAACAGTATCTGGTCTGTTGCATCAGTGACCCCTGACCCCGTCCCGGTTCACCTCTGTTCCTTCCTTGTTCCTCTTCTGACAGATCCTGACCTCTGCAGACCAGGAACACCCACAAGAGTCAGGTTTTGGAGATGTTCTGACCCAGTCCTTGTTAAACTCACTCAAATCCTTTCATTTGTCTGTTTCTAACTCATCAACTTTGAGACTAAATGTTGTTTTATAATTAAACAACCAGGTGAGTAGTTGTAGTGCTACAACCTCCGACCGATGCACCTGTTTACTCCAGTTTACTCCGATTCGTGGAGACTGTTCACTTTGACGACTCCAGCTCAAAGATAAATGACCCTTCTCTCCATTTTGTGAAGCTTTAAATAGCCTTTTTCTTCCCAGCTTTGAATTCCTATTGATTGCGGCGGTCCTGTGCGAGGCTTTACTGTGAGCAGATAGATCTCGTGATGAATTTGAGTCATTTTCACCCCGGGACGGCCGCTGTCACGCTGCGGCTCGATGTCCGCTGAATGTTTTCTCATCAGGCTGTCAGCGTGGAGGCCAGATTGATGGAGCTATTTTGTCTCTGCGTCTTCGCTCTGGGACGACTGTCTGTTTCAAACCACGGACGGTTGGCGTTCGTGTGGTTTTGGTTTGAGAAACAGTTTGATTTGGAAGTCCACATTTGTTTGTACAGAGTAGTCCGTCTGGTCTGTTTTGTTATTATTTAATCCATATAATCTGTCTGGTGAGGTGTGCTCTAGTTTGTCTGAAATTGGTTTATTTGTTTAACTGTGGACAACAATAATAGGGCTGGGCAACATGAAAAATGACATTTTGTTTGCTTTTTCAATTTTATTTTTGCATAACTTGATTTACAAAAATGAGGTTGTGTATTTTGGGGTGAATTTTCATTTTTCATGATTTTTTTTTCAATCTTTCCTATGACTGGCTCCACCTGTGTTCCTTCAGCATTTTTATTTTATTTTTTTATTTTTTTGTGCCATTGACTCACATTTTTTCAATATTCTACAATTGAAATTTTTATTTTTTATTTTTATTCATTGCCTGGTGTTGAAATCCCTTAATGTTGCCATGGCAGCCATTAAAAAACTTTTTTTTTTCTTTTTAATTTTGTAAAAAAGTGACATTGCAAAAAAATAAAAATAAATAAAAAATCAGAAATCAGAATCAATCAATATTTTTTATATTCTCAGACTTGGCTAATAATCCCCCCAAAATCAGACTAAACATAACTATTGCTGAACAAAAAGCAAATAAATATCTGTACATCTCAACTGTTTTATAAACACAGAACAGAATAAATGTATTTTAACTGTTCCACTTCTGTTCAGTCAGGACCCTCTGCTGTAATAAAGCAGTGTTTTTTGGGATTTCAGACTCAGTAAAGTGCTTTAACATGATCCTGCTTTTATTTTGAATGGAACAGGAAGTTTACATCACCTCAGCAGCACTTTTGTTTAGTTTTGTCACAGAAATGATGCGTTTAAAAACATGATTTGAGTGTGTAGATGTGTTTGTGACAGAATAAAGCTGAAATAGATTTACCAAGATGTGTTGTTTATGTTCACGCCACAATAAAACTACCTGGCGACCTTCATGGCTTAAACTGCACAGTGTCTGAGTCCGATGAACGACATTCAATTTAACTTTATTGCGATGTGACATAAAATTCAATATTTACTCAATAACTTGCAACAATTCATGGATCGGATCAGTACAGATTTATTTCTATTGTCAAAGTACAGTATTATCCAAGTTCGTGATCCACTTTCAAAAAGTTAGGGCTAAACATTGCACTTCTTGTCTTGAGCACTTTAACAACAACAAAAAAGTCCCTAGTTTGGACAGTGACAGTAAACATAACAACATAAGATTGTTTTTAAGTCTCTTTTAAAGAAGTGTGGCTCAGTGACAGAAGAATATTGTTTTTTTGTTCTGTCACAATCACAAAAAACAGCCCATGAATCCATAAACAACCGTATTAAACTATATTTAGCTCGTTTTGTCGGACAGCAGCTGTTGCCGTTCGATGTCCGCTGAATGTTTCTCATCAGACTGTCAGCATTAAGGGAAGATGGATGGATCTATTTGGTCTGTTTCTGTTTCTGTTCGGGGACGACTGTGTCCGGCCACAGTCTGTCCCTGTCGGCAGCAGCAGAGGAAATAAACGTTCGGCCTCTGAGAGTACAGCTAGGAGCAGATGAAGTCCTTGGAGTCGTTATGTCATTGATCTCTGGAGTTTGAACTCGCAGTTGAATGCACTAAAGTTAGGTCTGTCCCATTGATCACAGCAGCGTCCGATTACAGAAGAGGACAGTCTGGAGCAGCCACATTCACCTTGGCCCCTGTTTAAAACTTAAAGCTCCAGAACCTGATTTAGTTTTTTGTCCCGGTCTCAGACTCCACTCTCCTCCAACAACAGCGTTTTCTGCTTCTTTTATTTAAAAAAAAAAGGTAAAACAGGACCAATTTTTCACCACAAAATATTAATACGTTACATTAAATCAAAGTTTAGAGCTGATCTGAAACTTTTATCTTTGGAGTTTATCGTTGTAGACTGTAGTGATTCTGTAATTATCTCCGTCTCGTTACATTTATCCATGTTCCATTTGCTGCTGTTTCTCTATTTTTATCTTTTTTGAGCTGTTTCTCTGTAAAATAAGACGTATTTTCAACAGAATAACCCATTTCCTTGGTTTATTTCCTTGTTCCTTCGTTGTTGACATCAGTGTCGACCAATGGGAGCGCTCCTTTTTACCTGAAGTGAGCTGTGATTGGCCAAAATCCTGCTAAAATCTATTAAAATCCTTAATTATAAAGACTAGATCACGTCTTAAGGTCTCATTTTTTCTAACCCTGTTACAATAAACTTTAGGAGATTCAACAAGATGCAAAAGTAAAATAATCAGGTCATAGACTTTTAATAACATTTTTATCCTTTACAGTTGAACCATTGTGATTATAAAGTAATCTACGCCTTAATGGCTGTTATATTTTTATCATTAAGAATTATGACAAATACCATAAATGGACCATTTGTCTATTGTTTATTATGCAAAACAAAATGGCTGACACTTAAAATGCCGCTAATGTTATTCTAAGTTTGCAGATAAATACTGAATAGAGGTTCTCATCTATCACAATCCTTTATAATAAACAGCATCATGCATCATAAAGACTGATGATTGATTTTACAATAAACTAATTGGAGTTTAAACCGTTTCACCAAATAGAAGAAAGAACATCAGGTACAGTCTGTTTAAGTATTTTAACTTTAAAAAGCCTAGTATAAAACTTTAATTGTACCTGTATACATGAATAAAATTGATTCTTTGGTAATTAAGTGTGTTGTTACTTGTTTAAATCCTGACCTATGCTGCTAAATCTATTCAGCAAAGGTGTGTAGAAGCTTTCGAAAGATTCCTGTATTTTATAAGAATAAAATAGGCGTTTATTTAATTCTCACAGTTTGCTGGAAATACTTGGAGTTGTATATAGGAGTTGTATAAGTGTGTTTCCTAAATGCTAAATGGGCATGTTTACTGCCTCCTACTTTAAATTTAATGGATGTCAAATACTTCCCATTGATTATTGTCTGGACTGTAGCAAATACTCACCTGCAGCTTTCACTGTTTACTCCTTTAACTCCCCTAAAACTTTTTAACAAGCATTTTAAACCCTCAGAGTTTAGACTGACCGAGTGAGTTGTGCCGGATCCGTCTAGCATCCGTCTGGCTTGTGCACACTCGTCAAAAACACCAGCTTTCACAGCACTTTTATCAATAAAGCACGGATTTCGCCTCCAGTTTGATACCGATATCAGAAGTGTCCGTTTCCCGGCTGTTTTCTCTCGAGAGCCCGCTCCCCGCTGGGTTTGTTCGAGCTTTAGAGTCGCCGCTTCCTGACGCCTCGCCTTCTTCAAATAACCTACTTCGAGCTGAGACACGCCGAGGCTCAGCGGCAAATTTTCTAGAAAACGGTTGCTTTGCTTCTGTCTATATTTAACTCGGGCCCAGCTCTGGTGATTTCATGAGATTTGAAAGGCTCTGAGGCAATCAGCGAAATGTTACACCTTTCAAAGTCTGACGGAAAATTCCAACCTTAAACTCGACAGTGAAATTTATGTCTAGTGGAAGAATAAAAGAGAGAGAACAGGGTCTTGAGGTGCATTGATGAGCTCTTTGTACAATCCCGCTTTATATTTCAAAGACGTCTGTGTTTTTGCACATTTCTGAAAACATTATAGCATAGTATAGCTTTCCATACGTGCACTATTATACTCTGGATTTAATGTGGAGCTGCTGCGTTATTTTAAACTCAGAGATGTCCTAAAGGCGGATTAATGTAAAGTGTTTCCTCGTAGAGAGTCTCTGGAGGAGTGACAGCAGTGGGCACGCTGTTAAAGGCCATGTTACTGATGTTTATGTTGCTGCAAATGGAGCGTGAAATCATGTTTATACGTTACACTTTAAGAGACATGTGCATATGTTCATTCACATGTTATTGATATCAGTGCATTAACCACTTTCACAGTAAAATAATCAACAATTTCATCCAGTTTCATTTTGTAAACACAGACATTTCCTTTCTTTTCCTGCTTTTATTTGAATAAAAACATTAAAACTGAACTTTTCGTAAACTTCAAGCGTCAGACCGTCGTGATCCTGCATTTATCTCCATGAAGTACTAAACTGTAGTACTTCTGTTGAATCCCTCAGAGTTTGAACCCTAAAGAAGGACCAATCCAAAGAGAAAAGGCATTGGTTTGAGAACAGTTTGGTCTGAATCTTGCCCAGGGAGAAGTAAAGGAAGCCATCTTTGTGAAATTAGAAGAACCCTCCATTTACCACAGTGAACTGAACCCAAAACAGTTTCTCTCTAAAAGTTCAACCTCTAACACTGCCTTCGACTCTTAACCACAATAAAACCAGGGTCTAGCTTTCACCAGGTTTAACCTCTCCCTCTGAGGAATAAAAACATCCTGATGTCTTCCTTTTCTTCACTAAACAGTAAAGTATAGTTACATTCTGCTCAAGCCTTCCCTTGTTTTTAACCAAACAAATAAAAACCTCAGTTTGTTCTTACTTCGGCTGAAATACAACTACTTTTTTCAAGAATCCAGTTGTGTCGTTAAGTAGCTCCGAGTCTTGTTTCTCCAACGAAGGATTGATGGACAAAGTCAACCTCAAAAAACCTTCTTTATGCTATATTCTTGAAGTCTGTGTTAAAACCACAGCAGAACTACATTAGTCTGAGTCCGAGCCCAGAGACGCCATATTGTCTTTACATTGTGCACATCTGCTCTTTTTCTAGTTTAGATCCAAGGCTTCTTTACAGGCTTTGCTTCTGTTGTTGGTGGTAATCAGCTCCAGTTTCTCAATATAAACCTGAACTATAGCCTCATTCAAGTAAAGTGCCCTTCTTTCTGTCTGAGTACAAGAGGAAACACTGTGAATCACTTGCTTCCAAGCTGAGTCCTATTACCAGCATTAAAGAGCTTTCATGTCCAGACGCATATTTGCTCTGCCGTTCTCAAACACCAGCAGCTAAATGCTCTCTGAAAGCTCCACTTCAGACACAAGTGCATCTATAATACACTGCATTATCCTCCGAGGAGCTCAGTGTAGACGATTATCTTCTATGTTGGACCGAGAGAGGTCTATTTAATTAATAATTTGAATTTATCTGAAGCACACGCAGCATTTACAGCAGCAGCAAACTCATAACTACACATTTAAATATGTCTGTAATGTTTACTGTGGGTCAGATTCCAAAAGTGGGGTTTTATAGATTTTATTTGAATCCTCACAAAATAAAAAAAAAAAAGTTTGCTTCATGTCAGAACTTCAGAGGCAGGTTTGTCCGTCGAAACTGATAAAAATAGCAGCTTTGGAAATGGATTGAAATGGTTCAAAGCAACAAAACAACAGTAAAGAGATCAAAATATGACCAAAACACAGAAAATACCCCAAAATAAAGAAGTTTGGTCGACAATTTATAACAGAGAAAGTTTGGCTTTTTGCTTTAGAGCCTACAACATGCATTAGACAATTGGATTTTTGCTTTAATTAATACATAAGTTCATTTTTATTTTCACCTTTTATATGACTTTAATAAGCAAAACAAAACTGACAAAATGCCCAGAATGGACCTACAGACCTTGAGTTGGACTTTCTGTTTCTGTTCAAATGAAAATAACCTTATTATCCACTACAGCAGTGAGATTAATGAAAAAAATGAATAAAAATAAAGCTGGGAGTGTGTTCTGTAGGGAATAAATTAGCAAAAGAACCACAAAACACTGTAAAAACAAAGCCTTGAGTTTCTATTTTCATGTAAGTGTTCTCTTCCCGAGCATCCATTTGTTTTCATAACTTTTCTGAAAGGTCCAGGAACTGCTGAGAGTGTAATTGTTTGTCTCAATAACGGCACCAGGACGTCCCGGTGACATTTGGCCGAGTCTTAATCAGAGAAGCTTTAACGGAGCGGCTCGGTCCGTCAGCCCCGGATCATTTTTAACGCGCCTCCCTTTTGTCGGCTCTGAGCTCTAATCACCGTGTGATGAGGAGCCGGCGTTTAACCGGAGCAGCTCAGTGATTAGGAAAACGGAAACGATTCATTACAGAAAGAGAGAGCCACTTCAGAACCAGACATTTCCAAATCCTAAAGTAACATATATTCATTTAAAGGTGTGTTCTGTGAGGTTTTTGTTGAATACAGTTGAGTAGAAAACATCAGTAATCTAAAATAACCACAAAATAACACACTTTTATTTCCTCTTCTTGGAAAATGAGTCACGCAAAGCTTCACGAAACTTGAATGAAGTGCTATTATTTCCTGTTCTTGTACAATCGCTCAAACAGAGCACCTTTACCTTGAAGCTGCTTTACTCGAGCGTCACTAAAGCAGAAAGGTGTGTAAATCTATTTAATAAAAGTTTTAAGTAATCTTTAATGTTACCTGGTCTGAAGTGGTCACTGCAGCAAAGTTATGAGAGGATCACATCGCTCTATTTTTGTAGTTTTTTTTACAAACCTTTAGCAAAACACGTAAAAAGAAAGGCTGTTTCTTTTTTTACTTGTTCGTGCTTCTTCAGAGGTTCACTGCACCACAAATTTCCACTGTTTAAAGACCTTGTGAATAACCTTTATGTAGATGGACGAAATTAATCTCTAGTTGAAGCTGGATGTTAATAAAAAGCTCACATTGTTCGTCTTTTTGCTCTGATTCCTTCTGTGAGCTCATTTTTCAGACAAACCAAGACCACAACTGGTCGATAAGTCTATTCTTGCGATTGAATGAAAACCTCAATTATTTTATGTTCAATTAAATAATGAATTAATCACTGACCTCCATGAGTCTGGACCTGGTCTAAGACTGGACTAACTCTGTCTCCTGAGTCTGGACCTGGTCTAAGACTGGACTAACTCTGTCTCCTTCACCAAACACTGACCTCTGAGTCTGGACTTGGTCTAAGACTGGACTAACTCTGTCTCCTTCACCAAACACTAACCTCCATGAGTCTGGACCTGGTCTAAGACTGGACTAACTCTGTCTCCTTCACCAAACACTGACCTCCATGAGTCTGGACCTGGTCTAAGACTGGACTAACTCTGTCTCCTTCACCAAACACTGACCTCCATGAGTCTGGACCTGGTCTAAGACTGGACTAACTCTGTCTCCTTCACCAAACACTAACCTCCATGGGTCTGGACCTGGTCTAAGACTGGACTAACTCTGTCTCCTTCACCAAACACTAACCTCCATGAGTCTGGACCTGGTCTAAGACTGGACTAACTCTGTCTCCTTCACCAAACACTGACCTCCATGAGTCTGGACTTGGTCTAAGACTGGACTAACTCTGTCTCCTTCACCAAACACTGACCTCCATGAATCTAGACCCACATCTAGATCTGTTACACTGTATTTTACATTGGTTCTGGTCTTTATTTGGTCTTGACCTGGTCTCTCCCTGACATAGTCTTGGTCTTGACGGTCTTGAGAGCTAAAAGTCCGAGAGATAATATCTCAAATCTACTTGAAACTGTGCCAGAATTGTATGTTTTTTAATAAAATTGACACATCAAGCTTATTTTACAGAAAAACTCTTAGACTTATGGTTCGATTAAGTTAAAAATACTGTATATTCCAGATTTTGCAGGATGTCTATCAATAATAAATAGTCTGTGCTTTGAAACCGAATCCTAAAACCTGTGCGTTCCCTTGAGCCGAGCGTGACAGCGCTAACGGGCCTCGCTCTGAGTCCGAGTGTTAAGGACAGTCTGTATCCGGCAGCTCCTCTGACTCTCGCCGAAACACAATGTCCTGACTCAGTAATTCCTGGAAGAGATTAAAAAGGCAGCGAGAAGAGAGTTAGAGCTGAGCAGAACAAGAAATACATCATTAATCAGGCTTCGCAGCTGGAAATAGTCCTGTCTTGTGAGGAACTATGGCCGTCTGGGTTGGACTTCACGCTCCACACCTGCCGTCCTCCGCCATTAAACCCTAATATCTAATCATAAAGTGTTTGTGCCCCGTGCCCATCCAAAATAAGCATTGTTTTTTAAGCCTAATGTGAAACTGTAATTACTTAAAGCCCAGGAGCTTTGCATGCGGAAAGCTTGATAAATCGAACTGTTTTTCTTCTTTACACTACAAGCAACAAACAAGCCTCGAGCCTGGCCTAAATGTTTGTAATGGGACAATTACTCAAGAGAAGAAGAGTTTTTTTCACTCGCTGCAGAGGAATGGGACTTTTTAAAAGCGGAAACACCGTAATGAGAGGTATTAGTCCACTTCAGAGCGGATCGTTAGCCTGTTTTCGTGGATTATTAGGAAGAAATGGAAAGCAGGGAGAGTCAGTAGAGCTAATGCCGCCATATAATAACTACAGAAGCGTCCCGCGGGAAGGAAACGTGAACTGGAGCTCGTTAAATGGTTTTTTTGGAAGTTTATTACGTTTGATTTATCCGATTATAGGTCTCAGAGCTGGAGTTTAGTTGGTTTCACGACCGGACCACAACAAACGGGAAAGAAAAGTGAGGAGGTTTGTTGAGTGAGGGGCCGTTCGAGGCTTTATTGAGAATAAAAAAGAGGGAGAGGTTGGCTAAAGTCACATGTTCACTCTCTAGATTTAACAGGATCTTCACTTAACAGTAACAGAGACAGAATAAACAACGCTGTTTTCGTTTTCAAGCTTTGAAACTAAATCGTCATTCTCTCTGAACGACAATAGCTCCAACATGCTAACGTGCTAACCGCTAAAGCTTCAACTGGAAAACGTCCCGCAATAAATACAGAATATTTACTTTTATTTGTATTTTATTTTCAAATAATTGTGTATACGTTTTCTACAAAGAAACGAGGGCGAGAACAGGCTCCGTTTGTTAAAACAACTCGAATCGGTTTGTGCTAAACTGTTCAAATGAGTTCAGGATAAAACTTCAGTAAATCCTACGACAGATACAGATAATAGTTTTTACTCAACGTTCAAACCAATCCTATTCTACGAGACCATCTGAGAAATAAAACGTCAAAGGAACAAGCTACGGATGATAAACAGTATGTTGTTGATCAGTTTTGCCAATAAAAAAAACTAACAAAAACACCTAAGATAGTTCCATTGTTTTTGTAAAAAATTATAAGGAAAATGTTTGGGTTTTTTTATCGTTATTTCAGTTAATCTCAATAATTTAAAAGAAAAAAACACAAACAAAAAGTTAGTATTGTTTTTTCTCCATTAAATTTAACATTAGACTTATTGTTACAACATTGATAAATTAAAAAATAAATCACCTTGTACCTTCACCGGATGCTATTTATTGGTCTATTTCATTTGGGAGTAAAGTTTTATTTTATTGATAACTTAGCAGTGGTTTTGCTTTTTTGCTTTGATATTTGTGTGTATTTTTTAACAAATTTTGATATTTTACACACAAATCCCATATTGCTACTACTATATTACTATCTGTACACTGTTTAACCTAAATTATGTTGTGTCCTCTTAAAAAATACCATAAAAAAAGTATATGTTAATATTTCTTCTACTTTTTTTTTTACATAAATCTTTTAATCAACTTCAGCTCTGATCACAAATAGGCCTGACAAATATTAGATTATTTCAGAATTGAAATAATAAAAGGTTGTTTCTGTGCATTGTTCCGTTTGTGGACTTTATTCAACTCTTTTTGTGACGTGTAGTGGAGTCAGATTGTTAAAACACAGCTGAATCTTCTTTCTTTCATCGCTAAGGAACTTCCAAACCTCTTTCTGTTGACCTCATGACGCTGCTCACAAAGATTAAGGAGCTATCTTTTAGAAGTATTCAGATTTGAGGCGGAGAGTGCTTCGCTTTGTAGCTGACATTACACATTATTCCTCCACTTTCGCTGTTTCTCATCAGCGCTCCTCTGATCCGCCGACACCAGCTCGGTTTGTTCCTCGAAAGAGAAGCGAGAGGAGTCTTCTTCTGGTTCTCCGTCCTTTTAAATGTGCAGCAGCTTCTCAAAGCGCTGTTAAAGGCTTATCTGGAACCTCAGGGCTCCTCTCGGTCCAGTCAGCTCGTTAATTCAATGCTTTAAAGGCAGGATGATTGGTAGGAAATGATATTCATGAGTTAAACTTGCTGCTTAGTGTTAACGCAGCTTGAATTGTGGCTTGGAACGAGATATTTTTTAATTGAATTGAGCTGTAAGTGTTGGTTTGGACAGATAATGGTTTCACTCGGCTCCATGTGTATTACAGCAGCCAAAGATAAGACTAAGAGTAGGATTAAGAGTCCTAATAAAAAGTCAAGTATATTTTTAGCTCTTATATTAATGCTCTCATTTTTGTGTTAAATGGTTTGAGAGAATAAAGGAAATAGGGCATGTAGCACAGTTTTTCCAACTTAATATCAAGACATAGTAATAAGAAATTCTAAAAGTGCAGCACTCAACTTTAATTATATTGTACATACCTTTTTTATTATTACGTGTGCACTTTTTCACCTCCAAAATCAGCCTAGAGACCTCTCCTGCTTCTCTTTTATTAAAAAATAAAACTAGACCAGTTTTTCCTCCAAAATACTAATCCATTTGACCAAACTGAAGTTTAGAGTTTAGCGTTAGCTTAGCTGTGACTTCAGCGTCAGGACGACAATTATCTCCTCCTCGTTAAACATTACGTGATTGAATTGACAGTATTTATCTGTGTTTTACGTTGTCTCCCTTTTCTCTGTTGATGCTTTTCTTTTTTCAGCTGTTTCTCTGTTAAAAGACATATTCAGCTGAAAATACACTTTATCTGCAGCTATTAAACTTCCTGGAACGTCATGTGACAAGTGTCGACCAATGGGAGCGCTCCTTTTTGAGCATGTTTTCTGTTCCTGAATAGAGGTTCTCATCTATTACAATCCCTTAGAATAAACAGTAGATGGATCATAAAGACTGTTTTTTTCACAAATTACTGATTTTATAATAAACTATTTGGGATTTAAACCATTTATCCAACTATATTAGGTGCAGTCTGTTTTGCATTATCCGATTTCTAAATAATTTCATAATATTTCTGTTGTTGGTCAAGCTTGCTCAGTGGTTTTGGGGCAGAAGACTGGACTCTTTGGGGGCTGTGCTTGGGCTGTCCTCCATATGACGCCCATGCAGCTTTTATTCCTCCAGCATTTAGCTTTTAATGTTGCTCAGGCTTACCACTTTTATTATTTGCAATATTTAATCTGTTTTTACTGTCTCTTAAGAGCTGGGCATCTGGATTTCTCTCAAAATATCAAACACATCAGCTTGAAAAGTGCAGAAAACTGTCTCTGAATGACATATAAAACCAAAAGGTAATGCTTGTAAAGAACAGCAGGATTAGAAAAGTGTTTCTTTTATTTTTCCCAGTTTGATGCATTCTGTGGATTCAAACTTCCATGTCACAAGTTCTGGAAAAAGTCCACAGAGAAAGTGTTTGCTGCGAGCACTATTTACCCCAAAACCAACAGTGAGTTAATCATGTCGGCCTCAGAGCGACGCCCTCGTCTGATTGGCCGCCGCTGAAGGACGCCATGATTCAACACAAACACCCACAACCCCAATTACCTTCATAAATTACGTCCTGTTTGCTGCTGGTGATGAATAGTGTGAGCTGAGCATAATTCATGTTCATTTCATTGCGGTAAACGCTGCGAAATTGGGTCATTTTTTTCGAAATTCAGGTTTGTATTTAATCTGTCTGTGTAAAGAAACTCAAATACGGGGAGATAAAAGAAGAAAAGGTGTTTGAAAGACTGAACGACAATAAAGCTTTCAAACAAATGAGCAACAAACAGCATCTCACAACTGTTTAATTTAATTCTGTGTCATAATAGATGTCATTTTTCTACTTACACAGTGGATTCACATATTTTTAAACATATATTAAACAAGTGCATGTAAATATGTGTCTTTTCTCCTGAGAAGCATCCTGGAACTTAAACAGAAAGTAACTCAAATCAGTTTTTGTGTTTTTATGGTAAAAAGCTATGGCTCCAACAGGACTAAACGGTAGAAGATGAATGAATTAATGAATAAATGAGATGTTATATTGTTTATTGCAGCGTTAAATTTAAATGTTCACCTAGTTTTTACAGCACTTACATTTTTGCCCTTCTTTTGGGTTTTTTTTTTTTTTTTCAAATGAAATAAAAAACCCAAGAAAACACGCTAAATGTGTAAGAATGATAGAATAATAAAAAATAGGATGTAATAATATACTTTTAAATGAATTTCACTCCAATTGAGGGTTTAAATATACTGTTTTATTATGTTTACATCTGATGAAACTTATAAACCGTTTTAGATCAATTTAATGTGTTTATTTGCTTATTATGTGTTTTACCATTGCTTCAAGGCACAAATATACAGTAAAATAAATGCCTCAAAGGTTTTTAGAAGGTGCCTTCACTTGAAACAGGGTCGGTAGCCCCTCTCTCAAAGTTAGTTAATCTTTTTTTGTCTTTATTCTACAGTTCTTCCATTCTAACTTTACCATCTCTCACTATCCTTAGATGAACGGGGTATTCTTCGGTGGCTGTTAACTCGGAGCGTGACGAGATCTCGTGAGATTAAAACATGACAGAATTTCTCGTTAAAGGTGAAAATTCGTCTGGTGAGATCAGCTGACGGAGTGTGAGGGTGAAATTAGTCTCAAGATGCACCCGCTGCGTTTAAATCGTGTGTGTGTGTGGGAATATTTAGTTTTTCAGTGGAAATAAACGACAAAAGACTGAGAAAACCATGGCGTACTCTCATCCACGACTGAAATACTGCGGAAATCTCATCTCGTCTCTTGGGATTTGTGTCTTGTCACACTGTTTTTTACTGTTCTTTTTCAACGGAAAGTTCATTAGCTTAATGCATCACTTCACTCATGCATTATTGTGTCACCTTTACCTCAAAATATACCGCCTCAAAGTCATCTGGACATAAAACAGTGCTAATCTGGGTCGGCTACATTATGTGAATTAAGATAAGATTTAAAAAGGAGTTACTTTGACTTTAATTCCTTCAAGTCAAAGATTTTACGTGTTCTTTCTTCTTTATCACATTTTTACTTTGTCTTTACAAGTAAATTTGAGTTTTTTAAATCGTTGTAAATGTGCAACACCTTCAATTAAATGTTTAATCGGTGCATAAATGTTTACCTAAACCTATAGCGCTGAGTTTTACAAAGCACACATGAACGCAGCATTGTACAATTAGCTTTTCCTGAGTGATCCGTCCAACTATTAAACAGACACGTGAACGTCACTTTAATTAGTAACATAATAATCGAGTCAAGTACTTTTACTTTTATACTTTAAGGACATTAATTAACAACATATTATTATTTATACGTTTGAATATATTATTTATTTTAAGGAGAATTCTCTGTTTTGTTCAATAAATCCAACATATTTCCAAAGTCAATATGTAATTGTGTAAAATAATTGTGATTTCAATAATGACCAAAATATTTTTTTCCATAATCTGTATTGTATAAGTTAAGATGAGCGACCTGCAGACACAATGCCTTACTCTGAAACATTCTTCTTCTTTTTATGTTTGAATTTTAGCATTACAACCTCACAAACTGTCACTTCTGCAGATACTACACATAAAAAGTTTGCAAACCCTGCATTAAAAGGTTTGACAATCGACATTTCTGCCCCAGAAAGCGGTATTACTGTTCCACGTTTTTTGTTTTTGTTCTGAGGAGCCTTGAGATGGTTACACAGCGTTGCTCTGAGCAGTGTGTGGCTTTTATTTATTGTTTATTAGTTGGCGTTTTGTGTAGTCCTGACGAGGCAGTTTTGAGCTCGTTGTGGTCGGGGCACTGGGGACGGGGGGTTTAATTTAGCCTGCCAGTTGGTGGGAAAGCTGCGTGGCAAACTATTCCTGTTTGAAGCATTCCCACTGGATCGGCGCAATGTGTGAGCAATTACTCACTTGGACGAGCTGTATTTTCCGGCGATGGATTTAAGATATTTTGGTTTTGTTGAGCTGTATACAGTACTCTGTTCTGAGTCGGTGAACCTGAGGTGTACCCAGAACTCAGGTGGAGCTCAAAACTAGAAACACCTGTTATTGTTTTCTGTAAAGCTTTTTCTTACTCACACAGCTCCAGTCAAAAACTCCCAGAAAAGACCGTCCTATAAGTCAAACTAAACCAATTTTTCACCACAAAATACTTACATTAAATCGAAGTTTAGAGCTGACCTGAAACTTTTATGTTTGGAGTTTATCGTTGTAGACTGTAGTGATCCTGGAATTATCTCTGTCTCATTAAACACTGAAGCATTCACAACATTTATCCATGTTTCATTTGCTGCTGTTTCTCTATTTTTAACTTTTTTGAGCTGTTTCTCTGTAAAATAAGACGTATTTCCAACAGAATAACCCATTTCCTTGGTTTATTTCCTTGTTCCTTCGTTGTTGACATCAGTGTCGACCAATGGGAGCGCTCCTTTTTACCTGAAGTGAGCTGTGATTGGACAAAATCCTGCTAAAATCTATTAAAATCCTTAATTATAAAGACTAGATCACGTCTTAAGGTCTCATTTTTTCAGATGATTCCTGTTACAATAAACTTTAGGAGATTACACTGAAAAACTAAATACAACAGGAAAAAAAAATCAGGGAATGTAAACAGACTGTACCTGAAATGGTTTAAACCCCAAATAGTATTTTGTAAAAGCAATCATTTGTGAAAAAACAGTCTTTTTAGGGATTTTAATAGATGACTGAATATGTCTTTTTTTAGAGAAACAGCTGAAAAAAGAAAAGCATCAACAGAGAAAAGGGAGACAACGTAAAACACAGATAAAAGTCACAGATAAAAGTCACAGCTAAGCTAACGCTAAACTCTAAACTTCAGTTTGGTGAAATGGATTAGTATTTTGGAGGAAAAACTGGTCTGGTTTTATTTTTTAATAAAAGAGAAGCTGATTTTGGAGGAGAGTGGAGTCTGAGACAGAGACAAAAAAAGAAAATCAGGAAGTGGAGCTTTAATGTCTTCTTCTTCCTATTTTGGTTGAAACCAGGATTATGGCTTATTTTTTTCAGGTTGATGTAAATGCACCCGGTCTCTTCTACAACTCATCCTAAACACACTCCAGCCCCGATAACGACAGCTCTGTGAGGCGTCGGTGTTTCGTCCCGTGTCCCGTTTGAAGCTACTTCGTCCCGGTTTTGTTTGCTCCATTTATCTCCTTCCCTTTACGGCTCAATGTGAGGAGTTTAACAAACGAGGCGATAGTTGCTGAGCTGTTGGTGTCTCTGGAGGGTCGCGTCGAGCGGGGCAAGGCTCGGGTGCTGAGTTTCTTGCTGACCTATTCACTACCTGCTCTAATGGGTCATATTTTAGCTCCTGTGGCGGGTGACAAATGGCCGCGCTCTAAAAGCCCTGTCCGCGACGCTGAAACCCGCTTGATCTATGACGGAGGCGCGCTGATAAATGCCTCCCATCAGTTTGAGCGTGACGCCGATTCATCACCGCGCTGAAGTTTGTGTTAGGAATCTGTATTGGATTTTTAATGAAAGAGAATATAATGCAATTCAAAGTCAATGGTTTCACCGATGTCCCTGCACTTACACACAGCTATTAAAGGAAAACACAGCTCCTACAACAAACAAAAGTAACATTTTATAATAACCATTCGCTATTAAGCAGTGCTTTATATACATTTATTCATACAAACCTACATATCCAGCTTTAGTTTTAATATGTTGGACATGGATAAAGGGTTGAACTTACTGATTATATTATGATTCAGGACTTCTGCAGACATTAATTACAATAAATCATGATATATGTAAAAATGTAGAGGAAAGAGATTGACAACAAAGTGTTTTTTGTGCATTAAGTTAAAGAATTTGTCTGAAATATCACATGTTTTATCGTTAGCCTCGTCTCTCCTGTGTCCAACTCATTTAACTTTTGAGTATTTGCCAAAAAGTACTTTTCGAATTATGAGCTAAAGCCTAATGGTTTTAAAAATGTATCTGTTCATAGGTTTGGAGAGTAACATTAGCTCCACATTAGCTTTCACACTTTCAGCTCAATCTCAGTATTTTCAGGTTAAACCCCTGCCTCTGAGGAATATCAAACTCACCTCTATCAGTTGAACACCTTCAAACTTACGACCATTACCTTTATTTTAACCTTTTTCTTGAATATGTGAACCTCCACAGACGTGTTACTGGAAAGTCACACCAAACTCTTTGCCCTCAGTTTGAGAATCCATTGTTTTTTTCATAACATTTGGTTCGAAAAGTAACTCTTGACACAAAGAGTAAGTGTGCATTTGTATTTTTGCATTTTAACTCAAATGATTTTAGTGATTGTGTGTGTCTCGAGGAGAAAATATGAAAATGTGACAAGAAAGATGGTAGTTATAAGTCACCACACGGTTTTAATGAAAAATGTATTTGTTCATAAAACTGTTTACAGTAGACTCAGATTTATTGTACACTAGACTTACAAGATTTTTTCTGCCATTATAGAAAGGCTAAGTCACACACCTTTCAAACCATCCCTTGGGTCACAAATCATAAAAACAAGTTAAAAAGGAGAAATGGAACCATAGAATTCATACATTTCTGTCAGTTTTTGTTGTTGATTATTGGATTTCAGCATTAATCAGAGCAGAAATAGAACAAACATGTGGCTATTGTAGCGTCAGATCAGATATACTTTAACTCAACAATGTTTAACAATAATGTATTTTGCATAAAGTTCATTCATTTTATCAAAGAATACATATTTTACGTCTCCTTTCTGCAAGAAAAACTATAAAATAAACTTATATCGATCCCGTACTCTTAGACAGTTCATCAACACGGTACATTTTATTTTTGTTTTCAATGTAAAGTCAGTGTGTTGATTATTAAATGCGTCTCAGTTTGTGTGTCTTGTTTAAATGTGCATAACCTGTCAGACTCTGAGGGTAAAATATGGACTTTTGAGCTTGTGGTTAAGTTTTGTAATGATGTGTACTGTTGACCGGAGACCATTATGTCTCTATGTGTCTTTCAAACTACCTTAAATACAGACATTAGCCTTTTAGATGAAGACTCAAACTGGTCAGAAATGATGCACCTGAAACCTACATATACCTATACACTGTTCGCTTAGATTCATTTTTTTCTCTTTAAACAGTCTACTATCAGACTTTGAGCATTTTTTCAGCTAATACAACTGAGCTCTAAAGTTAAGACTGATATAAACTCTTTTTTTTGCTGTGCCAGTCGACTTTTTTACCTTTGATTGCACAAACAACACGTCACAATTCAAAGAGAATCCAAAATGTGTCCAACCCACAGCCCTGTGTTCATATTTTTCCAATATAAGGACAAAAGCTGTCTCTGAAAAGGGTTGTGACTTAGCCTTTCTAATAACTATAAGAACTTAACTACCATTTAATGTCACACAGCAAAGAAAAGCTTTTTGCAGACACCAAAGCTGTCTCAACATGGACAGAGTTGTTTGAGTGCTGTGCTCAGTTTTAATTGCACTGCGTTAATGACCATGTAGATTATATTCGAAATATCTGCTGGATTAAGCTTGCTATATTCACACAAAATACAAAATAGTCTCTGCTGTCTTTTAGCTGGTTATTTAAACCGAAGGGGATCTTCCTCAGTGAAAAATGTCCCACTGAAAGCAAGGAAAAGAGGGCACCTAAATTAAATTGTCCAGTGTCCATCACTCCTCATCTTCCTGTAATCCCAAAGTGGCTTTCAGACGAGGGCATTTCTTACATGGAGTCGTTGGGTAAGTCTATTACTGTCACCCTTACCTTGACTCCACCGGACGAACCGAATTCAGAGAAAGAATCGGAGAAGTCGGAGTGATCGCTGGGAATAAGCAGTGTCTTATCCGGATCTGCTATGAGTTTTCTGTAAAATACTTGGCTGTACATAGAGGTATACATAACAGAGCAAGCCACAGCAACGACAATAAAAAACACAGCACAGGTGGCCATTACGAGACTGTCCCACTTTGCAGATTTAACTTTCGAAACTGGTAATCCCTTGGTGGTAATGTTGACGCAGTCTTTGCCGAGTTCAGGCTGAGCTACTCCAACTTCGACGCAAATTCGATAGCGCGTCCCCGGTTTCATTTGTCTTATCCGATACTCTTTGACATCTGCGGGAAGCCTAGCCACAAACGGCATCGAAAGCTGGCCGCCGTCCGACAAAGCGGACCAGGTTAGTTGAGAAAGCAAGCCGCTGGTGCTCTCCCAAGAGATCATAACAGAGTGAGCTTGGATGGACGTGATGTAAACGTGAACAGGTTGGCTCAGAGGCTGGGCGATGAATCCGTCGACTGAAATCGTGACTGATTTGAGGTCTGCTCCGACGAGATTATGAGCTACACAAGTGTACGACCCACTTTCGACTTCAGTGGCGTCGTAAATATCAAAAGTCCCCTCTGGATGCATGTAGTATTTATCTGAAACGCTCCCGGGAAGGATCCGATCTCCGAGAGGGGTCACCCAATAGATGTCTGGCTCCGGTTCACCAAAAGCCCGACAGTGCAGCGAGATGGAGCTTCCTTTGCTGATTTCGATTTGATTCGGAAGGCTGCCGGGAGAGATGAGCGGCAAGCAGGTTTCCGTCATTTCTCTAAAGTGGACTTGATGGACGTGTTGGCCTTGGTACTCCGGAGGATCCACGCAAAACAACGAGTCGGGCTCCATGAATCGAACCGTGGTCTTGTTCATGTTGACCCAGCGGATGACGCAGTCGCAGCGGATCGGGTTACTGTGCAGACTGACCTCTTTTAAATTTGGGAGAGACTCTATGTTGCTACGATGAAGAGCGCTAAGAGAGTTACTGTTTAGCATCAAAGTTTCCAATCTGGGAAGTTTGTGGAAAGCTCTCGGATGGATGTACGACAGCTTTGGATTGTTTGTCGCCTCGATTTTGGTGAGTTCAGGCAAGTTATTGAGAGCAAAGCTGTCTATGGATATCAGCTCTGGCATGCTGTTTATCCCAAGCTCTTTCAAATGCATCATATCCATAAAGTCTCCTCTTTGAATCCTCTCAATCGGGTTCTTGTTTAGGTCCAGAAATTTCAGATTTTGGGCTCTGATAAGGGCCGAACGCGGCACTCGATTGAGCAAGTTGTCAAAAAACGAGATGCTTTCCAAGTTCTCCAAACCAACCAAAGTGTTATCGGGAATGTCGGTCAAATTCATCCTGGCGAGAACAAGGCTGCGGAGGTTAGCGAGTGGTTTGAAATTCATCTCTGACAGCTCAAGAATAGGGTTTTCTCCCAACATCAATATCTCCAGGTTTGGAAGATGCCTGAACCAATCGCTGTTGACACTTTTTAGTCGATTGGAGTTGAGATGCAGCCGTACGAGCCGATCCAGGCCGAAAAAAGCCTCGGGACTGATGGAAACAATGAAGTTATGGTTGATGTAAAACTCCTGGAGGTTGGGAAGAGACGGGAGGCAGCTGTCAGAAAGCTCCCGGATTACATTTTCTTCCAAATGGAGTGACAGTAGCTGCGGGAGAGCCCCCAAACGAACATCACTCAAAGACGAAATGTTGTTCTGCGAAAGATCGATTTCAGTAATGTTTTCCAAGTAATCCAAAGTCTTCTCTACTTCGATGATATTGTTAGTTTGTAAAAGCAGGACTTGCGTTTCCAACGGGAGTCTGTCTGGCAGCAACGAAAGTCCCAAGTCGTTACAATCCACCGTCACGGCTTCGATGTAGACCGAGCTCGGAGAAAACCACGGTCGGATCTCGCATCGGCACAACGCGGGACATCGAGTAGGGCCTTCGGAGCCGAGAACAAACCCAACGAGGGAGAGCTCAGCCAACAAACAAGCGACAATGGCTGTCTCCTTCATCTTGGCTTCCCTTGAGCCTGTAATTGGCCCTTATGGAGTCAGCTGTTAGCACTGTTAGCTTCACAAATAAAAGCTCATTTGTTACAGCGACGGCGAGACAACACAAAGTGGATTTCTGCTGACGTTCGGTCCCGGAAGATTCGGCTCGAGTCTTGGCGAAGCTCTCCGTTCGGTTCAAGCCAGGTTTGTGTTGTGTCAAGGTCGGTGTATCCTTCAGGGAAAGGCGCTACGCTGCTCCACCGAGGGACGAATCGCTCCACGCTCCATCTTTATTATCCTCCGTGGCTGTCACCGGTGTCAGTTTCCATCTGCGGGAACAGCAGAGAAAAAAAGGCCAATAAAACACACCGCAGCTGTTCAGACATGTCGACATACTGACATTTAGGGATATTGAGACTTATTAAACCTTTTCTGCCTCATTTCGCTTTATGGCTTTCCCTGCACCGTCAAAATTATGAGTTATGATTAACTTGAACCGTGCCTATTATTTTTAAAGGTTGGACACCAAACACAGCACTTTAGAGGGTTTTTAAAAAGCTGAAGGACGTACTTCTCAGAAACGAATAAAACTGACCAATGTTTGTGGTATGTAACATATTTCCAGAAATTAAAGCAGCATTAATCCATTTATGTGGAAACTGTAGGAAGTTAATGTCCCAGGAAGAGGAGTCTTTATTAGGACTCTATAAATAAAAGGTCCATATAATAACGTTGTATTTGAGACCGGTCTTAAGACTGGTCTAGACCTGGGAACGGATTAAAACCTCAATCATTTTATATTTAATGAAGAATCACGATCTATCTCTGCCTTTTTCAACAAACACTGACCGTTCTGTGAGATGTGAGGTTGTGTGAGGCTAAGACCTGACTTTGTTTGGATTTTATAATTGGTGTCCCTCAGTGTATTGTTCTCAGATTTTGTTCTTCACTTGGTCTCGAGACACTCTGGTCTTTACGGCTGTTCTCTTGGATCGATTCCTGTCTGCACCGGTCTCGACTCAGCCTCCAATAAATAAAGATATTTGAATTTAAAACGAATCACTGTAATAATAAATAATGATTTTGCATTTGTTGTTAATATAATGCAGCAACCACTCTGAGTTTACATGCAAATAATGAAACCATTTTTATTTTAAGATACATAATAAAAATGTCTGCAAGTCTTCGGATACTCTGTATAAAGCAAGTATTTACAATCAACACATTTCGACAACTAATATAAAAGTAAATGTATTCCTGTAAATGTGTAAAAGGCACAGGACAATAAGGTAAAGTTACCTTGAGTAAAACTATTACAGTAGATTCAGATAAATGGAGCATTGGGGCAAATAATTTAAGTCTGTTCCTTTAAGTCGAGGCTTTAAACTCACTTTTTTCACTGGAGTCTCTGGCGTTACTCGTGTATTTATTTGACTGATGATTAGAAAGGACTTCGATTGAATATTTGACAGTGTTAATAGTTGAGGTGTTCTGCTAAAGAAGCCATTATTAGTGGTTTTAATGTCAATATTATCCTTGCGTCGTGTCAAATAGCACGTCCAGGTTTAATAAATAAAATAACTTGTACTCTAATATGTCTAATTTGTATAATGTTCAATTAACTGAGCCCATATCCAAACATTATGACATTCTACTGTGAGGCTTTTGTCCTTTAAATTGATTTCGAGCTAAACCAGAACAAAACGAGGAGCTCTTCATTTGCTCTCCACCTGTAAACTCTGAAGCTGCAAACACACTAATATATGCATGAAGTGTCATAGCTGCTGCTCATCAGCCGAAGCCCCCACAGAGAGCTTTATCTGCGTCATGCGCTCAGTCTTGGCTTTTTGCTCTCAAGGTCACAAATTAATCAAAACATCGATACGAGCCGTCGACATAAGCAAAGCGCGCTGTAGACCTGTCACCTGCACCAACAACATTGATTCAGCGCTTTATGAATAATGCAAACATGAGACTCACGGCGAGAGAAAGATATTTTGGGCGAATCTGGAGCGCGTCGAGGCGGAGGTGTCGGCTGCGGCGGAGGGATGTTTGTCGGTTTGTGTGGGCGCTTTTAGAGAAGTGTGCACAGGTGCAGAAAAAGAGGCTCGGGGCGGATCAGCCTTAACACAATTCCACCGGAAAAAGAGAGGAATTGAAATGATTTGGGCTCAAATATTTACATATGTTTGTAGCTTAGCCGTTTCTTGGAATTTTGTCTGTTTATTTCTGTGCAAAAACATGAATCTGAAGCTGGAAGTAAGACGGTTCGTTGTGAGATTACTGCTGCAGGTTTACGGTTTACTCTGATTAATGTCGGACAGAGACAGAGTAACACTCGTAAAAACATGACGAGAAGTGTTTAGAGACTCATTTTTAGATGAACACACACCTCTGTCTCTTGTTTGTCTGATATTTTGTTCTGTTCATGTCGTAAAAAGTTTAGACGAACAAGCTTCTAGAGTAGATTATGATGTGTTCAAGTGCATTCAGAAAGCGCAGTCGTCGAGTAATAAACGCGTTGTTCTGAGTTTGTTGTGTCCACGTCTTTTTAACTCATAAAGTCGGTGTGTTACTGTTGATATTTATTAATAACTGGATAATTACAGAACAAATCAGTCGCTACGAACGTCTTTTCTCTTTTTAAACAAAGGCTTAATGCTGTGAAATACTGAAGACACTTAAACGCAGCATTAGTCTGAGCGGATACATACTTTGATTCTCTCTTTAAACTCAGACAAGTTGTGAAATCCAGCTGCGAGGGATTAATCAAGTTATTAGCATCCTCTGATTTAACTCTGCGTGTGAATGTGCCGAGTGTTAATAGAGTGACATTTCCTGCTGGTCATTTGTCACCTCCAGTAAAAGTTTAAGAACGTTTAAAAATGTAGTTATTTTAGACAAGAAAAGGGAAATAACTCTCAATTAAAACCCAACTTAACTTAATGTCAGTGATAGTTTATGTCTATTAGAGTCTGTCTGGAAGAAACACATCCAGAAACATTCATTTTAATTGACTACTTTACTTTTACTTTCACCGTATGTTCCTTAACAGCTTGTATTTACTCTTTTTCTATTTGGTTTTGGATCAGAAGCTAATGAAATCTTTATGGTAGGTTCTTTTTATCGTTTATTGCCAGGTCATTTTCATTCCAGCCTCAAGATGTTAGAGATTTTCTTCTATTTTTGTTGAAAAATGACAAAAAGAAGCCTTGTCCTAATACAAAGTCAATAGAGACCAGTGGAATGTGCGTAAAATTGAGTTGCTATATCTTTAAATCACAACTTCTATCTAGATCTGAATGAATCTGCTGCTAAAACACAGGATGAGAGCATGTATAAGATAACTCTACATACTTTCCATGTTTGTTTTTAAATGATCTTTTCTCTTTAAGCAGCTCGACGCAGACATTTACGACCAGAGAAACACAGAGGAAGCCACTCTGCTGTTGCTAAATATTATGTAAACGTTTCCCCGCCGCGAAGCACGCTCCACATTTATGTTCTGTATTTAGGCAGCAACAAAACAACTTGTATGCTAATGCGCCCAGTGTGTTTTGAATGTTAAACGGTCTGTTTAATAGAGGATCTTTACACTTTTGTTTGAAGAGTCGGTTCTCTAAGGACACACGTTTCATTTCTCTGTGATACCGACTCTACTCATTGAGTCGGTATTAGTTAAAAGTGGCGTCCCGCTGTGACTTTTTTCCCTCATTTCGAAATCATTTTAAGAGAATTTTTATATTTCTTATGCGTTCTGTGTCTTCATTTGCATATTTCTGTATTTCTTAAGAGCAGCGGTCGCTTTATGTTAACAACAAAGACGTGAAGTGCACTGCTTTTACACAGTCGGAGCTCACATAATGACTCCGTGGGTATTTTCTTTACCTTTTCCTGAGAGTGTTTTCTAAATGATCCTGTCCACACAACTGTAAACACACACCATCAAAGTAGTAGACTGTTCGAGATGCAATAAGCACAAAGTTTGATGCTAAAGTTTCCTCTGCTTTGTGCTTTTATCGCAGAGGACGTTTGTGTTTATTTATGCAAATAAGCCGCTAGTATTTTCATCATATTTTAGACACGATCACGATGCTTTAGAAATAGAGGTTGTCCGCTCATAAACAAAGATAGTATCAATAAACAACGAGTTAATCGCTTCAGTCACGACTTTGCTAATGTTTTATTAATGCTTTTGCACCGTTCCTCTGTCTCTGTTTTTGTCCTCTACTCATTTTTTATAGAAACAAAACTCGAGGCAGTGCAGATGCAGAACTGACTACAACTTTTGCAACTTTCTCTGGAGAATAACCGTTAAAGTTTCACTCGGATGGTGTCAAACAGAGCCGTATCCTCCGAGTAAACTCACAGAACAGACTCAGGTCGATGTCAGCGCAGCCGAATGTAAAATATAAAGTGATACGTGATGTCCCGTTACGATTTTGAGGCTCACTTGGAGACTACGGCGGCTCTAATTAGATTCTGGTGGGCCGCCACAGTCTCATCAGTGTGTGGGAAACAAAACGAAAGCCTTCTTCTGTGGAAAAAACGCACAGAAAAAGCAACATGTACAAAAAATACCCGTCTCTGTGTGGACCAGGCATGAGTCATTTTGCTGGAGCAGGACGAGAATGGCAAGTGTGTCACGAACGTTATACCCGTGGTTCTCAAACTGTGGCACAATATTTTATTTTTAAGGCTGAAATTTAAAAATACAATCACGATGGAAGTTCTTTTGTCCTCAGACCATTACTTTAAGCATAAAGTTAAGCTTTATCCTGGATGAACACTAGGCTTAGCCCCAGTTTAGAGCTTCTTTAATCCCTTTAAATGCAGTACGGCTGGAAACACTTGAGTAAAACAGTGAATAATAAATATAATTCAGATGGAAAACTGGGGTTGAATCTGTACATTTGAAATATACAGTAAAGCTTATACACTTCTCAAACTCATATTTCTAAAAAAAACCTGCTCCAAACCAACTTAGTAACAATTTAAATCAGGCTGAATGACTATGATTTGTAAGATTGCTCCTTTTTTTCAGTTTTCAGTGTTTTTTCTTCTACTTAAATGTATTTTATGGAAAGTAAAAAGCCATTTCCAGCCAGTTTTTTATGTTAACAGCCTCTCGTCTCACGGTGCGGTGGCTGCAAACAGGAAAACGATCGGATGCATCCTGAGGGCAGCAGATAAAAGGCAGCGGCGTTGGGCCTATTTCAACTTTATCATTCGACTAAGCATCTGTAAGTGAAGAGTTACAGGGGCTTTATGGTAATCATCACAGCGTTAAGAGTCATATGGCCCACTTTAGTCAAAGATAGGCACCTTGTATGTGGTCGGAAAATGATAAAGTGTTTTAAAATATGAATGTTTTTCTGTAAAACTGGTTTATGAACACACTCAGACAAACAAAAATCTAAACTAAACATAACAGAAAAACATGAGGGACCACACATTTTAGCCCTAATTCTGCCCTTCAGACAAATCTTGCACTGCCCGAATTATCTCAGACACTTAGACACGCGACTGTATCTGTAAACCAACTCCTCTCCATCTGCATCTCAGTACTTTTCTCTTTCTTTCATGGATTTTATAAGTTTGCAGCTAATCAAGAAAGGATAAAGCGACAGTAAATCTAGATTATACTTTACTAAACATGAAAAAAGGGGCCAAAAGGCTTGTAAATACTGCAGATTAAAAAATCCACCAATTCTCTCGCTGCGTATGATGATTTAATTCACTTCACTTGATCAAATGCCAGGTTCATAAATATCGAACTTTATTTTCAAATCAAAAATCCTAAGAACCTCAGGGACACTGGGCATTGTTTATTTATTTATGGTTTATTTGATAGAGACAATAAATATAGATTATCTTCTTAAAGTAATCCAATCAGTATCATAGTGTTTATGCCAAGGACAATTCACAAAACCTGTTCCTAGAAGGGCTTTAACAGTTTATATTAGATTAAATAGATGGTAAAAATGAACAGTGAATACAACAAAATGGCAAAAAACCAAATAGCACAAATAGAAAGTCTGGATTTTTTTTTATGGAATAAAGTAAGTGGATTAAATTTGTTTTTTTGACGTTCATTTTACTGAACATAGTTTGTGAAAAGTAAAATATGTGAATAAAAATATCAAAAATTGCACGAGAAATAAAACAAAGATAGGTTTAGTCACACAGTGAGCATGGAATAATTGTTTTTTTAGTTTCTGATTTCCATTCAATGCAGCTACTTTAAGAGAATACGGGTGTAGATTGTAATAATATGAGCACAGTGAGTATATTTAGTCGTAAAGGTGAAGTGAACCCTCTCTGAGCACATTACCTTTGGTTCAGAGTGGAACCGTCCTGACAGAGATGACCTTTTAGGAAAGAGGACGGAGCTATTATTGTAGCTTTGTTGCGGCTGATATACATTTATGCTTCGCTGCAGCACGATCAGAGTCACACGAGTCGATACGAGGAGAGGCTTTTGGAGGAAGACTGGAGCGAACAGTAACAACTCATATTCTTGGCTGCATCCACAACATTATCTGACTTCTTGACCAATATTTTCATCTAATTTAATCCAAATACATTTTTTGTCATTCTCCTAAATCTCCTCTTCCTGTTTTTCTTTTTTTATCCCTGTCTCAGACTCCACTCTCCTCCAAAAGCAAAAAATAAAACAAATTTTCCTCTAAAATACTAATCCATTTGACCAAACTGAAGTTTAGAGTTTAGCGTTAGCTTAGCTGTGATCTGGTTAAACCTCAGTGCCTCAGGTTTAAATCCAAAATGTGCTCACACTGGTGATCTTGTCTGTATTTGAGATTGTCCTTGTTTGTATTTATGTCAACTATGGACCTTATATATTTGTGTCCCGATTAAAGATTAATAATAATAATTTTTTTTTGGCTAAAAGCTACATGGACTGAAAAAAAGCAGTCCCAAAATCCATCCAAAGGCATTCATTATATTTTAGTTTATAATAAAAAACAGTAGCCAATTCATTATCATTCATAATATTTCTGACACGTTAACGAGGACATCTTTGACCGTGTTGCATTGTGGGTCGTACAAACACTGATTTTTATTTAAACGAGTTAATGCAGACTCCTCACAGAAAAAACATGTGCATAGTTATATTAAAATGTGATAAATTGTGTGTGATTTTACAGATTTCCTTCCGATTCCTTCATTAAAAACAGGTTGTAATTTGAATTTTGTTTTAAATTGGTGGAATTCTTCTCTCTATTTAAGGCTAAATGACTGAACAGATCCTGCTGGAGTGTGCCAGGCCGATAAGAGACCGGCTGTTTCTCATTCAGATGTGAAGCACTTGGCATTTGCGGCTCCACACTGAGCTATTTTCTCCATCAAGTGCGGGTCAGAGTCCACGGTCTTTGTTTTCGCTCTGTTGGCTGACAAAAGACTAACTCTGCTGAGTGAACAGTCGGATTTAGTCGGAGATTTTCCCTGCTTTCGTTTTTTTGCCGCTTCAGCCTCGTTTAAGCCTCGTTTCCTCCGAGGAGTACAGTAAGAGTTCAGCTCAGGGCGACACAGTTCGGTTTGTTTCTTTGTGTTTCCAGCTTTTTTAGAGTCAGACTTTTTTTTTTCTGATTGGCTTCAGTCTTACTGTATGTATGTATATAAATTACTGTAGGTTAATTGTCTTTTTCCCCAATCACCACAAAGTAATCACATTTTAAATCGCTGGATGGATTGTTTTTTGTTTGTTTGTTTCATTAGGGTTTTTTTTATTTTTCTATGTGATGATCTGTTTGTTCCAGACATTAAAGCACAATATTAAAGGTGTTGGTGATTACAGAATATTGTCTGTTTATGCTTAATTTTACTGAAAAGCTAAATAATTAGACCTAATTCTTGCATCTGAAGACTAACAGTTGTTGTTTTTTGGCAAAGACCATATTGGAAAATAATAATATAGGGACAAAAGAATAGTTCTAATGAAGATTTTCCATGTGTCATAAAATAAAAATACAAATAAATAATGTCAACATTCCCTTTAAACCAGAAAAGGGCAATATAACCTTAAAATAATATTGTAAATCAACAAAATAAAACACCATATCACTTTTAGCCAAAAAATATATATTCTCCAAATCATTTAATGGTCACTAAGGCCTACAGTTCAGAGGGAACACACTTTTCTTTTTGAATCCACTGTCGCAGAAACACTTAGATGACTATTTTGTGTTTTATAAACTTATTTTATACTTATATTTTCTGCACAAGATGGTCCCAAATGTGGTTCCAATGCAAGAAAACCACAGAAGAACAGTTAAAAGCTGGAGCATGCTCAGTGAGTTTTTGTTTTGTTTTGGGTTTTTTTGCTTTAGCAGCACCACATCTAAGTATTTGTTTCATTTAATCAGACGATGAGGTGGTGAAAGTTCACTGTAAACATCTTTATTCTATGGATATACTCACACTCACTGTTCTGCTCCACTTTTTCGTAACTTTCCTACTCTTTTGCTTCTAACGGAGTGGTTTTAAAAGTGGAACGGCGTTTATTTTGGTACCTTTTCCGAAGTCTTTTACTGTGAAAATGTACTAGCGCTGAACTAAACCGAACAGCTTTTTGTGGAAACTGTGCTTCAGAGCCTCCCTGCAGTCGCCCCGTCCCGTCCCAGCGCCGATAAAAGTATTTAGTAATGCATTATACAAGCAGCAGCGGTCCTGTTTAACCTGGCAGGACATTTTAAAGTGCTGAGTATCGGCATTCGGCAAATGGATTAAAGCGGCCCAAATGTGAAATATTTATGTATTTTCTACGGAGCGGACGGAAGGAGCAGGAGTCAGAGGGCCGAGCTTTTAGGGCGCTGCCGTCCTAATGTGGCAGACGTTTCATAAAATGCTCCCAATCCTCCATGTTTTATTCAACACTCGCTAATACACCCGGCTACACACTTGCTTTTACTGAGCGTCCGCGTGCCTCCAATTTTCACTCATTTTTATACATTTATACACTTTTAGAGACGCTGGGTGCTCTTTCTTCCAAGCTTTTTTTTTTTTTTACACTATTTTAAAAGCTTAGACGTTCCCTGTTCAACATATGCTTCTGCCTTTTGTAACCCACATAGCATCAGCTTTGGCCAATAGACCCACAGACTCCAATTTAATAAGAATATATATTGTACAAAGTTATATTTTGACCCTTTTTTAGCTGTGAATTCAAACAAACATAAACATTTTGAATTAGTTGCCTCAGTCCATCTGCTTTAAAACAAACAGAGAATCATTTTTTAGTATTTTATCCAACTAGAAATAGTCCGTGTGATGTGTTCAAGGGACTCAAACAACGGAGCAAGTGAAAACTAGCTGGATTGGACTCTACAGTAGCCGTATATGGATGTTTGTTAGCTCAGTAGATTCTCTTAGACTTATTATTTGAGGTAATTGTGTTATTACTTTGGTCATTATTAGGATGAAATGTTCAAATGACGACTAAATGAGCCACTTTTTAAAGATTTTAGTTGATATTTTGCCCATTAAATGTCCACTTATAGCTTAATTTAGTGCATGGAGTATATTTGGTCAAGGTCCATTATATCCAGCATAAAATAGCATCGTTTTTCATGCAATTCCCGCAGTGGAAATCCCTTTTATTCCACGTTTATGTCCATCTACAGGAGGTCCATGCATCTGCTGCCTGTATTTCAACATTTACTCCTTTGTTTTAAGGGACTTTTTTAAGTGTATAGCTCTCAACCAATCACTGCTCACAGGAGACATTAAATTCAGTTAAAGCTGTGTGACAGGAGAGTTCCCAATTTCCTCTGGATTAGTCTTTGATTCATTGATAGGCACTAAAATATAGAGTGCAGCACTGGCCGGGTTAATTTACAAACCTGCAAATCCTGCAGTTATGTCTCTTAAATGAAAAAAAAATGGAAAAGTTAAAGACTTGAGCATCTTTAATGAACCAAATGAACCCCACCTCACAATTACACATACATTTACCTTAAATTCCACTTTTTTTGTCCCTGTCTCAGACTCTCCTCCAAAAGCAGCTTCTCTTTTATTAAAAAATAAAACCAGACCAGTTTTTCCTCCAAAATACTAATCCATTTGACCAAACTGAAGTTTAGAGTTTAGCGTTAGCTTAGCTGTGACTTCAGCGTCAGGACGACAATTATCTCCTCCTCGTTAAACATTACGTGATTGAATTGACAGTATTTATCTGTGTTTTACGTTGTCTCCCTTTTCTCTGTTGATGCTTTTCTTTTTTCAGCTGTTTCTCTGTTAAAAGACATATTCAGCTGAAAATACACTTTATCTGCAGCTATTAAACTTCCTGGAGAATGGATTGACAGATCAACTCAAACAGTGGCATTAAAATTCGCTCATGAATTGATGTATGTTTTTGTGGATACTGAAAAACTGCTGCAAAGAATGTCCTTATAGTATAATATGGGTTAAAAGTTTGTTACAAGATATAATATACTTGTGTCCGGTTTGGCCTGTTCTCCGGTGCATCTCCTGCCAAAACATGACCATAAAACTTATTTTTCACAAGCTTTTCCATAAAACTCAAGCCAAGCTGCAATTAACAATTATTCTAATCACACATAATTATCCAGTTTATGAAGTTATTAATTATTTCATAAGTTAAACAGCACAGTTTGAGTGGATTGAAATGCTTTGTTCACGGTCTAATATCAGTCGTGACTAATTAAAACAATGAAATCTGTGTAAATGAGAAGTGTTGAAGCCAGTGGAGACACTTGAGTGGACCTGAGCTCAGTGGGGAGGGTCTGTCTGTGATTAACTCTGATAAATGTGACCTTTCCCCAGACACTCCACCTAATCACCACCTAACGTTTATTAACCGCTGCTTTCTCTTCGACTCGACGCCCCGTCCTTCAACCTTCACCTTTCCGAAGAGCCCCTGTGTAAACGCACGAGCAGCCAGGATTTGTAACCCTTCCCCTCTGACCTCTGACCTCCCTTTGGGCAACAAAAGAGTATTTCTGCTCCAGAAATCGCCCCGTCGAGGTTCGGAAAAGCCGCTGTGCTTTTAGCTCTCAAGGACGTCTCGTGCGGTAGATCTTGAATCCAATCAGGTTTATTTCTAAAGCTCTATTAAAGCTCTGCCAGAGGAGATTTTGATGTTAAAATTTATCAGTTTAATCTTCTGGGACTGCACTGAAGTCTCTGCAACAACGCCCACAGGCTCAGTCCATTTGTACAGCGTCAAAAAAGCACAGAAGAACAGTCCTGACCGACTCAAACTATAGTTACTTCTAAGATACTCATATAAACCCTTACTATTTCCTATTTATATCAGCGTATAACATTGTAAATAGTATTTTACTACAAGAAGCTGTATCCTTAATGTATTTTCACATAGCTCTCAGAACATGGTCATTTTAATTTAGTTTTAGTCATAATTTAGTCTAATGCTTGTAAGTTTTAGTCTAGTTTTAGAACGAGAAAGAATTTAGTCAACTGTATCTGTAAAATATAAAGGTTAATTCAAGTAATAATCTCTAACTACTAACCTGTTAGGTCTGAATGTGCAGATTTCACTCGAGTTATTCCAAACACAAATGGATCTTTATTTAAAATTGTTTAAATAAAAGATTCTCAATAATAATAAAGACATGTCTGCTTTTACTGAATAATAAACATTCAGTACAAACTGAATACTGTAAAAAGATCAGTCTTTCTTCTTTAACACTGTTTGATATTTAAAAGCTGTTCTCTTTACGTCTCCGGTCATCTTCCCACGGCTCTAACAAATGTTTTTTAGTTTTCAGACGCAAAAATATGAAAAGTATGAGAAAAATGATTCGTCAACAAAAAGAAATCCTGCTCAGAACTATGTGTTCATGCTAATGTCATCTGGCAGATCTGAGTGTGACAGTTTTGAATCAAGGACCAAATACAATCATTTCACAAGAAAAAAGATGCTTTGTTCCAGATTTAGTTAGAAGCTACTCTCCATCTGCAGTCCCCGGGCAAGTGAGCACAACAACAACAACAAGAAAACATTTCAGGACAAAATTTACTCAGATTTTCAGTTTTTATCTTCGCTCTTTGGTTTTCTTTGTTTTCTGTTCAACTGAGCCGTCCCTGTTTCTCACAAGTTTCCGTCCGAGGGAAACAAAGCAGCCAAGAAAGAAGATGCTAGCGCTTGGTTAACGCTCAAAATGCCATTACGGTCTTATTGGAACAGCAACACGAGGAGCTAACTGAGAAGCTAAATGCTAACAGCACTTTTGTCAAAATGCACAGCTCTGTCAAAATAAAAGTTTTGCTGTAAGAAGAAATGGTATAAATAAATCAAACATATATATTCTAGTGAAATTATAGGTTTACATTTCTTCTTCTGTAAAGTATTTAAGGGTTAATCAAAGACAAAATCCAAGCTGATTATACTGTGTCAACTATTTTAAAACAATTATTATGAGGATAAAATGAAAGGGGTACAATATTTTAGGCGATTATTGTCCTGAAAATGAATTATTTGGTCTGGTTCATAGATTGCTGTAGGAAAGTTTACAGTATATTTAAACAATGGAATGTATTAAATAAAGTTAAATGTTAAAGTACTTTTTCAGACACATTTAAAGAGGAGAATGACTCAGAATGAATAAATCCAAGCTGGATTTATCTGAGCTACAGCAGGTGAGCCCCCAAGACACGGCAGAGGCAGAGTTTAATGGAAAAAGTGAACAATGCATCCTCATAATTATATTTTTTTTAAAAACACCAGGTAATTTCACATTTCACCAAATTTACAGGAGTTTCTAACAAACCTCAAAACCAAACGTTCCTTCTCTTCAAAACCATTAAAACACCCCTCACTTCGACGAAAGGAGACAAAGATTTATTAAAAAGATGAAGACAAACAAAGCTGTCCCAAACTCGACGGCGCAGATGGAGATATAAGACTGCACCTGTTTCAGAGTTTACAGTGGAATATCTGCTGTTTTTGTTTAAGACCAGCCCAGATTGTGTCCTGTCCTCTGAGACACTCCATTATTCACTTTAATCATCGCTTCATTAAGAGATGATGTTTTTATTAATTACACTAGAGTTTATCACAATGAGGTCCAAATGAATCTCATGTAGGACGCATTAGTGTTTATCAAAAAGAAGTTAGGCCACTTTGAGGACAGTGGTCTAAGTTTAAAACCACACGGCACAAACTAGAAGACTTGGAGCGACTTTAGCTGCTTTTAAACCTGCTTTAATTGGTTTTAGATGGATTTCAACAGGTTGTAATTGGTTTTAGATGGATTTAACAGGTTTTAGATGGGTTTAACAGGTTTTAGATGGATTTTAACAGGTTTTAGATGGATTTCAGCAGGTTTTAGATGGATTTAAACAGGTTTTAGATGGATTTTAACAGGTTTTAGATGGATTTCAGCAGGTTTTAGATGGATTTAACAGGTTTTAGATGGATTTAACAGGTTTTAGATGGATTTTAACAGGTTTTAGATGGATTTCAGCAGGTTTTAGATGGATTTAAACAGTTTTTAGTTGGATTTTAACAGGTTTTAGATGGATAGGTTTTGAAAGGATATGAACAGATTACATTTATCTTTGAAGGAAAACTCAAATCCATCTAAAACCTGTTCAAATCCAGTTAAAACCTAATGCCAAAAAGAGGAAATAGAGTCTTTTTAATGGATGAGACTGTGTAACACATGCTGGAAGCTTTGACCAATCTTTCAAAATGAGAGGTTTTGAACTGGAGGCCATTGGTTGTTGGAAATTAAATTAATGGCTACCGATAAAACAGAGAAAGTTCTTTTAAATATGTAAAATAAGAACAGAAAAGTTGCTATGCTCTTGTTTAGTGGAGTTTTTTCTGTGTTTTGTTAAGATCCACATCCTGTAACTCAACCTGGGAAGTTATCCATTGATTCATGCCTTAACTATTGGATTTATTGGTTTGTCTCCTGGGAATGTTCTATTTAGGCTGACCAAGGCCATCTTGTCCTTGAAGTGCTGTTGTGCTCTTTCCTAAATGTCTAAATGATCTGCTGCTGTTGACTTTAGCAAAGATCTCTACAAAAGAAAACATTGAGGATTGTCCTGTTTCTTCTTTTTAACAGCTTTGGTTTTTGGTTCACTTTAGAGGTGAGGGGCCACGATAATTAATAAGAATCCTTTCAGAGGCCGAAGATGGAGACATTTGGAAGCTTTTATTACAGTTTGAATGTGAGATTTCATCTTCATTTAGGTGTTACAAAAGTTATCTTTTACAATTTCCTCCTTTTATGGAAACTGGGTTTAGTTTTTAGAATTTGAACAGATTTGAGATGCATTTTAACAGGTTTTAGTTGGATTTGAACAGGATTTAGATGGATATGAACAGGATTTAGTTAAATTTGAACAGGTTTAGTTGGATTTGAACAGGTCATAGTTGGCTTTGAACAGATTTCAGATGGATTTGAACAGGTTTTAGTTGAATTTGAACAGGTATTACTTGGATTTGAACAGATTTTATCTTTGGTGCAAAAATAAAATCTATCCAAAACCTTTTCAAATCCAACTAAAACCTGTTCAAATCCATCTAAAACATTGAAGGGGCACATAAAAATTGCAAAGGGCAGCATCTGGGCCTTGAGTTGGACATGTGAGCTTTAGGGTGTAGTGCGAGGACTGGGACAGGACCCTACTTCACGTCCAATCAGTGAAAAGGATTTCAATCAAAAGCCACGTGATAAACAGTTTCAAAAGCTTAACTGTGTGTAAGGAATTGGATTAGCCTCAGCTTTGTGATTCACATTATATCAACACATCTGAATCTGATTGTCAGGCATGAGCCGAGCAGCCTCCTCTCCACAGTTTTAATTGATTTCACTGGGTGTTATTGGCGAGTAACTAAAAGGGCGATAGCGCCAAAACATCCCGATAAGATCAACATCTCTACATTAAAACCCCTGCCTCTTTCCTTCCCCGCTGCCTCCGTCCGCCATTGATTTACAATTAAACCGCTCCCATGTGACTCGCCTCGCTTCTCCTTTACAGCGCGCTCTCGTTAGCGACGCCGGCATTAGCATTCGCACTAAAAAAGCCCCGCTCCCGTGAGGCTCGGCGGTGCTTTTAATCAGCGGCCAGCCTACTGTTAATTACCAGCTCGTGCACAAACAAAGTGACCTCTGTTTTTTGAGGAATAATGGTCACAGTCACAACACCGTCTCCTGAATTTAATGTACCTGCTTCAAGAAATGTGGATCTGTTAAGAGTCCTGCCTTTAATGTTTATGCAAGAACCACATCTGTTAAAGTTAAGCCTGGTTTCCTTAAAGCAGAGGTGTCAAACTCAAAGTGGTGAGGGGCCGCAATAGTCAATAATAATCCTTCCAGGGGCCGAAGATGGAGATCAAATTTTGAGAGATTGTATCTTGAACAGGTTTTATTTGGATTTGAACAGATTTGAATTGGATTCAAACAAGTTTTAATTGGATTTGAACAGGTTTTAGTCAGATTTGGACAGGTTTTAGTTGGATTTGAACTGATTTTAGTTGGATTTGAATAGGATTTTGGTGGATTTGAACAGGATTTAGACAGATTTGAACAGGTTTTAGTTGGATTTAAACAGGTTGTAGTAGGTAGTGGTGGGTTAATCTTTGTAGCAAAAATCAAAACCATCTAAAACCTGTTCAAATTTATCTAAAACCTGTTTGAATTTAACCTAGTGCCAAAAATGTATTGAAGGGCCACATAAAACAGTGCAAAGGGCCGCATTTGGCCCCCGGGCCTTGAGTTTGACATGTGTGCCTTAAAGGGACTAGAATATGGCTTTTAGTTGTGTTTCCATTGTCAAAAACTCTGTACTTTCCTCAAACCAGATCAATAGTCATAGGTTGGATTGTGCAATGTGACAGGATTAAAAGGAAACCAACCAGCCTTTCTATTTTACAATGGGACTTTATGCTGCTTATGTCGATTTTAGATTGCCTTTTGACGTCTAGCAAAGGGACTATCGATGAAAATGTGCCTAATTCAGCTAATTCGGATACATTTACATTTGTTTAATGTTGATTAATGTACACTGCCCCTTTTCAAATAAATAAATAAATAGAAATAAACCAAATGCAGAAGTTCAGAATAAGGTAGTGTAGCATTTAGATTAGGCTACGTAACCAAATGGATGCTAACGACTCTTCAAACTTAGCTGTAATGTGAGTCTTTGGGTGGAAGAGAGTAACACACCTTCAGAAACAGGTATCGAACTCACAACCTTCTCGCCGTGAGCGCTAACCCTGACACAGAACTATTTCTAAAGCTTTTCATTCTGCTACAGCTTTTCTATAATACACTTTACTATTCCATTAAATGTCTGGACTCTTAAGAAGCTTCAAGAAGCTTCAAAAGCAGCAGCAAACAAAATTCATTTCATAACATTCATAAAGGCAGATAGGTATGTGATTATATTAAAACTTAAAATAGCATTGATTTGTATTAGCACAAAGGTGGTACTTGGAAAGGAAAATATTTGCAAGAGTGGTACTTGATCGGAAGAGTTTGAGAACCACTTATATAATGTAATCAAATCCTCTTTACTTCCTCTTATTACAACCAGAAACAATCATTCAGGACTCAAAGATCGGATTTCAAGGTAATATTTCTTCTCAAGGTTATCGTACCAACAGAAAAACACTTGATCTTGTGTCCCATCCTTAGCCTCAACAAAGCTCTTAAAAGCTAGCTGTTAAAAAAGAAGTTCCTAGTTTTAAAACTGACACTTTTTTCTGTCCAAGGCTCAAACAAACCTGAAGTTTTCTCTCATCGACATCAGCAGCACATCACCAAACGTGAAAAGCAGACGATGAGACTTCAAAGATGCAGCTTTATCCTCAGATTCACGAGGATAAGTCAATACTCGGGCTGTGATTTCTCAAAGGGCCTCACGAGTAAATTTGTCTGAACTGAACTGCACTCGAGACGCCGGTTCGTTTAATTGAAGCAGAAGGTTCCCACCAAAGTTCCCGAGCGCCGGTTAAAAATGACTAAGACTAGATAAATGTGAGCGTTAAAAAGTGAGACAGTTTGGCAAGTTCTGCACAAGACAGCTTTAACACAAGTGATCAAATGTTATTAGGCTTTTAAAGAGATGCTGCTAATTGTCTTGAAGGGATTTAGAGCTATTCAAGGTGTCCCTAAGCTTTCACTTTTTATTGTTGGCGGGAGATATACCACTGAGGAAAGATGAAGGCTTTCTGTTTTTTATTTCATGATTTGATGACTTTATGTTGGATTTATTAATTGCACTAGATCCAACCTAAAGTCAAACAAGTTTTATTATATTTTCAAATCATAACAAGCTCAAGTTGAGGCCTTTTTATGAAGATAAAATAAATACTGCTGAAAAACCTGTATTTATAATGTCACTGTTTGGGTTAAGGTTAAAGTTAGGAACAAAAGCTTTGTGTTTGAAAAGGATCTGAGTTAGTTTTATTTATTTATTATTATTACTTAAGTGAAAGTATTAAAGTACTTGCTTTTAAATGTACTTAAAGTATAAAAGTAAAAGTATCTGACTCAATCATGATGTTACTAATTAAGGTGAAGTTCACGTGACTTGTTTGTTTAATAGTTGGACAGATGCCGCGTTCATGTGTGCTCCGTAAAACTCAGCGCTATAGGTTTATGTACACATTTATGCACCGATTAAACATTTAATTTAACGTGTTGCACATTTACAACAATTTAAAATGTTTAACTTAATTTACAGTAAGTCAAAGTAACCCCTTTTGAATCTATTTAAGTAAAGTACAGATACTTGAAGTATTTTTTTCTTTGTTACGTTCCACCACCGTTGGTTTTACAATACTAACAAGTGTCTCTATGTTTAGCTTTGTATTTAATTCATGAATATTATGATTAATACCATGCATCCACCTCCTCTGGTTGATGATAAACTAGTTTAGATTAACTTTGGTTAAAACTAGATTAAGAGATCATTTAACTGCAGTGATTCTGTTCTAACTCGACTAAACTTTTGAATCCAGAGTTTTCATTTTGTCTCGCGTGTAAACTCAGCGTATTCTCTGAAAGCGATGACGTCAAAGACACAACACGAGCAACCAACGCCTCAACAGAAAAGGAGGTAGAAGAAGTAGCAAAAAGAAACTCCACCCCCTACTGGTCTGGCATGTGTACTACATCGTTTTGGGCGTCTCAGGGGATCGTGTTTTTCTGATTCTCGTGTAAACGGCCCCTAAATAGTACCATTAAAAACCCCAGTGCCATTAAAAATATAGAATAGGCTTCTCAGATCTAGTGAATAGTAAAATTGGCCTAATGTTTACTTTGCAGATACGGCCATATTTAATCACTTTAGCCAGAAAAAGACAGCAAGGATCAATAAAGTATAAAGCAGACAAAATACAATATAAAGCACATTTTGCATCAACATCCCTTTAATAAAGCTTAAATAAGTTCTGCTGTGTTTGCAACAGCTACAAGACCCTGAAGAAACCCCATAGTTTACAGTTTCAGATGCAGCGAGGAGCTTTGATTGAAGACTGTTTATCAAAGCATTTGTATGAGCGTCATAATCTCTCCCAAACAGCCAAAGAGTTTAGACAAATGCTTGAGGGAGAATTTCTCACAAAACAAAGCGTCTTTGTGATAAATAGTGACAGAAACTCGTTTGTCACACAAATCATGATTTATGCTCAGTTTAATCTCATTGTGTTGAACTCTGAAAGTGGCCTGAATTGGACTAAACCTGGAAAAACGTGTTTGCTACAACTCTGCACAGATTACAGACATCCACCGCAGAAAAACAAGATTATATTACAATATTTTAACTTCAAGTCTTTATGCACAAGGTTGAAATGACAATGTAACAGCATTTAGGTGTCCTAGTATCCTTGTACTAGTCAAGACCACACAAACCAAGAGACCAGACTGAGACCAAGACCAGACCAAGACTTCAGGGACTTTAGAGACCAATGGAGAAGACACGGAATATTTACAAAAAACACTGAGATACAAGGGTTGAGATAAGTCCAGACTCATGAGGTGTAAGAGTTGGTGAAGGAGACAGAGTTAGTCCAGTCTTAGACCAGGTCCAGACTCATGGAGGTCAGTGTTTGGTGAAGGAGACAGAGTTAGTCCAGTCTTAGACCAGGTCCAGACTCATGGAGACAGAGTTAGTCCAGTCTTAGACCAGGTCCAGACTCATGGAGACAGAGTTAGTCCAGTCTTAGACCAGGTCCAGACTCAGGAGACAGAGTTAGTCCAGTCTTAGACCAGGTCCAGACTCATGGAGGTCAGTGTTTGATGAAGGAGACAGAGTTAGTCCAGTCTTAGACCAGGTCCAGACTCATGGAGGTCAGTGTTTGGTGAAGGAGACAGAGTTAGTCCAGTCTTAGACCAGGTCCAGACTCATGGAGACAGAGTTAGTCCAGTCTTAGACCAGGTCCAGACTCATGGAGACAGAGTTAGTCCAGTCTTAGACCAGGTCCAGACTCAGGAGACAGAGTTAGTCCAGTCTTAGACCAGGTCCAGACTCATGGAGACAGAGTTAGTCCAGTCTTAGACCAGGTCCAGACTCATGGAGACAGAGTTAGTCCAGTCTTAGACCAGGTCCAGACTCAGGAGACAGAGTTAGTCCAGTCTTAGACCAGGTCCAGACTCATGGAGGTTAGTGTTTGGTGAAGGAGACAGAGTTAGTCCAGTCTTAGACCAGGTCCAGACTCATGGAGGTGAGTGTTTGGTGAAGGAGACAGAGTTAGTCCAGTCTTAGACCAGGTCCAGACTCATGGAGACAGAGTTAGTCCAGTCTTAGACCAGGTCCAGACTCAGGAGACAGAGTTAGTCCAGTCTTAGACCAGGTCCAGACTCATGGAGGTCAGTGTTTGGTGAAGGAGACAGAGTTAGTCCAGTCTTAGACCAGGTCCAGACTCATGTAAGTGTTGATGAAGGAGACCGATCAAGCAGCCATGGTCTTGGTTGGTCTTTAAATAAAATCCTATGTGAGCCTTTTCAAGAGACAAAAAGTATCTGACAGACACTAAACTTAAGGCACATTAAGGCACATTATTCCAACAGTAAGTCATTGTTTAAGGACAAATATCTGTGTACTTTCTCCACTGCAACACCCGTCTTTAAAAAGCCATCTCAAAACCAAGACACTTTTTGACAATATTTTGCTAAATGCTAAACTTAAACATCTGTTCAGAGCAGATTTTGGTTGAGCCTTCGTTAATATCATCCAGACCAACTCTATCTCCTTCTTTACCAGTTTAAGGATATCTTTGCATCATCCTTAGTTGGTTTTGATTTAAATTTAGAAAATATGGCGCTGTTAATACATTATTTTAAGTGCATTTGGAGGTTTTCAGGATTAATCATCTCCAGACTGAGTTTGACAGGGGCAGGTTAAGACTGTCTTTTGTAAATCTGATCATGTTGGTTGTCCATAGACTTTAATCTTGGAGTCTAGATTTTGTCCAATAAGGACTCAATCTTGTTTCGTAATGTGAATTAAAAATAAATCAACATGGCAGCTTCCTTACACAACATTTTGAATTCACTCTTCAACAACAGCATCGTTTTTCCCGAAGGTTTTGAGTTTAATGCAGGTTTTTTTGTCCGTATAATCTTTACTAAATGTGCTGAGGTTTATTTCCCAGCCTGGTCGGTCTGTCTCTAACCTCCCAGGATCTGAGTCACTGAAGCCTACGGCAGACTTCCACATCGTTAGCCCTCGTCCCGGTGGCTCCATTTCCCCGAGGGGCCGTGTTTGCTTGTTAATAAAATCGCCCGCTTCAGAAAACCTCTGCCGCATGTCATTCCTGCAGCCGCCGAAGATAAGACACTTCCCCTTTTCCCCTTTTTTTTTTACTGCTAATATTATTACGGCTTGTTGCAGCGTTTGTGCCTCGAGGGGGATTAACCTGTGGAGTGACGCTGAGCAACTCAATGGAAAAGATTTGAGTTTGTAATGGTGTGGGCTCTGCTATAGCCCCATAATTCAGCATATTTCAGATGACAAGACATTCTTTTATGAATCTAAGCAGAAAGCAAGTTATTAAAAGGATAGTTTTTACTGCATTCACAAAATTACTTGTCTTAAAATCATTAAAATGTCAATAAAATCCTTAACAATAGCTGATATTGACATGTTCTTGAGATTCTTTAAAGGTTTAGACATGAGACTGTTTTGCATCAAGGCTCGAACTCCAAATTAAAAAGGAAATAATGCTTGTCTTTGGTAAAAAACCTGCGTCAAAGAAACCCTCAGTTGTCAGAAGCGCAGGGCTAAGGACTACCGCAATCCACCAAACCTTCAAAAAGACTCTGAAGAGACAAAATACTCACCAGAAAAAATGCAAGCAGTGGGCTCTGTGTCTGCTCGGTCCATGCAGCAGTCAGTTCTCAGCAGCTATTCCCAGCTCCACTGCATCGGCGCTGCATTTTTCACTCTGGATTTGTATCTAAGACAAGCTGCACTGCATGTTAACATCCAAGACGGGCGAAAAAGACAGGAAAGCAGACTGCTATTTCCTAGTTTTCCTTGAATGTCTGTTAAAATAGGAAGAAGGGAGGGGAATGAAGCTGGAGCTGGAATTACAAGCCGCAGTGGAGACAGACTCTTATTGTAAATCCGTCTCTCCTCCGCTGCCGGAGAATAGAAGATCATCCATCACTCAATTATACACACACAAAGTGGCACCGAAACGCATCGCTATAACCCACACGTTGATACATCCCAGAGCTCCCCGGAGACCGGCCAATCGGCGCCCGGCTCCGCAGCTCAGGGACCCCGCGATTGGACGAGAGAGACGCCAGTCAAACGAGAGCCGCTCTGTCCCCACGGCAACGGAGAGGAAGCGAGGAGGGAGGGAGCAGGAGGAGCGATAGGAAACGAGAAAGTCTATAATGCTCTGGAAGGGTTTACGTACATCCTGGAAAAACTGGGAAACGGGGAAATAGACGGGAAAGTCGAGGAGAAGAGACGACGAATTAGAAATGTTGAGGAGTTATTGTTGATTGATGTTGAATGAGTCAATGTTGGGTTGTTTCTAGTTTGGGGTATTTTTGAAGAGCTTTTTAGATTTGTTGTCATCGCATAATTAAAGCTGACGACACACTGCAAGATTTTACCCTCGATTCCCAGTCTTCATGTCAAAAATGTCAAAATAAAGCATACATTTTACTTGAGTAACTGTCAACAGCAGCGTAGTAACCTTTCCTGCTTCTTTAATTTAGAAAAAAGATAAAACCAGACCAATTTTTCACAACAAAATACTAATACTTTACATTAAATCGAAGTTTAGAGCTGACCTGAAACTTTTATCTTTGGAGTTTATTGTTGTAGACTGTAGTGATCATGTTTAATTTGCTGCTGTTTCTCTAGTTTTATCTTTTTTGAGCTGTTTCTCTGTAAAATAAGACATATTCTCAACAGAATAACCCATGTCCTTGGTTTATTTCCTTGTTCCTTCGTTGTTGACATCAGTGTCGACCAATGGGAGCGCTCCTTTTTACCTGAAGTGAGCTGTGATTGGACAAAATCCTGCTGTGGACTGATCATTCTCATCTATTAAAATCCTTCATTATAAAGACTAGATCACGTCTTAAGGTCTCATTTTTTCACAAATGATTCCTGTTACAATAAACTTTAGGAGATTACACTGAAAAACTAAATCAAACAGGAAAAAAATGAGATAATCCCCATTGAATCCAAACTGAAAGTATGAAAGTGGCTCGGTTTCTCATTAAAACAGCAGGTTTCTTATAGACCTCCTGCAGTGATCATTAAAAGCCAGTTGTTAATATCTGGGATCCTCTTGTCCCTTCCCCTAAAACATCTGTATGGCTTGTTTTTATAGATCTATGTTTGTTAATGGTGGTTCATACCTCTCCAAATCTTAAGTAGAAGGTGCATTTATTTCATGGAAGTTTATTTCATGCAGTCCAGCTTCAGGCGGCCATTTCTCCTTCATGAGAGCAGATAAAAATGAGAATAAAACTGAATGTGTTGGCCCCAAAGACACAGTGTCCCGATGGGAGAGTATTTATCACAGCAGATGGTCAGTCCAGCCTCGGCGCAAAATACTTTATCACTAGCTCCGAAAAACAGTGTTGTCATCTGTTCGTCCATTTGGTATTTGGGTTTGTTTCAATAAGACTCGTTTGTTTTACATGCTTTATGATCTCTCCAGGGGACGCTCGTTGTCTACAAGTCTAGACACATTTTAAAACATCTATACTGCTTTATACACAATTGGATGTTAAAAAAGTGGACAAAAATGACAATTTAAAGAAGATTAAATGCATTGTTTAAAATAGAGATGTCAAAAGTAGTGAGGGGCCGTGATATTTAATAAGAATCCTTTCAGGGGCCAAAGATGGTGGCATTTGAAAGCTTTTAGTAAAATCTTTTAGAATTTTCATTCGAGTCGTACAAAGTTGTCTTTAATATTTATTTCCACCTTTTATACAGGTTTTAGTCAGGTTTTAACAGGTTTTAATTTGATTTGAACAGGTTTTAGTTGGATTTGAACAGGTTTTAGATTGATTTGAACAGGTTTAAGATGGATTCGAACAGGTTTTAGATGGATTTGAACAGGTTTTAGTTGAATTTGAACAGGTTTTAGTTGGATTTGAACAGGTTTTAGTTGGATTTGAACAGGTTTTAGATGGATTTGAGCAGGTTTTAGTTGAATTTGAACAGGTTTTAGTTGGATTTGAACAGGTTTTAGATTGATTTGAGCAGGTTTTAGTTGAATTTGAACAGGTTTTAGTTGAATTTGAACAGGTTTTAGATTGATTTGAACAGGTTTTAGATGGATTTGAATAGGTTTTACTTGAATTTGAACAGGTTTTAGCTTGATTTGGACAGGCTTTAATTGCATTTGAACAGGTTTTAGTTGGGTTTTTTCAAATCCATTTAAAACCTGTTCTAATCCAATTAAAACCTAGTGCCAATAATATCACCTTCTAAATGTATTGAAGGGCCACATAATACATTGCAATCGGCCGCATTTGGCCCCGGGCCTTGAGTTTGACATGTGCTTTTTAGACAATTTGAAAATCTAAATGATATAATCCTTCGAAAGCTAAAAAGAATTGGGTTGAAATGATAAAAAAAACATAAATCATCATTACATCAATCATAAACATAAGATTTCACTTATTTGAAATGTTAATGTTAATGAATGTTACCGTGTGAATGTCCTGGGACCCTTCACGGAGCGGTTCATCTCCAAAGGCATCACGCTTTGTGCTTTTTATTTGGTCATTTCAGATTAAACGCTCATCACTCTTTTACGTTTATGGCAGGTCTCCCAGGAATCCTCAACAGAAGATCATCAAGAGGGTCATCGGGCTCGAGGGAGACTTCATCAGGTACAAACCGCCCACAGAGAAAAAAACAGTCACAGTCAGTAATTAGAATCAAACAGTCAGTAATTGGACCTATATTTAAAAAAGTCTGGGTTCACACAAAGCCTGGTTTTCTGCAGGCTTTAACAATCTTTCAAGGTCAGATTTTGTGACGTAACTTTTTTTTTTTAAACTTCTTCTGATTGGTTGATTTTTTTTTCTTGAATTGCCTCAGAGCGTATTTTAATTAGAATGATCTGTGAAAAAAACAGGACTCATTGAAGGCTTTATTATGAAGGATTTTGGTCGATGGAGTTGTTGTTTTAAATCAGTGGTGTCAAACTCAAAATGGTGAGGGGCCACTATAGTTAATAAGAATCATGTCAGGGGCCGAAGATGGTGACATTTGGACACTGTTGTTAAATTTTGAACGTGAGATTTCATCTTCATTTGAGTCTTACAAAAAATATCCTTAACATTATTTATCTTTTTATTGAAACTGGTTTTAGTTGGAACTGAACCAGTTTTAGATGGATTTGAACATGTTGTAGATGGATTTGAACAGGTTTTAATTGGATTTGAACAAGTTTTAGTTGGATTTTAAGAGGTTTTGGAAGAATTTTGACAGATTTGATTTATCTTTTGAGCAAAAATCAAACCTATTCAAATCCAATTAAAACATAATGCCAGAAATATCACCTAATTAATGTAATGAAGGGCCACATAAAACATTGCAAAGGATTTGAACAGGTTTAAGTCGGATTTGAACAGGTTTAAGTCGGATTTGGACAGGTTTTATTTAGATTTGAAGAGGCTTAAGTCAGATTTGAAGAGGTTTAAGTCAGATTTGAACAGGTTTAAGTCGGATTTGAACAGGTTTAAGTCAGATTTGAACAGGCTTAAGTCAGATTTGGACAGGTTTAGGTCGGATTTGAACAGGTTTAGGTCGGATTTGAACAGGTTTAAGTCAGATTTGAACAGGTTTAAGTTGAATTTGGACAGATTTAAGTCAGATTTGGACAGATTTAAGTCAGATTTGAACAGGTTTAAGTCAGATTTGGTCAGGTTTAAGTCAGATTTGAACAAGTTTTAGTTGGATTTTAAGAGGTTTTGGAAGGATTTTGACAGATTTGATTTATCTTTTGAGCAAAAATCAAACCTATTCAAATCCAATTAAAACATAATGCCAGAAATATCACCTAATTAATGTAATGAAGGGCCACATAAAACATTGCAAAGGGCCGCATTTGGGCCCCGGGCCTTGAGTTTGACATGTGTGTTTTAGTTGAAAAACCTGCTTCACAAACAAATAGAGGATTTTGCAAATGGAAGCAAGACTTTTGTAGTAATCTCGGTAAATTCTGCCATAATGTCCGTAATCATCGCTGTATATGTAGGAAGTACTTGGAGAAAACAGTTTGAGAATGACTGGAATATAGTGATTAATGTTGATGAAGCATGAGGTCAACAGTAAAGCTGCAGAAAAAACCCCAAAAACATTTCCAAGGACAACATAAAAGCAGCATTATTCATTTTGACACGGTACAATCTTGAACTAACACAGACAGCCTCTCGTTTTGATTTCTGATTCAACAAACTGTGCTCAAATGATGTGTTCCAGCATTTCTGATTAAAAAATGAAAACCCATTGCTTTTCTAATGGAACAGAGCGGGACTCGGCGGTCTCCGACTCACGGCCCATCCGTTTTCTTCCCGCCGCGCGTCATTATCGGAGCTCGTTTTCTCCGGAGACTAAACCGACTCCTCCAAAACCAAATCTACGCCCGCACAACCGGATCTGCTGCTCCCCGTGAACCCACACTCGGATTAAAACAGAAACCTAATGCGTTCTTGATGCCGTGTGCAATTCAAAACCAATTTCACACCGACGTTTAACTGGAAACAGCGAAGGGAAGTATTACACTGCTGCAAATGAAGTTGGATGTTTTTATTTATTCTTTTTCTGCTGCTTCTCTTTTACAGAATGTGAGGCGCTGGAACCTTTTGTGCTTTTATTTTACAAAAACAACAACAAAAAAGAACTAATTTACCTCCTCAATATTATATTTCATTACAAACTGAAGATTAGAGCTTGTCTCTGAATTCAGCATCAAACCAAACTATCTTAATGCCTTTTTGGTTTCTTGTTTTTGTTTTTCGTAGCGTAAATACAGTCGTGGAAACTCTGCAGTAACTTTTTCAGTAACAATCTTTAAGTTGTTTCAGTTTAGGTTCTATTTTCAGACAGAATCAAGACTGAACCAGAGCAATTGTGATTTGTTCTGCATCATTCACACAATCACTAAACAATATTAGATGTTCTATAAGTTTATATCAATAACATATTTAACAACAAAGCAGTGACAAAACTACTTTAACTCAGTGTTTAAATAGTTGTTTTCAATATTCGCGAACACAAAGTTTTGTTGATTTATTTGTCTACATCGCTGCTGAAACCACACACACACCTTCTTTTATTTTGGCGGGGCTTGACTTCCCCTCTCGTTAGTTATATACGTTTTTACGTCATGTCGTCGTCCTTGAAGGTTGTAAAAGTGACTGTTTTGACAAAGTGAGGAGTAGAAAGTGTCGAAAGAAGGGAGTAAAAGTAAAAAAATACTTAAGTGATAATTAATTGAGTCTCTGTAACTAATATAAGAGCTTATTCTGGGTTGTATGAGTTCACTTCATTAAGTCTGCAGCTGATGTTGGAGCGTGGCTCATCTAAGTTTATCTAACCTTGATACGGTTCATATTTGACAAAAAGCTCCTGAAACCAGCGCATGATGAAATCTGTTCAGCTGCAAATCTCACTCCACATATTTTCCTCCAATTAAACTGAAGTGCTGCGTGTCAGAGACGATGATTCACGCAGGCCTTCAGCCCGATCTCTCAAACCGACCCCGACGTGAACGTTCGGGGCTGTCGACGGACCCGATCGAGAGCCGGGTCAGGTGAGGTTTACCTGTCGTAACGCGGCTCTTTTCAGCCTCAGCTACAGTCATCGAGGGCCGTTCAGTCTCATGAAAGGTTTTGAGAGTCGGTCTAAATCAAGCGGCGTCTCGTCCTGTCGAAGCCGTCGAGCCTTTTCTAAAAGTAAAACCTGTGAGGCGTAAAATAACAACAGTGGGATTCTTACTGTAGAGCAGAGGTGTCTAAGGTTTTAGCAGAGCATCGGAGGAGACTTATTCCACAAGTACTGGTGTTATTTGGATTTGAAGGTTTAAATCGGATTTGGACAGGTTTAAGTCTGATTTGAAAAGGTTTAAGACAGATTTTAACAGGTTTAAGTCAGATTTTAACAGGATTAAGTCGTAGTTAAACAGGTTTAAGTCCAATTTAAAAAAGGTTTTATTTGTATTTGAACAGGTTTAAGTCAGATTTTAACAGGTTTAAATCAGATTTAAAAAAGGTTTTATTTGTATTTGAACAGGTTTAGGTCGGATTTGAACAGGTCTAAGTCCAATTTTAACAGGTTTTATTTGGATTTGAACAGGTTTAGGTCAGATTTGAACAGGTTTAAGTTGGATTTGGACAGATTTAAGTCAGATTTGACCAGGTGTTATTTGGATTTGAACAGGTTTAAATCAGATTTGAACAGGTTTAAGTCGATTTGAACAGGATTAAGTTGGATTTAAACAGGTTTAAGGCAGATTTTAACATCATTAAGTCGTAGTTAAACAGGTTTAAGTCCGATTTGAACATGTTTAAGTCAAATTTAAAAAAGGTTTGAACAGGTTTGTACAGGTTTTATTTAGATTTGGAGAGGTTTAAGTCAGTTTTGAACAGGTTTTATTTGGATTTGAACAGGTTTGAGTCAGATTTAAACAGGAACGTGATCCCACTGTTCTCTCAGGATCTCGTTTAAAAGCATTGCCAACATTTTTCCTTCCGTTTTTCACCACAACTCGTTAAAATGCCATAATGTACACACCTTTAAACAACCTATTAACCATTATGTAAGGTTTATTGGGAGAAAAACCTTCAATTTAATGGAACTTGAACCTCGCTTCTGTCAAATAGCTTTTAAAATCCACAGATCAGACAAATATGTACAGACCTCGGTCTCCTGTGTGACGAGAATATCATTTTTCATTTCTATCAATTTGCAGAAATGTCAAATAGTTCTGAAATTTCCATGAAATTGGTTCGATGCAATAAAATGTTTTTTTTTCATATATTCTGAGAAGTGTTGATTGAGACGGGATGTTTTCATTTTAGATTCAAAACCGCCGTCTGAGTCTTGAGTTTCTTTTGACAAAAGTGAAGCCAATCATCAAAAACCTTTTTCAAAATAAGAGAGATATTGAGGTGACGTCTGATGAAATCGGGTTGAAACCAGGTTTTGGATCCGTGTGCTTTGGCGTTTTCATCTTTGTTCATTTATGTCAAGGTTTTTAAAACACATAATGATAAACTGCACACGGAAATACCTTTAACGTGAGCAAATAAAATCAATTTTTATCATTTCTGTAGGACTCTGGGATACAAGAACCGTTACGTCCGAGTTCCCGATGGTCATTTCTGGATCGAAGGGGATCATCACGGCCACAGTCTGGACAGCAACAGCTTTGGACCGGTACGAACTCAGTCAAAATGCTCTTTATTTACAACACGAAGAGGAACCTAAACTGAAATGAGAAGGTAACGAAGAAAAACAGATGAAACGTGGAGGTGAACCATTTGCCAACTGTATATCTCAAGGTTTTCTATTCAGTCAAAGCAACGATAATAATATCTATATAACCAGAAGCATGTGTGCAAAATTTGGGATTGGTATCTTTTTTAATTAGATATTTCAAATTGTGATATTATGAACTCATTAAGATGAAAATGTACACATTGCCTCGTGGTTTGTGCAGTAGAATGTGTTCCCAGGATGCTCAACATTCAACACAAAGATATGAAATGTTATGGATCAAATGAATCAGATGGAAATTGTAAAATCAAACTTTAGTCAGTGGAACAAAAGCCCTCACTACACCTTTATATTTTTAAAATCATGGCAGAAACTAAATGAAAACAAATCCATCTGAAATAGATCTTTGTGTTGTAAACGCCAGGTCACAGTTTTTATCTGTCCGATCCAGTTTACCCACAATCCTCTCTGTCTGGAGCCAAAAAGAAGTGACAGGCAGCGTGTTATGAGTTTAGCCTCTTCATATCGGCTCCAGGTTTGAGGCTGAGTGCATTAACGGAGCGTGATGTTTGTGTTTGTCCCGCTTCCTCTGCAAACATGAAGATTTTATTAGGCTTTTTTTCGGCCGAGGCTCGTCTCCCGGGGCAGGAGTCGGTATTACCCTCCTCGTATTGACTCCCGCTCTCGCTCCGTGTTTGAGGTCCGCGTCTCCCGGGTCGACAGCGATGAAATTTTCAGCAGTGGAGTCGTTGTTTACTACGAGCGGCAGTTTACAAAGTGGAGAAAAGGCCTAGATCTGCAGCGAGAGCCAATGAGGAGCTGCAGCAGAAAACCCCCGAAAGAATCAACAGTGATGATTTATGGAACAAATACTCTCAACCGCTTTAGACGGAAGCTGTATTGGCAAAAAAAAAAAAGATCCTGTAAGTCGTGACATTGGGAAACTTCCTCAAAATGTTGGTTCTGTGTCTGAAAGTCGAGTTCAGACCCGAGCACGATCCCCAAGCTTCAAGAAACAGGCCTGGGCTCCATTCCAAAGACTTATTCACACATAATCAATACAGCTATTCATTATTAACATTTATTTGACTGGCACAAAGCAAGCAATATTATATTCTGTGTGTGTAGCGTAAACGGAAACTGGGCTTCAGAAAAACAAAATGGTTTAAGTTAAATATTTCCACAAATACCATAAAAAAATTTAAAAAAAACTCTAAAAGTTTTAGCAGAGTCAAGTGATTGTTTATATTTGTTTTATTTATTTATTTAACCTTTATTTATCCAGGAAAAGATGCATTGAGGTTATCTTTTTTTCAAAGATGAGCAGTAAAACAAACAAGAAACTCAACATTATACAGATTTATAACATAATCACCTTAATGTACATTCACAGGAATAGATCAAGCAGTAAAACATCAAAACTTCAAGAAAATATTAAATCAATTATGATCCTACACAACTAGATGTTACAAGTGCAGCTGCTGACTAAAACTAGTAATAATTAAGATTTAAAAAAAGGAGACTAAAGAGGAATTTATGTTTATGTTTATTTTTGTGCTTTATATTTATTTTAAAGGATTTTTTGCATGCCCTTATTTGTGTTTTTTTACATTGCACTTTTATTTTATTTACTTCTATTGTTGTTGTATCGAGGGAAGAGAGTCATGAGCAGAGCAGAACTGAATAAAGTAGACTTTGACGTTGATATGTAACATTATTGCACACATTTGCATTCATTCATTCATTCATTCATTTTCTTCCACTTAGTCCCATCAGTGTTCACACGTGACTTTATATTTTTAGTTTTGCGCCAGATTCCAAAGGAGTAATTGCAAAAAGCTTGTTGATTAACAGTGTTGTGTTAAAAACTATGAAAATGAAAAAATACAAAAAAGCTGAGGAAGAGTGTTGTGTAAATGACTGTTTATATGTTATTATCTGTTATTATGTGGCCACTAATAATACATTAAATGCCTTCATGCTGTACTTAGTGTAATTTCCCAGCGTTGATAACACATATAATAAATTAAAGTGAGGATGGACCAGAATTTAAGCCAATATTTGTCTGTTTTACTCCTGGTTTGTTGATTCTAGCAGTTGTTTATCCTCTGTTTAAATAAAGGACACCTCTTCTTTTGGGAAATCTGTTCATATTCTCTCCTGAATTTGTCAAATTTCAAAATTTATCCCATTTTTGTTTGTCGTGAAAGGCTTAAAATGCAGATGACTCGCTTAAAAAGACCTGACAAGTCATCAGACGGTTACCAGCAAACATTTTATCCAACAATTTGCATGTTTTCTGAGCTTCATCCACAGAAAAGCCTTTCAGTTCATGGCCTCTTTCTGTCCGTCTTTGTCCCGGTGGATGTCGATCGGGGCAGCACTATGAAAAGCAGCTGTCAGGCCGTATTTCTCCGAACAGACTTCACCATCATGTCCCTTCTCTAAATCATATTACCTCCTGAATCCCGCTGAAAGGATCCTGCCGTGTTTTAAAAGAGAAAATGTCAGGTTACACTGTGACGGTGCGTGTCAGCGTCGTAAAAACCTGGAGGAACATCGCTAAAGCACTAATTTAATGCAGTCTTTTCACAGCTGCGGCGGTGAGGAGGTCTCATCTCAATAATATATTCTGGGAAAATGTGGCCCACGGTGTTGGTTGCCACCCACAGTGAAGCTTTAAACGTGAGCTTATAGACATCGACAGGAATAATTCAAAACCAGCCACACACACACATCGCCGCATTTTGTTGAGGAATAATTTTCATGATAGTTTTTGTCAACAACATATTTTTGTGTCTGAAAAGTAATTAATGAAAACAAAAACTCTCATCAGAGAATAAAAACAAGACGAAATTCAATCAAAAAGAGACGAGGAGATCCAATCAGACTCAGGTTTTTGAGCGTCAATGAAGTGATGTCAGACACAAAAAAGAGACGAAAAGAGAACGACTTTAAATATAAACTATGTTAACGTTTGGAGGAAAAGAAGAGGGACGTATGGACTCGTTTCACATTTGACGCAAAAAAGACGCGCTGTAAACCGTTATTACTTCAGAAAAAAACACTGAAAATACACTACCCTTTAGATATTAGTCAATGATATTAAGTCGAGCAAAACTAGACGAAAACCAGTGAGGATTAGACTAAAATAAGACTAAAACTAAATTAAAATATGCTGTCAAAATCACTCTCAAAAGTCTAAATTCTCGTTGCTTGTGTTGTGTTTTGTCAGGTGTCCGTGGCCCTGCTGCACGGCCGAGCCTCTCACATCATCTGGCCTCCTCATCGTTGGCAGAAGATCAGCCCGACCCTGCCCCCGAACCGAGGACCGCTGGACGTCAACGAAGAAGACGAATAAACACAAGACTCTTTATTTGAGAACAGGTTTGCGTTATAATGTTTGTTTACAATGAAATGAAAGTGGCCTGACGTCACAGTGTCATGAAAAAGTGTTTGCCCCCGTTCCTGATTTCTTATTTTTTTGCACGTTTAAATGTTTCAGATCAGGAATTCAAATATTAGACAAAGTTTTGAGATCTTTTGGCCTCCTTTTCTTTGTCAATTCATGATTTAGGCTAAGTACTGTAGGTTTGTAAAGCTTTTTATCTTAATAAAATAAAATAATCACTTAAAAACTGCATTATATGTTTACTTGGGTTATCTTTGTCTAATTTGTTTGATGATCTGAAACATTTAAGTGAGACAAATGTGCAAGAAACTTCACGAAGGGGGCACACTTTTCACTTTTTCATGGCACTGTATGTGAAAAATAGATTGTTACAAAGCTGTATAACCTCACTTTTTTATAAAATCTTTTAGTTTTTTGTGTAAACATCATGAGCTTGGCGACAAAAGTTAAGCAGACTCTAGTTAAGCAAAACAATTTCGATAGATAACAGAGCATTAGCCAAAAAAAGCCTGAAATTATACTACACCAGCTTAAGTTTAAGAGCTGGATAGGACTAAATGTGATGCTGGACTTTTACAGAACACTATATAACATCAGATGGTTTTAGGACCTGTGCTTCTTCATTAAAGACAGTCGCTGGAAACATAATGCTTACATTAAACATTATGGACCTATAGACATTAAAAAATCAATATTAAGTAAAGTAAGAAACGCTGTAACTTTCTAGAGTATCAGAATAGATCTGATGTCTGTCAGTATTTTCTGATGAACAACAATCAGTTTAAATGTCTAATTAAGTGTTTTTAATTTCCCTGCTCGTTTATAGTTATGAAAATACCCACACTTTTTGGGATCTGCCACTTTTTATATTAAATAATTAAAGATACAATAAGAAATAGTGCCATCTCATGCTGTAATCTCATGTTGTGTGAATAATAATGATGATGATGATGATGATGTTCTGTCTGTTCAACCAAATACAATAAAGTTTCATTCACACATTTGAAACAGTGGTCTTCCAGGATTCAAGTGTTAATATTTACAAAGTCCCTTTCACACACACACACACACACACACACACACACACACACACACACACACACACACACACACACACACACTGTCCTCCATCCATTCAGAAGATATCCAGCAGCAATATGTGTATAACACGTCTGTGAAGGTTCTCAGGCTCCGGGACATCTTCAAGACGAGGTTTTTAAAAAAGCATCTGGACGTAGGTTTGAATGTCAAAGAGACTTCAACCAATAAGAGCTGAGTTTATTAACCTTAAACTGTGATTGGACGAAAGTTGATGAAAGCTAGACCCTGGTTTAAGTGTCATTAAGAGTTGAATGAGTTGTGTTAGACCTTCATCAAGAAGAAGGGCCTTCCTTTGAGGACAGCAGTCTCCTAAACCTGTCCAACGAGGAGTAAAGGAAGCCATCTTTGAACACAGGTGGACCTTACCTCCATTAAAACAGTTTCTCTCTAAAAGTTCATCCTGAAAACGACACCGGAACCAGGGTCTATTTCCTCAGCTCTCGTCCAATCACAGTCGACTCCGGTTAAACCCCTCCCTCTGAGGAATAGAAACTCTTTTATCTTATCAGTAGAACCCAAAATTGAGTTTGAGAAAGTCCCTTTGATGAAGAACAAAACATCTTCACCTTTAAACCTACGTCCAGATGCCTTTTTGAAACCTTTCCTCGTCGTTTATGAACAAAGTCTGAATATCCTCGTTTATATTGTGTGACTGAGGCTGTTAGCGGAGAATCCTTCTACTCTCTGTTTTCTGCTTGTTTTCTGCTTGTTTTCTGCATTATTTTCTTCTTTAGAGACACAACACCTTGATAAAAACACCTGCCGTGGACATTTTCCTGAAAGAACACAAAGGTCAGCAGAAAGTGATTTAAATCCAGTCCTAGATCCATGCATTTAGAAAAAATCACATCACTACAGAGAGTTTTTAACACTGCGTTGTATGAAATAATGCCACGTTAGCCCAGATTTCGTGGAACCCTGTCGGAGTCCCTGCCCTTTTACTGTCAATAACCAAAATCCATGCATCCTTCAGTGTAATTAATGCTATAAACGAGTATAATCTCCCTCATGAGGCAGGTTGTGTGGAGTCTTAATTACCCCGCAGCCGCGCAGGACAAAGCGTGTGACGAGCCTGCCTCCTGCGTTCCTCTCCAGCTCTGAAAAAGCACCGTCTCCTTTTAAAGCGGCTCATAGCTCATTAGCATACATCAAATGGAGAGGACACTTGTGCTAAATCCAACCCGAACGCCGCTCTTCAGATGGAGCTGTTGATTGTACGAAGCCGGCAGCTGCGTCACGCCGTAATGGTCCCCCGCCGAGCGCTGGGAGGCTAAACGCAGGTGTACTCTGCAACATCTGCATCATTAATTCACTCCGATGTGATGTGCTTTTCTGCCGCAAATTGAATGTGACATATAAGGCTTATGGATGGCGTTTGAGGTTTATAAAAGAAGACTGCGGAGCTAAATGACTGTGTATAAGCTCCGGGAATTCAATACGAGCCGCGACGAGGAGCAGCGACTCATAAAAGCGTGTCTCTTGGTGCGTTACGTCCCGTATTTACTTTATTTACACAAAGGCCCGCTCGGTTTCCGTGCCAACGCGCTGCAGCTGCTAGGATACCTGTCGCCGCGGAGAGAGACACGGCCTTGTTTAGAGGCTGATATCGCCATGACAACGGTTAAGGAAACAACATCCAGAGAAAGAGTAACGCCGCTTCATGTGATGCTTGGATGGTCTGGGTTTAGAGTTAGGATAAGGATAGTAATAGCAATAATGTTAATATTTGTATCAGCTTTGGTCAGATTTAACACCTTTGTCACTTTGTCGTTGTAGGAGAATTGTGTTACTGCCTTAGAGCTTCGAAGTATTGGACCACATAAAGGACTGAAGAGAGTCTGGATGTCTTAAGCAGGAGAAGTTTATTACCATCACATACAGGCCCGGAGACAGTTGAACAGTCAACACAGCGTAGTATTGAACATTCAAGTCTGGCTATGCTTTCATTGGTCAGAGTTTATAATACCTCGTAGAAGGTCAATTACGCAACCAATACAATAACAAAGAGTTGGTATTCAGTTGTTATTCAGCTGATTAGGCTCGAGGTTGGAGACATGTTATCTGCAGGTGTCTAAGTCTATCTGTTGACAGAGCCCAAGTCTCAGGGCATCACAACCTTACAATAGATCCAAAATTCTCTAACAGTTCCTTCCTCTTTAAACCCTTTACAAGTGGTTTTAACCTTACGTAAACGCCTAAAGAGAATTTTACCATGAAAGCACACTCAGACTATAAATGCAAATTCAAAGTATTACATTTAATCAACACCAATTTTCAATAAATCAAAGATCAATCATTAATATGACATTTTAGCACTTAGCAATTACCAGTGTAACCAGTATTACAGTAATATGGGCTGTATTAATGGATTTCAATGACCCCAACCCCAGGGACCCCTAAAGTGCCGAGACATGCGTCCCATCAGTCACCAATCACCCAATTTGAATGAATTTTGTTTCTAGCTAAAGCACATGCCTCTACACTTCAGAAGTATGGTGCGATGGGCACTGATCACCAAACCTCTACCCCCTAATTGGCGCAGGGATAGTAAAAGATGACCAGCAGCCAATTAGGTCTCCTGCAATAATAAAATAATTTCACAATCATTCCAAAACAGATGGTATACATTGGAAGGCTCACATCTTCAGAAACAATGACATTAAAATGATCACAAAATCTTGATGCAATCAAATTATTAATCAAGGAACAGTTCATTTCTTCACACTGAGCAGTGCGACTGCATCAGTGCAATGGGACAAGGATCCAGGGGTAATGTGGGGCAAAGAGTCCATGTGGCAAAACGGTTCCAGTGTAGATATCTTCCATAGGGCACTAAAGGCCATGGGTACACACCCATGCCTTAACCTCGTCGTAACATAGGATTATTCTGCCCGATACGACGAGTTCCCTAACTGATCTTCAAGTAATCCATTTTGTCCAGGCTCTTCAGGTGAAACAATCTTCTTCAAAGCTCAACTTCAATAAGTTGAGACTGGAGTATTCCATGGGACTCTAAAGGTCATGAGTGCACACCCATGCCTTAACCTCGTCGTAACATAGGATTATTATGCCCGATACGACGAGTTCCCTAACTCCTCTCCAAGTGATTCCATTTTGTTCAGGCTCCTCAGTTGAAACATTCTTCTTCAAGCTCAATATGAATAAGTTGAAATTGATTTTTTTAAACACTTTTAAAACCATAATTGTGCGTTCCACAATCACAAAAGCATCAGTGTTACATGAATTACAGAGAGGACTAATGCATACATAAGCTTCACAAAGTAATCACAATGCATTCACTTTTCTCCTTTTATCTGAAATAAAAGCATTTTATGTGTATTCACCTCTACATAAAACAACATAAGATAAATTATTTCTTTGATATTAAGAAACATAATTGTCAGAACTTAGATGTTGCTTTACTCTGTTGCTTTCTCCTTTGTGTTATTTCGTATTTGCATTATTTTTAGACCCGAAAGTTTTGCTTATTGTCTATTCCTTATTGTTAATTTATTTTATTTTATTTGAAAGGAACACTATTGCAATTTCCCTAGATTTTAAGACACATGTTATACCGGTAAAATACATAACACTTACTCCACACTTCTAATGCAGTTTCCACAGAAACCTAAGAGCAGTTCAAATTACTCTATATGTTCTTCCTTGAGTAATAAGTGAAAGGTCTAGTATTTTACTTGTAATTCTGTATCATAGGTTACTTTGTCTGCAGCAGTAAGTCTACACATTAATGGGGTGTGTGAGGCTGCTATCTTTACATCCTTTATCTTAGAATAAAATAATCTAAAAGGCATGTACCGTAAGGCTGGTCGTATGGGACTCAGCTGTAAGCCTCCACACCCCTGCAGACTGTCAGGGAGCAGGACCCACACCCTTCCAAGTTCTATGGCTCCTGCCCCTGGAAACAGAGATACATTCAGCTTAATATTGTTTAAGTAACCCGGAAGCTCTTATTTTTACATGTGTAGGATTGTTTGACAATAGTTGATTTACTTTACTTTTACTTAATAGTTCCTGTAGATTTATTTCTAACCACTTCTGAACCATTGACACTTCCCAAGTGAATGTATTAAAACTGTGTGCACATATTGATAATAGCTGCCAAAACCAGTCAAGATGTTTTGAAACCACAAATGATGTTGTGCACATGATGTGGAATGTGTAGGCAGCGACAGTGAACACATCAGCATGGAAATATATAAGATAACTTACCACACTTACTCACAGGTTACAATTAATGTCCAGGTGCACATTTCTATGCCCTTCTAGATTAAATATGAGTCTTTATTAGCCACTAAATACTGAACCTCTTAATTACCCCCACTCTGCTATCCACTCACCATCAGCATGCATCTCTGATTCCCATGAGCCAAAGTTAACCTGTAAAAGGTATTCCTCATGTTTGTTGGACAAGCCAGTGGGTGCATTACCAAACTATTGCAGTACACCTTTCTCTGTTTGCACAGCAATAACATAATGATTCAGTGATGTTTACCATGTAGCCTTTAAATAACTGCTAAATATTTAACTAGTCACTAGCATCGACATTAGACACATGTAGTTGGTTGTATGTTATTCACCAACAGCATCTCGTTTAGGCACCATTCCACATTTTTCATATTCAGCACTAAAAGGTTCTATAGAATGACAAAGATACCTTTTGTGTGTGTTGTTCTTGGACCTGTGGATAGAAAATGATTACCATGCCAAACATTTATCAACATTACTACCTATTTCTTCTTGAAGATGGATAAGATTTATTTACCAAATGCACAGTGAAATGCTTGCTTGTTTTTATTTACCTGCAACCAATAGCAAAATAGATATTGCACAGCACACTAGAAAATGTAACACCGAAACTGAAGAACTATAAAATAGAAATCTACAAAATATAAAATGAATATAGACATTGAAAGTCTTAAATCTTGCATTTAAGACTTTAATGCAACATTCATTTCAACTTAACAATTCAGATATTAAGCACTTTCCAAAAGGATACTGGTGTTTATCCCTGACTCTGGACTCTAGATTGGACTGACCTTAACAGGAACCTTATCTTTTTGGTGTTTGTCTGTAAACATCAACACTCTCTGGCCGGTAGAGGGCCTTCATTAGATCTTAGGTTTCAATTCAAGCCTGTGTAAGTGGCTGCTGGTATTGATCTCCAATGCACAATGTTCCAGAGTGGGACCCTGTTGGTAAAATGTCTGTTAAAACAGTTGTCCACCAGCCTAGAAAATAATTAGGTTAGAACAGCTCATGTATTACAACCCATAGGTGTTAGTTGTTGAAGTTTCCCTTTTTCAAGTTTCCATGTTGCTCTTTGAATCTGAGGTCTCAGAAAGTCATTGTTAAGAGTTAGGTGTTAGTATTGATTAGTGAAAAGTTTTCTAGTCAGTCCTTTTCACTTCTTAACCTTCCTCAGGAACAACTGGGCTTTGTTCTTCTCTTTTCCCTAGCACTTTCCTTATCTTTTGGTTTCAGAAACATTTAGTAATATTTAGTCTAAACTAAATCTGTTGTTTACTCTGAATTTCTTCATTCTTTGTGTTTAGTTTAACATTTGAATACTGCAAATATATTTTTTATTAGAAAGAGTCATAATAATAATTGTCTCGACTAAGAACCTCCCAGGATTCTCTTCTCTTGCTCCCACCTCTTTTTTATTCATGTGAGGATCATGTGCACCTGAGCCACACAGGAAGAAAAAAATATGGGGCTTCTCTTTATTTTTGGAGTCACAATAGTGACTTTTTGTCTTTGACTCTCGTGATTCCTTCTTCTGCATTTATTTGTATTGTATACATGTTGGATGATTATTACCAGTAAATTAACATGTGAATGGTTTAAGAGCCCTATTCTCAACATCAGACACACCTCCTCAGGTGATACAACCACAGTGAAGTACTTTAGCTCCAGACTTCACTACAGGCACCACACCTGACATTACTGGACAATTTCCTGTCAGACCCGAAACACACCAACTACAACACAGCATTAACACAAAGAACTCACGCAGAGCTCAACGGGACCAGCACAGTCTCTAGAACAAACTTCCCTTCGTTCTTTAGACTTGGATCAACAAGCTCAATAGGTTCAAACAAACACAAACCAGGAAACACACACCAGTCAAACAGCGCAGGTGACTTTAAAATGATTTTCTCTGCATTCCTTTAACCTTCCTCTTATACAACTTTTAATTGGTGACTGATAGCCTTTTCTTTAAGAACATAGTTCACGATCCTTTTGGCTATTTTTAAGAGGCTCTCATTAAGTTTACTGTTTATGTATTGTAGCAGAAGCTTGTAAATTTATTGTTGATAGGCAATTGTTTAATCACCCACGAGCTGAATGGAATTAAAGCAAATGATGGACTGACGAGACTCTGGTTCAACGAGGCCTACTTTTTTTTTTTTAGAAGGAAACACAGTTCCTCATACCAAAAAGCTCTGTTTTGAGTATCTATCCATCTCAAAGTTCGGCCCCCACACCAAGTCAAGCTTCAGTTCCTGTGTTAGTGGTTAAATGAGCAGTTTCGTCATCTTCAATGCATTTTTTATATTTTTATATATTTTTTTTATTTTTGCAATTATTGACGTGTTTGCTCATCTAACTATTGCTAGGACAGATTTATCTGTGCATGGGTTTTCGCTCCATATGTCAAAGTATTTTGTGACATCGGGAACTAACTTATTCACGTGGTTCTGTGTGAACTCAGTTAGGCTGTTATTGAATATACCATTCTCAACAATTGTAGCATCTACTTTTAAGCTTCTTCTTTTTATTTTTATTCATTTATTTATTTATTTATTTTTACACCATGTAACAAAAACACCTTTGCTTTAGAAGAGTGAGTTATTCAACAGTTACTTTAAATAATATTGTTTTACTAAAAGCAAAACTAATTTAAAAATAGATAGCATTGGCAGAAGTCGTTGCAGGTGGTTGCAGGTGAAAACATTGCAGAAAATGTCTGAAATTTACAGAATTAAACTCAAGTTTGCATAAGAAATCTAAAATTGGCAGAAACAAAAAGGCATAAAATCCAAATCTTGAAAAACTATAAAATGCAGACTTCCCAAATGTAATAGCATAAATGTCCCAGAATTAAGGCACTTTTTAAAATTTGAATAACAAAGTTCAGTTCAAATTCACAGACGAATGGTAGAATAATACGAGAGGACACGCGATTGTTATGAGAGTGTTTGTCTACTGATTAGTTCGTCTACTTATTATTAATAGACCTTTGGTGACATCAAGTAGAATGGTGTCTTCGATTGCAGACCTCGCCTCTAAACTAAAAATCCACAACTCAATAGTTGAACTCATAGAAACTGTTTTTTTTTTTTTGTTTTGTTTTTTTTGTAATAAAAAAGTAGTATTTAAATGTAAATGTCAGGGTCTAGGAGTGGAATTGAGAGCCAGTGTCAGTACCCTGTGTCCCAGGTGAGCAGCACCCCTCAGTGCAGCAGCAGAACAGTTCATGTTGTAATGACCTCTGAGCAGCAGCAGTTGCAGTGGCATAGATTCAGTCCATTTGACCTGAGGACAGTGTGGAGGAGCCCGTCCACAAAGTGCAGCTTTAAGACCAGTCAAAAACGATTTTTCTTTGTCGTTGGTGCTCCCTCTTTTGTTATTCTCGTGTTTCTCAGAGACGATAAGAGGAGGCAGCCATGCTCTCAGATAAGTCTCAGTAGACAAAACAGTGCCAGAGCCAGGCAGGTTCAGTTCAGTTCAGTGCTGGAGCAGTGGAAAACCAGCAAGGCACATGAAGTAACTACCCCCCAGAAACACTAGGCCATCAACAGGTCTCACACTCCACAGTTATCAGTGAAGACAGCCACAGTCCTTTATCAGTTGTTTATAAAGAGTCTGCAGCTGTACAGTCCAAAAGAAGTAAAGTACTTTTAGGGGATTAACATCTATATTCAGAGACTTTAGGAGAAGACTATAGTCACTGTACTGATTAACTTTTAACTATTTTAAGTAATTTTTGCATTATTTCTCAAAGATCAGCCTGAAAACACCATTCATCAGGTTATACCACTTTAGAAACTAGTACATTACTTTATGTTACAGCTATAAAAACTGAAAACCTCTGTAATTGATGTTTTACTGGTTTGATTCAAACACTGCAGCGGCTCACTGTCAAGGTAAATGGTAACAAATAATGAAGACTAAATTAATGTTAAACTCTCATGAGCATTCATTTAAGTAAAACTTAATTAATCTTCTTTTGTTGTTAGGGTTGGTGAGTCATGTTTGGTGAAAGTGACATGTCTTGATGAGGAGATTTTATTATTTTTTTTATATAAACTATGGTTTTGTTTCTAGTGCCCGTTGCTCTCTTTTGATAACACACGTCTGAGATATTAAGGAGACATTTTTATCAACTATTACGATGTCTTTTTGTTTAACAGAACATCAAGATCCTGAAGGCTGTTGCCATCTGGGTCAATGTAAACTCTCAAACCTTCAAACTTTTTTTAGTATGAGGAGGAAAAGGAATGTCTAATGTCAACCAGAAGACAATGCATACAACAAAACACTAAGTTCCAATATCTCAAAAACAACAGCGTCTATGTTGATATTTCATAGACCAAGTATAACACAAAAGAATTACTATAGCTGACTACAGAGAACTACAAAACACCATAAATGAAGACACAGTGAATCAAGTAATACTTTCAACACAACATCATCTCATTTCAAATCTAAATCTTTTAGGCCCTCATACTTAAAAAGATAATTCAGCTTTTAATTCAATGTTACAACAATCATTCACCATTAAGGCTTAAAGTAATGTTTTTAAACCTGTTCCAGTTGCATCTAGTTTAGGAAAACTTCACGTTTGTATTTGATTTTACTAAAGCACATTTTAACTCTCTTTTAATTTCCCATAAATACATTTAAAACTTTTCTTTCTGAGCTTTTGTTTGTTTGTCCTAGTTTTCTCGTTTCTTAATTGTTTTTATGGTTAAGAGGAGGGTATTATTTTATATTTTGAATTTAATAAATTATTGAATCTATAGTAAAAAATTACAACTATCCTGAAATTTTTCCTTGTTTGTTTTAGTTTTGGCTTGTTAGCTGTTGACTTTCTTACCCCAAGATAACCTATTCTTGCTCACTTTTGGGCTGGAGGGGATGGAAAACATAGATATAACATGTGACATGTAACTCATGCATCAGCTTTAAACTGGAGCTCTTTGGTTCCTGTAAACAAAAATTAGAGCAGCATCAATTCTCAAAATATAACACATCATAATAAAACACACATAATGAATAAGTGAGAAAAACCCAGGTTAATAGTTGTCTGCAACATCCACAGATGTTACCCTGTTTTCCTTCTGTTTTCAGGCTGTTATGATGGTCAGATGTTATTTGCCTTGTCATTTTAATACAGTTTAGTTTAATCAAACTCAATAGTGCTTCTCCAGTGACCAGTCGCATCACTAACATTATTTTAGATTAAACTCATTACAGTCACACTGTAATATTTTTTTTAACTGTATTTTTAATCCTTGTTATTGTTATGGCAAATCTTTTATGCAAAAAAACCATTATTTTTTTTTTTTTAACTTATCCTCTTGTTTTAAAACAAACCCCAATAGGTTGTGTTC
>CM072153.1:21723799-21823696 GCA_036850595.1 Rhyacichthys aspro
GAACAGTCCATTTCTTCACACTGAGCAGTGCGACTGCATCAGTGCAATGGGACAAGGATCCAGGGGTAATGTGGGGCAAAGAGTCCATGTGGCAAAACGGTTCCAGTGTAGATATCTTCCATAGGGCACTAAAGGCCATGGGTACACACCCATGCCTTAACCTCAAGTCGTAACATAGGATTATTCTGCCCGATACGACGAGTTCCCTAACTGATCTTCAAGTAATCCATTTTGTCCAGGCTCTTCAGGTGAAACAATCTTCTTCAAAGCTCAACTTCAATAAGTTGAGACTGGAGTATTCCATGGGACTCTAAAGGTCATGAGTGCACACCCATGCCTTAACCTCGTCGTAACATAGGATTATTATGCCCGATACGACGAGTTCCCTAACTCCTCCAAGTGATTCCATTTTGTTCAGGCTCCTCAGTTGAAACATTCTTCTTCAAGCTCAATATGAATAAGTTGAAATTGATTTTTTAAACACTTTTAAAACCATAATTGTGCTCCACAATCACAAAAGCATCAGTGTTACATGAATTACAGAGAGGACTAATGCATACATAAGCTTCACAAAGTAATCACAATGCATTCACTTTTCTCCTTTTATCTGAAATAAAAGCATTTTATGTGTATTCACCTCTACATAAAACAACATAAGATAAATTATTTCTTTGATATTAAGAAACATAATTGTCAGAACTTAGATGTTGCTTTACTCTGTTGCTTTCTCCTTTGTGTTATTTCGTATTTGCATTATTTTTAGACCCGAAAGTTTTGCTTATTGTCTATTCCTTATTGTTAATTTATTTTATTTTATTTGAAAGGAACACTATTGCAATTTCCCTAGATTTTAAGACACATGTTATACCGGTAAAATACATAACACTCTACTCCACACACTCTAATGCAGTTTCCACAGAAACCTAAGAGCAGTTCAAATTACTCTATATGTTCTTCCTTGAGTAATAAGTGAAAGGTCTAGTATTTTACTTGTAATTCTGTATCATAGGTTACTTTGTCTGCAGCAGTAAGTCTACACATTAATGGGGTGTGTGAGGCTGCTATCTTTACATCCTTTATCTTAGAATAAAATAATCTAAAAGGCATGTACCGTAAGGCTGGTCGTATGGGACTCAGCTGTAAGCCTCCACACCCCTGCAGACTGTCAGGGAGCAGGACCCACACCCTTCCAAGTTCTATGGCTCCTGCCCCTGGAAACAGAGATAGATTCAGCTTAATATTGTTTAAGTAACCCGGAAGCTCTTATTTTTACATGTGTAGGATTGTTTGACAATAGTTGATTTACTTTACTTTTACTTAATAGTTCCTGTAGATTTATTTCTAACCACTTCTGAACCATTGACACTTCCCCAAGTGAATGTATTAAAACTGTGTGCACATATTGATAATAGCTGCCAAAACCAGTCAAGATGTTTTGAAACCACAAACGATGTTGTGCCTATGATGTGGAGTGTGTAGGCAGCGACAGTAAACACATCAGCATGGAAATATATAAGATAACTTACCACACTTACTCACAGGTTACAATTAATGTCCAGGTGCACATTTCTATGCCCTTCTAGATTAAATATGAGTCTTTATTAGCCACTAAATACTGAACCTCTTAATTACCCCCCACTCTGCTATCCACTCACCATCAGCACGCATCTCTGATTCCCATGAGCCAAAGTTAACCTGTAAAAGGTATTCCTCATGTTTGTTGGACAAGCCAGCGGGTGCATTACCAAACTATTGCAGTACACCTTTCTCTGTTTGCACAGCAATAACATAATGATTCAGTGATGTTTACCATGTAGCCTTTAAATAACTGCTAAATATTTAACTAGTCACTAGCATCGACATTAGACACATGAAGTTGGTTGTATGTTATTCACCAACAGCATCTCGTTTAGGCACCATTCCACATTTTTCATATTCAGCACTAAAAGGTTCTATAGAATGACAAAGATACCTTTTGTGTGTGTTGTTCTTGGACCTGTGGATAGAAAATGATTACCATGCCAAACATTTATCAACATTACTACCTATTTCTTCTTGAAGATGGATAAGATTTATTTACCAAATGCACAGTGAAATGCTTGCTTGTTTTTATTTACCTGCAACCAATAGCAAAATAGATATTGCACAGCACACTAGAAAATGTAACACCGAAACTAAAGAACTATAAAATAGAAATCTACAAAATATAAAATGAATATAGACATTGAAAGTCTTAAATCTTGCATTTAAGACTTTAATGCAACATTCATTTCAACTTAACAATTCAGATATTAAGCACTTTCCAAAAGGATACTGGTGTTTATCCCTGACTCTGGACTCTAGATTGGACTGACCTTAACAGGAACCTTATCTTTTTGGTGTTTGTCTGTAAACATCAACACTCTCTGGCAGTAGAGGGCCTTCATTAGATCTTAGGTTTCAATTCAAGCCTGTGTAAGTGGCTGCTGGTATTGATCTCCAATGCACAATGTTCCAGAGTGGGACCCTGTTGGTAAAATGTCTGTTAAAACAGTTGTCCACCAGCCTAGAAAATAATTAGGTTAGAACAGCTCATGTATTACAACCCATAGGTGTTAGTTGTTGAAGTTTCCTTTTCAAGTTTCCATGTTGCTCTTTGAATCTGAGGTCTCAGAAAGTCATTGTTAAGAGTTAGGTGTTAGTATTGATTAGTGAAAAGTTTTCTAGTCAGTCCTTTTCACTTCTTAACCTTCCTCAGGAACAACTGGGCTTTGTTCTTCTCTTTTCCCTAGCACTTTCCTTATCTTTTGGTTTCAGAAACATTTAGTAATATTTAGTCTAAACTAAATCTGTTGTTTACTCTGAATTTCTTCATTCTTTGTGTTTAGTTTAACATTTGAATACTGCAAATACATTTTTTATTAGAAAGAGTCATAATAATAATTGTCTCGACTAAGAACCTCCCAGGATTCTCTTCTCTTGCTCCCACCTCTTTTTATTCATGTGAGGATCATGTGCACCTGAGCCACACAGGAAGAAAAAAATATGGGGCTTCTCTTTATTTTTGGAGTCACAATAGTGACTTTTTGTCTTTGACTCTCGTGATTCCTTCTTCTGCATTTATTTGTATTGTATACATGTTGGATGATTATTACCAGTAAATTACCATGTGAATGATTTAAGAGCCCTAATCTCAACATCAGACACACCTCCTCAGGTGATACAACCACAGTGAAGTACTTTAGCTCCAGACTTCACTACAGGCACCACACCTGACATTACTGGACAGTCTCCTGTCAGACCTGAAACACACCAACTACAACACAGCATTAACACAAAGAACTCACGCAGCTCAACGGGACCAGCACAGTCTCTAGAACAAACTTCCCTTGTTTTTAGACTTGGATCAACAAGCTCAATAGGTTCAAACAAACACAAAACAGGAAACACACACATCAAACAGCGCAGGTGACTTTAAAATGATTTTCTCTGCATTCCTTTAACCTTCCTCTTATACAACTTTTAATTGGTGACTGATAGCCTTTTCTTTAAGAACATAGTTCACGGCCCTTTTGGCTATTTTTAAGAGGCTCTCATTAAGTTTACTGTTTATGTATTGTAGCAGAAGCTTGTAAATTTATTGTTGATAGGCAATTGTTTAATCACCCACGAGCTGAATGGAATTAAAGCAAATGATGGACTGACGAGACTCTGGTTCAACGAGGCCTTTTTTTTTTTTTTTAGAAGGAAACACAGTTCCTCATACCAAAAAGCTCTGTTTTGAGTATCTATCCATCTCAAAGTTCGGCCCCCACACCAAGTCAAGCTTCAGTTCCTGTGTTAGTGGTTAAATGAGCAGTTTCGTCATCTTCAATGCATTTTTTTTTTTTTTTTTTTATTTTTGCAATTATTGACGTGTTTGCTCATCTAACTATTGCTAGGACAGATTTATCTGTGCATGGGTTTTCGCTCCATATGTCAAAGTATTTTGTGACATCGGGAACTAACTTATTCACGTGGTTCTGTGTGAACTCAGTTAGGCTGTTATTGAATATACCATTCTCAACAATTGTAGCATCTACTTTTAAGCTTCTTCTTTTTTATTTTTATTCATTTATTTATTTTTTTTACACCATGTAACAAAAACACCTTTGCTTTAGAAGAGTGAGTTATTCAACAGTTACTTTAAATAATATTGTTTTACTAAAAGCAAAACTAATTTAAAAATAGATAGCATTGGCAGAAGTCGTTGCAGGTGGTTGCAGGTGAAAACATTGCAGAAAATGTCTGAAATTTACAGAATTAAACTCAAGTTTGCATAAGAAATCTAAAATTGGCAGAAACAAAAGGCATAAAATCCAAATCTTGAAAAACTATAAAATGCAGACTTCCCAAATGTAATAGCATAAATGTCCCAGAATTAAGGCACTTTTTTAAAATTTGAATAACAAAGTTCAGTTCAAATTCACAGACGAATGGTAGAATAATACGAGAGGACACGCGATTGTTATGAGAGTGTTTGTCTACTGATTAGTTCGTCTACTTATTATTAATAGACCTTTGGTGACATCAAGTAGAATGGTGTCTTCATTGCAGACCTTGTAACTAAAAAATCCACAACTCAATAGTTGAACTCATAGAAACTGGTTTGTTTTTTTTTTTGTTTTTTTTTTTGTAATAAAAAACAGTAGTATTTAAATATAAATGTCAGGGTCTAGGAGTGGAATTGAGAGCCAGTGTCAGTACCCTGTGTCCCAGGTGAGCAGCACCCCTCAGTGCAGCAGCAGAACAGTTCATGTTGTAATGACCTCTGAGCAGCAGCAGTTGCAGTGGCATAGATTCAGTCCATTTGACCTGAGGACAGTGTGGAGGAGCCCAGTCCACAAAGTGCAGCTTTAAGACCAGTCAGAGACTAGCTTTCTTTGTCGTTGGTGCTTCAGCCAGTGTTAGTCTCATGTTTCTCAGAGACGATAAAGAGCAGGCAGCCATGTTCTCAGATAAGTCTCAGTAGACAAAACAGTGCCAGAGCCAGGCAGGTTCAGTTCAGTTCAGTGCTGGAGCAGTGGAAAACCAGCAAGGCACATGAAGTAACTACCCCCCAGAAACACTAGGCCATCAACAGGTCTCACTTCCACTCACAGTTATCAGTGAAGACAGTCATAGTCCTTTATCAGTTGTTTATAAAGAGTCTGCAGCTGTACAGTCCAAAAGAAGTAAAGTACTTTTAGAGGATTAACATCTATATTCAGAGACTTTAGGAGAAGACTATAGTCACTGTACTGATTAACTTTTAACTATTTTAAGTAATTTTTGCATTATTTCTCAAAGATCAGCCTGAAAACACCATTCATCAGGTTATACCACTTTAGAAACTAGTACATTACTTTATGTTACAGCTATAAAAACTGAAAACCTCTGTAATTGATGTTTTACTGGTTTGATTCAAACACTGCAGCGACTCACTGTCAAGGTAAATGGTAACAAATAATGAAGACTAAATTAATGTTAAACTCTCCTGAGCATTCATTTAAGTAAAACTTAATTAATCTTCAGTTATTGTTAGACTTGGTGAGTCATGTTTGGTCAAAGTGACATGTCTTGATGAGCAGATTTTATTATTATTTTTTTATATAAACTATGGTTTTGTTGCTAGTGCCCGTTGCTCTCTTTTGATAACACACGTCTGAGATATTAAGGAGACATTTTTATCAACTATTACGATGTCTTTTTGTTTAACAGAACATCACGATCCTGAAGGCTGTTATCATCTGGGTCAATGTAAACTCTCAAACCTTCAAACTTTTTTTAGTATGAGGAGGAAAAAGGAATGTCTAATGTCAACCAGAAGACAATGCATACAACAAAACACTAAGTTCCAATATCTCAAAAACAACAGCGTCTATGTTGATATTTCATAGACCAAGTATAACACAAAAGAATTACTCTATAGCTGACTACAGAAAACTACAAAACACCCACTAAATGAAGACACAGTGAATCAAGTAATACTTTCAACACAACATCATCTCATTTCAAATCTAAATCTTTTAGGCCCTCATACTTCAAAGATAATTCAGCTTTTTAATTCAATGTTACAACAATCATTCACCATTAAGGCTTAAAGTAATGTTTTTAAACCTGTTCCAGTTGCATCTAGTTTAGGAAAACTTCACGTTTGTATTTGATTTTACTTCACAAAGCACATTTTAACTCTCTTTTAATTTCCCATAAATACATTTAAAACATTTCATTCTTAACTTTTGCTTGTTTGCTCTAGTTGTCTCACTGCTTAATTGTTTTTATGTTTAAGAGCAAAGTATAGTATTATATTTTGAATTTGTTCGATTAATGAAGCTCTAATGAAAATTACAACTGTCCCTGTAACATTTCCCTGTAAGCTTTTGGTCAGGGTCTTGTTGACCATTGACCTTCTTACACCCAGTTACAAAGTTCTTACTCACAGTTCAGCTGCAGAGGATGGAGAACACAGATATAACATGTGACATGTAACTCATGCATCAGCTTTAAACTGGAGCTCTTTGGTTCCTGTAAACAACAATTAGAGCAGCATCAATTCTCAAAATATAACACATCATAATAAAACACACATAATGAATAAGTGAGAAAAACCCAGGTTAATAGTTGTCTGCAACACATCCACAGATGTTACCCTGTTTTCCTTCTGTTTTCAGGCTGTTATGATGGTCAGGTATTATTTGCCTTGTCATTTTAATACAGTTTAGTTTAATCAAACTCAATAGTGCTTCTCCAGTGACCAGTCGCATCACTAACATTATTTTAGATTAAACTCATTACCGTCACACTGTAATATTTTCTTAACTGTATTTTTAATCAACTGTTGTTATGGCAAATCTTTTATTCAAAAAAACCATTATTTTTTTGTTAACTTAGCCTCTTGTTTTAAAACAAACCCCAATAGGTTGTGTTCAAGACCTTCACACAGAACAAATACACACAGCAGCTGCACCAAACACAAGACAAGACAGACACCAGATATATACCAAACTAAATTAGTTTTAGTTAACTACCTTAGTAAGAACTTTTTATAACAAAATCTTCAAAATTAATGTCATTTTATTTTGTAACACCTTCCAGCACTTTCTGTGCACCCATTATAACAGTTGTTACTTTAGCAACTTTTAGAGAACCCGTTTGCAAAGAGGTTAGTATGATCAATATTATTATTATTCCTTTCCTGTCTCTTTCCTCTTCCTCACTTTTTTTTTTTTTTTTTTTTTATTATTATTAACCCCTTCTCTTTCCTTTGCCTGCTTCCATATCCTGCTGACACTGTGTGTGTGCTCTCTATCAGGAGAACAGCGAGAGCAAAGGTGGGGGCTGTTCGTTCACAGACTCAAGCGCTGTGACAATTTCTGTGAGAGGTCAGAGACAGTGCCTTGCTTTAGGTTTGAATAAAGGGTCCGTATTTTATTTCTAAACATCGGGTATTGTCCACTTTTGATCGAGTCTAGCTTTTCTTTATTACAGCTCTTATTTACATCAGCAACAACGCCTTCCTCATCTTCCCTGATGTTGGTCCTTTTCTCATCCACACGTTAGTTGTTGACTTTGCCTTGTTTTCCTCGTCCTGCTGACACTCACTAAGCCCTTTACTTGTGTGTGTGCTCTACAGGAGAGGGTTTTGGTCTAGTTGAGGCTAGTCTACAGATTGTAGCTTTAACGCTGATGTCAGAAGTGTAGAGATATCGCCTTGCACCAGGTGTAGAGACAGAAGAAATGTGTGTCTGATGTTTAGATCTTAGTGAGTTGATTAAAGACTTAAGCTAGTCACTGTGTGGTGAAATCTGTGGTTAATACCCAACCCATAGTAATTTTGAACTTCATAAGACACAGAACATATAGTAAATAACAGATAACACATTTATGGCAAAAGATCTACTGCAGCATCCAGAGGTTTATCAGTCTCAGTCTGTCAGTTTGTTCAGACACAACACTTTTGATCGTTAAAGTTCTTAACTGATTCTAGAGTTACTACAATGGTAGCAAGAGCCGGATACAAGAGCAGAATCTATTAAATCCTGAATGTATCTCCACGTGCACATTTTAAGAAATAGGCGCCTATTAGGGAATCAGTGATTCTAAGGAAGTTTTCCTAGGCCCTCCCCAGACTAAGACCCTCTGCAGAGCAGCTATCGTGCCTCTTCTTTAGCTATAGTCTCAGACATATAGTTTCAAGAAAAACAAAACCGGTGCTCAATCTCACTACAGAGTGCTATGACCACCTATACAACGCCAATCCACCAAGGTTTTCACATCAGCCTGTAATTACTGTGTTATTCACAGCTTTACTCTTGCTCACACCGCCTTAATAACAATTACATTGGCCTTTGAAATTGTTATCGAAAACAGAATTCAATGTTGGAAAGCTTACTCAGAGCTCTCAGTACGTCCAAATTTCAGTACTTCATACTGCTCATTATGTTTAGCTTTTCTCATGAATTCACAGGCAACCAGTACGGCCTCAGCCGAATACTGGTACCAACGTTAACTCCAAAATTAGCCAATCATTTTAAACAAGCATTTAATTTGCATAACCAATTAAATTCAAACTTACATTTAATTTCACATATGTGACCAATAGCTCAAAGACTGTGTATTGTACACATTTTCCCAACACATAGGATCTATCTGTCAAGCCTGGTTCTGGTAATGCAACTCTTCTCTTAAAAGAGAAAAAATTAATTTGCACTTACCAGTCCAGCTGTATATAGATTTCCGTAGTTCGTGACGCCAATATTGTAGGAGAATTGTGTTACTGCCTTAGAGCTTCAAGTATTGGACCACATAAAAGGACTGAAGAGAGTCTGGATGTCTTAAGCAGGAGAAGTTTATTACCATCACATACAGGCCCGGAGACAGTTGAACAGTCAACACAGCGTAGTATTGAACATTCAAGTCTGGCTATGCTTTCATTGGTCAGAGTTTATAATACCTCGTAGAAGGTCAATTACGCAACCAATACAATAACAAAGAGTTGGTATTCAGTTGTTATTCAGCTGATTAGGCTCGAGGTTGGAGACATGTTATCCTGCAGGTGTCTAAGTCTATCTGTTGACAGAGCCCAAGGCTCAGGGCATTACAACCTTACAATAGATCCAAAATTCTCTAACAGTCGTGTAGCGTTGATTTAAATCTCCACTCCCTGATTTCTTTTTTCTTTTCTTGTCCCTGTCTCAGACTCCACTCTCCTCCAAAAGCTGCTTCTCTTTTATTAAAAAAGAAAACCAGACCAATTTCTCCTCCAAAATACTAATCCATTTGACCAAACTGAAGTTTAGAGTTTAGCGTTAGCTTAGCTGTGACTTCAGCGTCAGGACGACAATTATCTCCTCCTCGTTAAACATGACGTGATTGAATTGACAGTATTTATCTGTGTTTTACGTTGTCTCCCTTTTCTCTGTTGATGCTTTTCTTTTTTCAGCTGTTTCTCTGTTAAAAGACATATTCAGCTGAAAATACACTTTATCTGCAGCTATTCAACTTCCTGGAACGTCATGTGACAAGTGTCGACCAATGGGCCCTTGAAGGTGATATTTTTGGTACTTGGTTTTATTAATTGAATTTGAACTGGTTTTAGATGGATTTGAACAGGTTTTAGATGGATTTGATTTTTGCAACAAAGATAAGTAACTAAAACCTGTTCAAATCCATCTAAAATCTGTTGAAATCTGACTAAAACCTTTTGAAATCTGACTAAAACCTTTTGAAATCTGAATAAAACCTTTTGAAATCTGTCTAAAACCTGTTCAAATCTGACTAAAACCTGTCCAAATCCATCTAAAACCTGTTGAAATCTGTCTAAAACCTGTTCAAATCTGACTAAAACCTGTTCAAATCCAACTAAAACCAGTTTCCATAAAAGGAGGCTATTATTATTTGTGTCATAACTTTTGTAAGACTCAAATAAAGATGAAGTCTCACATTCAAAATTCAATAAAAGCTTCTAAATGTCACCATCGTCGGCCTCTGAAATGACTCTTAACCACTTTGACACCACTGCTGTAAAGCTTTATGAACGTCTGTAATAACATGTTTCACTCCGGTTTAATGTTAATGACACAGTGCAGTATTAGTATCTGTTCAGTGGAGCATCAGGAGGACGGACCCTCCCTTTTCATTTCATCTTAAGAAAGCTTCTCGACACGATCTCCGCTGCGTGTCCTTGGAACAAATGAGTGAAACCAATCACATTTATCTCCGATCAGTGTCATGTGGTCATACATTTTACAAGAGTTTGGCCCATTACCGGCTCACGGCAGGTTTCGTGAATCCTTAATGAAATACCATCTATAATCGGCTCGTTTGACTGTGTGATTGCCCCTCTCTCTCGGCCATCTTGACCAGTTTGAAATGCAATTATGCAAATGGGAGTGAGCGGCGGGTCGGCCTGCGCTGGGGGCCGTACGTCGCTGTGAAAAGTCCGTCTGGGGGCGCCGCGAGACCGTTTCAACCGCTGCGTCCGCCGGAGAGACGGAAATTAACCTCCGCTGAGCTCGGGTCCTTCACTGAGCCTCGGGAGACGCTCGGGATTTGTCTAATTCGGGATATATGTCCGGCACCGATCACACAAACGAATGGGTCGCAGAGAAAGTAGGAAAAAATGTAAATGAAGGCAACGGGGAGCAGAGGTTTTTGATGCGGTTTTGTCATATTGTCATTTTCACGAGTTGTTTTTCTAATTAAAAGGCCATTGTTGATTCAAAAAAAAAATGTAAAGCTGTGGTGTCAAACTCAAAGTGGAGAGAATCCTGTCAGGGGCCGAAGACTGAGACACTTTTATGTAAATTTGAATCTTACAAAAGTTATTATTTTTCCTCTTTTTATGGAAACTGGTTTTAGTTGGATCTGAACAGGTTTAAAAAGGATTCAAACAGGATTTAGATGGATTTGAACTGATTTTAGTTTGATTTTAACAGCTTTTAGTTGGATTTAAATGGGTTTTAGATGGATTTGAACAGGTTTTAGTTGGATTTGAACAGGTTTTAGATGGATTTGAACTGATTTAGTCTGATTTGAACAGCTTTTAGTTGGATTTAAATAGGTTTAAGACAGATTTGAACAGGTTTAAATTGAATTTGAACAGGTATTTGAGGGATTTGAACAGATTTTATATATCTTTGTAGCAAAAACTGGCTTAACCAAGCATAAATGTTCTAATGTTAAAACTATTATGCATCTTGCTGATCCCTTTTAGAGCATGTAAACAGCTATGGTAGCCCTGCAGGGACCAACCAGACGGAAAAGGGGTCTAATAGTGATTTCTTTTTCACATTTCAAACTAAATTATTTAGTTCATAACTGGTCTAAGCCTTCACCTAAAATGTGAGCTCAAACAGAACTGTGTGTGCTCGGTTTGTCCTCTTTGGGCTGCCGTAGGAACAGGAACAGGAAGTATTGGACCTTACCCTGGTTTTTAAGGGTCTTTATTGTTGAATTAAGCCCTTTTCACACATTCTATCTGGATCTGATCAGATTTATTTCACATGGACTTGTGTTCGTATCGAATACTCCGAGTGGTTTTACAGAGAAGCAGGGGATATATATATATATTTTATAGACCTTAATTTATTATAGATCCATGCATTTACAAGTGCAGTGGGGTTTCTTTGGAGATTATTATTATTATATACCCCTCAGGCTTTATGTGGTTCAGTTAAATGAGCAGCAGAAGGAGTGATGCTAGTGAACGATGGTCAATAATAAGAATACAACAATAAGAATTCACAAAAATGACTTAAAGTTGTATGTAGAGTTTTAGTTTGAACTTTAAATGAGTTTTTGTTGCTATTTCTGCCTTTATTCGCTCAGAAAGAGGAAGAGACCCCAGCTACAAACATCAAACTCACACCTATTTCTAACCAGCTGTGGGAGTGCATCTCTATGTGACAGTTTCTGGGTTTATTTCTGTTTTGGAGCTGAATCCGGAGATGAGTCAGCTCTCTTCCTGTGTCTGTTCGGACGAGGAGCGTGGGACTCATTATTTCAGTGTCAGGATGAGGCCAAACACTCGGCGTGTGTCTAAACGCCGGGTTTAATTTTCACAGCGAGAGGCGACCTTTCCTCTGCTCAGAGGTTACACCGGTTTGTGTCGCAGCTCCAAGTCATTACGCTCCTAATGATAACAATAATTACATGGCACTTTAGAAATGCATTAAAACAAAAGCAACTTCTGAAGAAAAGGGAACATTTCAGTGTTTACTAATTAAAACTATTATCAGGCGGCTTTGGGGGCAAATTACCAAAAGTTTGGAGGCAGCATTAAAGCATTAAGTTAAAGTTTGAGACTTTATAATTGTGTTTGGGATTCTGATTATTCAAAATCAATGTTTTCCTGTTTGTCATTCACACAAGAGGCTGTTCTTAATACAGGTTAATGTTCATTGTAATACATAATACATTGTTTCTTTAATTGATTATTGCTCGTCCAAATTATGTGACAAAAAGGACACTCATCCCTTATTTATCCATATGTAGCCTTTAGCAGAAAGTTACTGGAAACAAGGATTAAATCTCCAATTATCTCCTCCTCGTTAAACATGACGTGATTGAATTGACAGTATTTATCTGTGTTTTACGTTGCCTCCCTTTTCTCTGTTGATGCTTTTCTTTTTTCAGCTGTTTCTCTGTTAAAAGACATATTCAGCTGAAAATACACTTTATCTGCAGCTATTAAACTTCCTGGAACGTCATGTGACAAGTGTCGACCAATGGGAGCGCTCCAAGGTTTTCTGGTTCTCATCTATTACAATCCCTTAGAATAAACAGTAGATGCATCGTAAAGACTGTTTTTTTCCCACAAATGATTGATTTTACAATATTTACTATTTGGAGTTTAAACCATTGTCAATGCTGAAACAAAAGCAACTAAATTTATTTTGTTTTCTGCTGTTCTTTAGGTTCTAGATGTGTCAAAGCTTCCTACAGTCCACCAGCTACACTCCCATTCTGCAGACAATCTTCACACTTCTGTGATAAAAACTCACGAGTCCCCAGTGAGTAATGAGAAAGTTATCCTTAAAACACCAACAATATTCAAAACACAGTGATAAACTTCTTAATTTTCGTCCACTGTCTGCTCTTGTCACGGCTGTGTTCGATAAAGCGGATGAAAGAACAGAAAATGAGCCTTTATTGGGCTGTGAAGTCTGTGGAAACAACATGAATGGGTCAGCGTTAATCTCCCGGAGTTCACTTCTGTATCAGCAACAAATAAATCTCAGTAATTATCCACACCTCATTAGAGCCGAGACACAACTTCATGTCACGAACGGATCATAAAAGGCGCATCTTAGAGACCGGTTCTGCTGATGTTTGAAGTCTCGTGATGGAAAATGCAGGTGGGATGCTGGACTTTAGAAAGCTTTTCCACTGCTCCTCTGCCCCACTCTGAGCTGGTCTCATGAGGTATTTATTTATTCATGGTTCCAGCAGTTCTCTCCATAAAAACCCCGAAAGTAGAGCCACAGACGAAAAGAGAGAAGTGTCCCAGCGTCAATAAATACATTTGGATGTTTAATATTCATAATAATTCACTGATAAACTAATATGACTGTTTTTTTAGCTCTTATCTTAGCAGCACTCTGAGATTCTGTGGAATTAAAAGCGCTTTATAAATAAAATCTATTATTATCATTCTTTTAATTAACTTAATTTGAAGTAAAATAATTGCTGTCTTTTTGTTTTCATTGTTTCTAATTTGGAAACAGATTTTGTTTTCTCAAATAAAAACAAAAAACATTGGCAAGAAACGCAGACCGCTGGGATTAATACTGTATTTAACACATAAATATTTCATATATCTTTAGTCTTCTGTTGTGACAATCTGCAGAAATATCTTTGGGATCACTCTCCACTGTTTGCATTCATGTCTGTTTGACCTGGAAGGGCAAAGTTTTACAGCTGTTCTTTAATTTCAAAGGATACATCACTTAAAAGCGAGAGTTAATCACCTTTTTTTTGCATTTCCAAACATCACACGGTTTCTGTCGAGTCAAACCGAGCTCTTACCTGCTGCTGCTTCATCGTAAACCCACTGAACGCCGCTCACGAAGTCGTCAGGAGTTGTGTTTTCTGATTGGGACACAACAACATCAGCAGAGGGACAGATCACACACCTCTCCTTTAAACGTCTCTCTGTCCAGAAGTGTCCCTGAAGTGTTAGTGAGCAGATGTTGTCCTTGTTTGAACCAGAGGACGGTCTGTTTTTAGGCTCGTTGGTCTCATTTGTCTCTCGTCGCACTGGGGAGGTTCAAAAGCTCTGGTCCCAGACTTAAACGGTGCATCGCTCTGACCTTTGCGGAGTCAGCGGCCGGGTTAACCTCCGCTTACTTTATTTACGACGCACAGAAGCACTTATTGCAGAGTAAACATTTAACTTTTTCAGCCTCGTGCATCAAATCCTCTCAGTAACCTTTAGAAGTTTGCTATTTTACAAAGTTTTCTTTTCGTTTTTTTAAGATTGAAGGTTAAAGATCGAAGTACGTGGGCAGTCTGATCTCTCAAAGCAAAAGAAACCGTGAGCATTTTAAAGCAATCTGTAAGAAAAACAAGATAAATGTAGAACACAGTGAATTTAAAAGGTCAAAGGGGGATGTAAAGTGGGAATTCAGTGTTTTCTCAAGCTCCTTTGTTTCCATAATCAACATACTTGCATTCAAAAAGTGTTGTTTGCTTTTAGTGCTTCAGATGAAATGCAAAAATGCAGATTATTATTGCTTTGCTCAGGCCTTAAAGATGCTGTAGTATGCCTGCCAGGCCACTAGAGGCGCTGTGGACATTGCCACTGCTAATACTACAACAATTACTCAATTTATTGTCATTCAAATGTTAAAAATGACAGAACAAATGTGTCTCGAGACAGATTTTCAGGTTTGTCTAGTGCACTATAAATAAACAAATGACTCAAAAAATGTTAAAGACACTAAAGAAGAGTGTATTCTGTTGAACGAGGGGGTACTTTGTTTATTTATGCTAATTATCCATGTGCTTCGGAGGCTTTTTATGTCTTTGAACGAGACTTTAACCTGGTTCATGGAAACAGACAGAGACAAAACTAAAATGTGTCCAAACAAAACTGCTTTATTTTCACTCTGAGGGTAATACACTCAATAAAATACTCTTTGTGCCCGTATTCTAATGAGAAATAAAACAACTGAAACTGAAAATTGACTAAAAATTGACTAAATAAAAAAAGATAACATTTTTAGCCTTATTCATCTGTGATTAACCACAGTTTCATCTGAATAAACCAGTGTCGTGTTGTTTATTTTTCATAACAGTAAAATGCTCGCTACAACGGTTCAAGATGGAGTTTTGTGAGTTTGTAAACTCCCAAATCTGGTGAGAATCCAGCTGCAGCAGAAGGTTATTATCACCCAGCCTTAACACATCTTAACTCTGCAGATGCACCTTCCAATCTGCACATTTACAGCTAAAGTTAGGATAGATAAGACATTTATAGAGACTAAAGAGAGAGTCAAAATACAAACAAGCAAAAGCCAGAGTAGACTTAGACTTAACTTGATTAATCCACTTTGTCACAGTCATGGACACACACAATAAAATAAAGAAAATAAATCTAGACGATAATATTCAGTAAGTAGTAGCATAAAAATGTATCTAAACTATTAAAAGTGTTAATCTAGGTAAATAATACATTCATTTTATTAGGACTACAATGTGTACATTACTTTAAAAAGTCAGAATATACTCTCTGTCATCAGTGGATTTTATTTTCTATAAGTGACGCTACTCTATAATCACGTTTCCATGGTGACGTGTAATCAGCCTCTGTGTAATTACTGTGAATAGATGCCTTCACTTTGATTCGCTGAACCCTGATGTCTGCAGGAGTCGGTGAGTCAGAACACTCCTTCTTCTTCTTCTTCTTCTTCTTCTTCTTCTTCTTCTTTGACTCATCAGAGCAACAACACTTCAAAGAGTCGGTGTTAAACTCAGACGTCAAACACTGGTCCAGTCTTTTTCACTCACTTCAGTCACTGCTCTATTATTTTCTTCAGTGTGCTAGTTATGCATAATTAGAACACATCTGTAATTATGTTTCCATGGACATTTAAAGGGCCGGTATGAATTTTTTGAATGCTTAAAAAAAATAAAATCCTCATATTGTATTGTAACAGGAATCATCTGGGGAAAAAATGAGATTTTAAGACATAATCTAGGCTTTATTATCAAGGATTTTAACAGATGAGAATGTTTCACTCCTGAGCGGGAGTTTGGTCCAATCAGCTCGCTTCTGGAAAAAGGAGAGCTCTGATTGGTCGACACTGATGTCAATAAAGAAGGAATGGCCGCCGATAAAACAGAGAAAGTATATTTATTTAGCACTGAATAAGTCTTTTTAATAGAGATAAACAGTAGAAAAAAGAATAAAACATAAACAGAGAAAAAGGATGCAATGTGAAACAGGAATAAATATTGGTAATTTAATCACGTAATGTTTAAAGAGGAGGAGATAAAAAGATAAGATAAGAGCTAAACTTCAGTTTGGTGAAATGTATTAGTATTTTGGAGAAAAATTTGTTACGGTTTTATTTTTTTTTTAATAAAAGAGAAGCAGGAGAGGTCCCTAGGCTGCTTTTGGAGGAGAGTGGAGTCTGAGACAGGGACAAGAAAATAAAAAATAGGGCACAGTAGCTTTAATTAACGGTAATTGTATTTTTATTTTGCAGCGTAATAAAAAAAAATATTTCATTAGTCAGTGAGGCATCTATATAATCATGACCGTGTTCTCTGGGTTAAAACTACATACCTCATCCAAATTGTATTAAATGTTTTTGTTGTATTTTGAGATTTTATAAAGATGTATATGTAGTTTGTTGATAATTTTGTAATCCCAATTCCAACAAAACATGACGGAGTTTAAACTGTCGGCAAGGTGAAGGATTATAATAAATTACTTACTTAAAGGCTAAAAATAACTTTGTTTTGGTAAATACTGGGTCACAACTAAAAGAACAATAAAAACGTGGGACCTGTTGAGGACCACAGAGCTTGATGAGGCAGCCATTTTTATTTATTTTTTGTGCTAAAAAAAGTTATATCTTTTTCACAAATGCCACTTTAATCTCTCCGTTTGCAATCCTCAAAACTCTGGATCCAGCTCTGACACATTTGTTTTATTTAAAATGGCCACAGTGGTAAATTCCTGCTAAAAAGCCTTTATTTATCCTTGAAACAGACCCTTGGAGATTATAATTCATGAGGTTAGTCTGTGCTGCTTCCAGAGGGAGGTCAGCCCCTCTTGACCCGAGCGTCCCGAGGCTGGTTTTCCCCGTCTTCGGAACAGATCTGATACCTCCCATCGTCTGACGAGAAGAACACGCGCTCGGTTTGAGGAAGAAAGGCCGGAGCAACGGCGGCGAGAGGCTGAAGGTCACAGAGCAGCTCCACAGACAGAGATTTATCTGAGAATCAAACAAACGTCACGACCTCAAGACGTGGCCCGACCTGAGCTGCAGAGGTGAGTTAACAAGACATTTTTATCCATTTAATGTTGACATTTGTACACACTTAAAGCTCCAGAACCCAATTTTGTCCTGGTCTCAGCAGCGTAGTAACCTTTCATGCTTCTTTTACTAAAAAAAAAGGAAAACCAAACCAATTTTTCACCACAAAATAGTAATACATTACAATAAATTGAAGTTTAGAGCTGATCTGAAACTTTTATCTTTGGAGTTTATTGTAGACTGAAGTGATCCTGGAATTATCTCCGTCTCATTACATTTATCCATGTTCCATTTGCTGCTGTTTCTCTATTTTTATCTTTTTTGAGCTGTTTCTCTGTTAAATAAGACCTATTTCCAACAGAATAACCCATTTCCTTGGTTTATTTCCTTGTTCCTTCGTTGTTGACATCGGTGTCGACCAATGGGAGCGCTCCTTTTTACCTGAAGTGAGCTGTGATTGGACAAAATCCTGCTAAAATCTATTAAAATCCTTAATTATAAAGACTAGATCACGTCTTAAGGTCTCATTTTTTCAGATGATTCCTGTTACAATAAACTTTAAGTGATTACACTGAAAAACTAAACACAACAGTAAAAAAAATGGACTTTTAACATGACATTTTTACCCATTTAATATTGACATAGGCTGTATGACGTCTTAAAGTCTTGTTTTTTAGATGAACCCTGTCACTGTCTTAGGTCCTGACACTGATTATTTTCCTAATGGAACACAAAAGCACAAGCTAATCCAAAACAACAGAGGTCATGGCTCTAAAAATGTTACATTTTGTGGTTAAACATTATTAAGAATAATTTAGTTTAGTAAAATGGAGCAAACATTCAGTGGCTTTGACTTGTTCAGGATCTGGTCTAATGATAAATCCATGGATCAAACATGTTTTTGTTTTTTATTTAAAAGAGTCTGACATATACTTCCTTGTTTGTTATCATCCCATGGTCCATTATTTATATACAGGTTATTCTACATTTAACACAGACACTGAACTCTGTCTATTTTAATAACAATAATATCCTGATAAGCTAAATTAAACAGGAGTAAAAGTCTCTTGTGTAACACTGTGACAGCCCTGTACATTATCACACTGCCCTCATGTTGAACCGGAGCCACTAAACGCTCCGAGTGCTGCAGACTCCTCTCAGCTGGACGTCCGTTTCCCGCTCAGTGTGACGCCGACGCTCCGCTTTTCAAAATGAACCCAACATGGCCGCCCTCGTTCGCTGCAAAACCAATTAAAAAAAAACTGAATGGCGAGTCCCGCTGTGAGAGAAATGGCACGGCTCGTCCCGATAAACAGTTTCACGCTCTTCGTTGCGACGCCGTCCCTCGTGCTGAACGGTTTCTGGAGCAACGTTGCTGGAGCTAATGTGTCAGTGGTTTTGTTTTCGGTGAAGACCAGCAGCCGTCGGACGCTGCGGGTGGCCACCTTTTCGCAGAAAAAGGAGAATTACTCAAATATTTACTGCTGCTTTGGTAAATACAGCCACTGCCTCGAGGCTCAGTCTGCTCAACAGTGAGATAAAAACCACAGGAAAACAAGAACGGTGCATATTTGTTTCTACTGCACAGTTACAGAGCAGTAGGAAGCAGTGAGGGACTGGTTCATATCTGGAAATAGTACATTGTTAAAAGTCCATTACTTGATTTTTTTTTACCGTTGCATTTAGTTTTCCAGTTGACTCTCCTAAAGTTTATTGTAACAGGAATCATCTGAAAAAATGAGACTTTAAGACATGATCTAGTCTTTATAATGAAGGATTTTAATAGATTTTAGCAGGATTTTGTCCAATCACAGCTCACTTCAGGTAAAAAGGAGCGCTCCCATTGGTCGACACTGATGTGACGAAGGAACAAGGAAATAAACCAAGGAAATGGGTTATTCTGTTGAAAATAGGTCTTATTTTACAGAAAAGAATATATTTTGTAAGTAGTAAAATGACTAAGGAAATGAGTTATTCTGTTGAAAATTTTATGGATCGAGGCCATAACAAGACCAAGAAGTTTACAGATTAGTCTTTAAATCAGTCTCTAGTCGTATATTATTAGTATTTTGTGTTGCTAAATTGGTCCAGTTTTGCGTTTTTAATAAAATAAAAGCAGAAAAGGTGGATGTGCTGCTGTTTTTTAAGTCTTTAACTCTATTTCCTTGAGATTAAAGACCGTCGTCGTCCTGAGTCGATCCTGTTCTCCTCAAACTAAATGTAAAACTGAGCATTTACAGTTACTCACAATGTTTTAATGCCATTAAATAATAACATGCTCTTCCTGTGACCTCTGTGTTTATCACGTTACGTCAAAAGTCCCCACTTTTCTTACAAACACAGGCACAAATTAAAGACAGTCTTAACGTCTTTTTGGTCTCTACAGCCTGTTTCTGTGTGTTTTTGAACTCCGACACGTTTTGATCTTCGCGTTTTGATCTTTTTTCACCGAGCGTTTCATCATACGTCGGACGGAGAAGGTGATTCATCTGCAACGGGCTTCACGCTAAAAAAACACTAGAAAACATGCTAAATTAGTGTCGGGGAGTCTGTGTCAAGGCAGCGCAGTCTTATGAGGCTTTGAAATGAGCACGATTCATAAAACGGAAAGCTTTGGTAGACGTCTGTGTTCTGGATTTTACTGTCGACGCATTAATGTCGTTAAAAAACAGCCTTGAGGATGTGTTTTTTGGACCACTGTGTGTAAAATATGCTCCAAATGTAAGTATTTCTGTAAATCTATCCCGCTTCTTTTGACAAAACTCAGCCCCCAAAGTGTTCAGCTGAGTTTGATCCACTTCAAATACTGACAGGCTTTTACTTTGAAGCCCGGCTGAATCCTAAAACTCTGCAGGACGAGTCAGTGGATTCAGAGTCTAATCTCAAATCCATCCCGAAGTCCTGGTTTCTCCGCCTCTTTTCTGAGCTCCAACCTGTGAAGTTTAAAGCTGAGGACTGAGGTAAAGCCTGAGCAGAGGTCACACACGAGCGAGGCCTGGGAAAGTTCAAACACAGACGATCCCATGAGCGTTACAGACGAGATCTTTGTATCTGGAAGGTCTCTGGAAGGTCGTTCCAATGGGCTCCAGTTTAGTTTTTAGTATTTCTGCTCTTTTTTGTGACTTCTTACTTGTTTTTTTGCAGTAGCTTTGAGTGTAATAAGAACCAAATTTGATCTAAAATGGGCCAGACCAGTAAAATAATACCATGAAAACCTGTAAAGAACATTTTTTTCCACAACAATTAACTTATAATTTCAGTTTTCTCACCAAAAAAGGCTACTGTTGTTAAAAGTCTTGAGCATGTGATCATATTCCCAGACCTCAAACTGGGACATTATTTTCACAAATCCAGTGGCAGACAAAAAATGATGTTGTAAAATGTGTTTTCAGTTTAAAACAATGGTTATTCCATTTCAACAAACGCAATAAAAAAGCGTTTTCAGACCATAACCCAAGCACATTATAGATGCACATGTAAATAATAGAGACTGCTTATGGGTAAAAAAATAAATAAATAAAAAATAAGTGACAAAAGTCTATGGACAATTGTTTTGACACTATTTTACACTTACAATATTTAACTTTATCCTTTAAATTTAGTCAGAATGTCTTTGTTAACACACATTTACGCTGCAAAAGAAACTAATAAACTAGTATAATACAGAATAAAGACTAATGTAACTGGGCTGATATCAACATCTGTCTTTCACGTTTTGAAAGATAAACTTCATGAAACAGGGTTGTGTTAACATCATTAGAGATTAATAAAACGCGTAAAAGAGTAACTTGTTTAACTTTTTCTACCGATGAAAGCTAGAAAAAAGCTTTAATTGGTAGAAAAAGCAATTAAAGCTAGTTACGCTAACGGAGTAGCATGACTGAGCCAAGCTGCTGTTGTATTTTTCAGGTTTTTTTCTCTGTAAATAAATAGGAAGTGTTCTATTTCTCTAAGACTCTGTAATATAATGTCTTTAATATCATTTTCACTCTTTCAGAATCATCCCAAGGGCCAGATTGGACCATCAGGTGGACGACTTTGGACCCATGAACCGTACGTTTGACAACCTGCTGCAACACAAACCAATAACAAGTGTGTGTGTTTTTTAAATATAACTGTGTGTATGTGGATATGAATATTTACTCTGTATTTACGAGTATGAATGTAGACACTCATTATAAATTAAAACAAAAATAATGAATAAAACATACAATAAACAGCGATTTTATGGAATATAAATGTGAAATAATACAGTATACATTATCAAAAAGAGGTGCAATGATTCCAGATTTTAAAATATTCAACTTTAATTAAACTCTTAAAAGCAGCACAGTGACTTTTCCTGCTTTTATTTGTCTCATCAAAAACATCACTTGTACCTGATTTAATTTTCCTTTTGTGACTCGACGCTCTGTGTTAATTTGTTGCAGTTAATTTGTGGCGTTTTATAAAACATGTAGAAGTCAGTGTCTCTGAGCCTCTGTGGACTCCATTCACTGTTCTTTAATTAAACCGAGTCAAAGAGCGGCTTGTGACAGCGACATGTGACGAGATAAAGACTTCACTGCCTCCAGTCGTCATTAGGAAACGCACTGCTGCAGTGAATATAAAACAAGATCAAATGTGTGACAGCAACAGAGAAAAAAAGACTAATCTCATCCCTCAAACTGTCTCTGAGACTGTCCAACAGAGAAACTAAAGGACGTGAGTGCCCTCTGCTGGTGAAGGACAAAACTACAGCAGAAAACATCAGGAAAAGGCTTGGGACTCAATGAAGTTATGACGGTATGATAACCTTGAGGAAAATATCACGATTTGAAGATATATCACGGTATTTTAACTTTTAATTTCCACATTACTGGATTATATGTAAATGTTTCAGTTGTTCTAAAAGTCAAATAAAGTTATATATATAGAGAGAGATTAAAAATAATAAAAAATAATAATAATAATGCAATTCTTCAAGACATCTGCTTTAAACTCACCTCAGAAACGACTTTGACTGAGACGCTCCAAATCCAAAGGAAACCGCTGCAGTTTTCAGGACCTCGCTGATGCTGCTCCTCAATATTTCAATAAAGCAAAAGATTTATGATAAATAAAAAGTTGTTTTGTAAATGTGTAAGTGCGTTCCAGTTTTATTTCAGCAGCTCATAATAAAATATATTAATGTTATGTTATGTATTCATGCCATTTTAAAATCATGTTATACTTTGAAACCAGTAATTGTCCCATGTTTTTTTTATTAATTAATTTTATTTATTTTTTTAAAATATTTTTTTACTTATTTTTAGTAATTTTTTTTATTTTATTTTGTGGTGGAAATTTACACTGAAAGTCTTAGTTGCACATTTACACACAACAGATTTTTTTTTCCATTTATGTTATGTTTTATTTTAATTGTTTGTTGGAGTAACTTTGCTCTGACTAGCAGTCATTTGTCCTGTGTAGCATCATTTTCTTAAACTTCTTAAACCATCTAGATTCTCACAAGGAGCAGGAAAAATGTCTTAAACTCTAGGATCTACTTTTAAAACCTTTAGGTCAGGTCTGAGTAAAACACCCGAGTAGATAAATATGTCAAATAAAAGAACACTTTGGAAAGCATAATTTGTTTATTTATTGGTGCAAACTCCAATAGTCGATCTCAAATTGTACAGTTTAATCTGCGAAGTATGTTTCTTTTTCATTGTCTTTACAAAACCTCCAGGATGTATGTTGCTTTTAAAATGTCTGAAAAATTTTAATTATTGTTAATCCTAATTCAACAGTGGAAACTCAGAAAGTAAATGAGTCATTAATTATTGTTGAAATAAAAATACTTGAAATGACAAAGTGAGTCTAAAATGTATAAAACTGATAAGATTTGCCGTTTAAAAGTTGAGGAAATATTCTTCTTTCACAGTTTTTTTTTCCAAGAGTAGATACAGAGTAAATACTTTATCTTATTAGTCTCTTTAAAGAATTTATTGTCTTCTTTATTTTCATTCAAAGACAAAGTTAAAGCTTCAAGTATTCTATAATAGGTCTCAGATTGATAAAACAAATCTCAAATCCAGTCCACACAGCTTCTCCTCCAAATATTTCTTCTGCTAAAATATCCAGAGTTGGTTAAAGTGTGTCCATCACTCAATTTCAAACCTCAAACAGACCCTGAAATGTGTTTTGAGCCTCGGGTGCGTTTTCACCTGCTCCGACCCCGGCTCTGAGCCAAACTCCAGCTGGAAATCTCCGGAAAAGACAAGTCACTGCTGTGTTTACCTCAGAACAACCTCAGCCTCCAAAAAGTCACATTCAACCAACAAAACCTCAATCATTGAAAAGTTACTGCTGCTTTCTGTTTCTTATATTCCACTGACTAGGTTTGTTTTAAGGAGTTTTCATCAAAAAGTCGCTGGATTTCGAAGAGAAAGAGAATTGAACTACTGTGTCTCCAGTCTCTGCTCAGACTAATGCTGCATTCAAGTAGCCCTCGTATTTCACAGCATTAAGCCTTTGTTAAAAAGAGAAAAGGAGCGTTAAACCTGACTTGTTCGTAGCGTGAAATGCTAATAAATTGAGTAAGACATCAATTCATTTATAAATATCAAAGGAAACACAACAAAAGAAGCCGTATTAAGAAGCAGCAAAACAACAGTAAAGAGAATGCATCTTTACGGACGAGGTGAGACGTAATGAAAGACAGATTTAGATTTTTTTAATATATTTATTCAGTAATTCAGTAAAATGCTTGATGTTAAAGGTGAAAAGTGCCTTGTGTAAAATGTTTGAACAAAATGAAACAACTTCGGTCAAAACTATTTCATCAACACTGTAGAATCACATCAAAATTACACTCTTTGCATTTGTCTGTCTTTTAAAAATAGACATTTAAAGCAGCTTTTTTAATGTTAACTCGCCATCAGACCTGTTTCCACTGTGTTTTTTCACAACAGCATGTCCCTGCAGGGCTACCGTAGCTGCTATCTGCACTGTCGCCACCAACATGGGCCCCAAACTACAGACTCCAGACTTTTAGCCCAGTTTTAGTACTTCTTTTCTTTCTTTGACCCTTTTGAAACAGAGCCGCCTCTTTTCCTCGACCAAAGCCATTCACTCCATCTGTAAAGCTTCAAAAACATTTTAATTTCCTTTTCTCACCATCACTGAGATAAATAGTTTGAAATCTCAGACCGAACCAGCTTCCTGTCTGTTGTCGGGCGGCGGAGGACTTCTTTCACCAGCTTTGGTCAGAAAATCCCTGAAAAATCAAGACACACATCAAAGATAAAAGACTAACGCAACAATTTTGGGAAACATTTCTTTTGTAAATGGTTAAAAAGCTACTATAAAGTCTTATATTTTACCAGAAAAGTAATATTAGGGAAGTAATAAACCATTGTACTCCATCTTTTGTGTTGTATAAATATATTTTGGAGCTGTACCTGCGAGCTCTCTGCAGCAGCTCCTCTTTTCTCTGTCGCAGCAGCTTTTGTCGCTCTTTCGCCGACGTCAAAAACTCAACCTCTGTTTTCTCTCCGTCGTCCTCCTCCTCTTCCTCGGGAACTCCACCCTGCTCTCCCGCTTCTTCTTCTTCATCATCACTTTCTTCCTCCTCCTCGTCCTCTTCCTCCTCCGATTCTTCGTCCGTCTCAGATTCGCCGCTGACTCCGCCCACATCCTCAGGAGGCGGAGTCACTTGGATCAAAGGCTGCTCCGACGCCTGGACACAGACACATACTGTTTAACTTGGGCCATGAAAAGAGTGTCAGTCAACGAAGAGGAGGGCTTTAATGGTTATTTTACATTATTAGCCTTATGTATTATTTTTCATTCTGACACTGACCGTAACACGGCCAGCGCTGGGGATGCGTCCCTCCAGGATGTTGTCAGTGGTAACTTCGACAGAGCGAGTGAGCTCTAGGTCCTGACGGATGAGAAGAAGTGGAACCTGTGGGAACATCTCCTGGATCTGCTGAGCCTGAAGGGACACAGTATTGTTGAGTATTCCTGCAGTTTAGCATCTTACACTTTAAAGACAAGGGTAAGTCACTTCACAGACTATGAACATGAGTAATTAATGCAACTTATTAATGCTTTATCAGATTATAAAGCTAGGAACAGCTCATTTTAACGTTTTTAAAAGTCTTTCTGCCAAATATAACATACTTAAATAGGCCCCACTGTCAGAATGTTTAGTTTGTACTCACTGTGGCGTTAATCTGGGACGGACTGGCCGGAGAAATGGCCAGGAAGTTTGCTGAGGCCATAACCTCGACAGAGAAACTGGGCAACCAGCTGGCGATACGAGAACCTGGAAAAAGAGCAAACATTAGTCTTAGGGCGTGAAAAGTGTTTAAGTTAGAGCTGACTCATTAAATTCAGCTCATCAGGTTAAAACTAAAGAAGCTTGCTTCATGAAGAACCTCTAGAGTTTAAATATTCACCCGGAAATCCTGTATTAGGTCCAATAAGTGATAAAACGACAGGTACTGAATTAATCTTGAGTTTTAAAGCTTTGTCCTGCTTTAGAAAACTCTCACCATCGAAGTGGAAGAAGTGGTTAAGCTGGTTGAAATGTTGTCGGACGTCGGCAGCGATGATGTCCAGCCCTGTTTCTCTGTTGTCTCTCCTCACGTTTCCTTCAGCTGCTTCTCCGAGGTTCAGGGATGAGCGGCACGTGGGACAAGACGTGTCCCGTTCGAGCCAGGACTGGAGACACGAGCTGAGGACGAAAACACGGGCGGAAACAAACACTGTGTGAATCAATACAGTCCATTTGAAATAACAGGTTTATATCGTTGTTACAGCAACATTCAAGAGCTTTACTGTAAATGTAAGACTTCTTTTGCATTTTCTTTAAACTCAGTGCTTTCTACGTAATGATGATCTCTGTTCTGATTTATTATACTGTATCTAACGGCTGTATCATTAAGTGTAAACTGTGTCTCATTACAGTAATTACCCCATTGTTGCATTTATTTGGCTCTGATTACACTCCCCAGATGTGTTTGTTTGTTCATTAGTTTATCCAGTCATTATAATGTCTCCCAGCAGTGTTTAGCTGTTTGCTGAAGATACAATTAGTTACCACTGCATCATTTCTGCTGCTGCTGTTGTAATCACAGCTCAGTTTTATGATTTTAAAATTGAATATATTTGCAGTATGTGTAGTGTCCCATTACAGCTGCCATTTTAAACACACAGTATTTTCTAACACTTGGTCAAATAGTACTTGGACATGCATTTTAATTTGTAATTACTTGGTTTGTGTTTTTATTTTCTGGTATATTTGGATGATTACCATTGACCAACAACACAATTAACAGTTAATAGCTTTACTAATGGTTAATACTAGTTTAGATTAAGAGCGTTTGTCTACTCATTATTGGAGAACGTTTGGAGTTTGGCAAAATGATATCTTCATTGCAGACATTTGTCTTTAATTAAAACTGATTTAATTAAAATGACTGGTTTCTTGTTAGTAAATCCCACTCACTAAAAGGAGCCATGATGAAGAGTTAATACATATTTTTCACTTCTCCTTCAGTGTCAGAATGTTATGCCTGATTGGTGTAAGTATAATTATTAGTATTATTAACATGACATGTGTGTTTTTAGGGATGCAAGAGCTGGAGAAAGTAGACTATTCGAAAGAAACATAAGCTCAGGATCTCAGACAGACTCAAGCCCTTTTTGCTCAAGATGTTTGTCACTCAGTTGGTTCTGGAAACTTAAGTGTTTGTTTAAAATGTGCTTTTTCCTCACCGTGCAGACAGCTGTCAGTCTGCAGGTAACACAGACAACCCTACACTTCAAAAAATCCCAGAATATCACTTCATTTTGTATGTCACTTAACTCATCTTTGACACCTGACTCTCTGTCCATCTTTATCTACACTCTGTAATACTTTACTTTTTTAATAAGTTGCGTATGATAAAAACAGACTGGTCAGTGTTCAAGCCTATTTCAAGCTTACATCAGCTCATTATAAAATACTCTGATGGTGTTTTAATAGAAACATGCAGTTTATTAAGACAGAAAGCCTATGTTTTGGCATGTGGTCTAAAATAATGATTGATATTAATGCCAAGCCCTGTTTATTCATAATAACTGTTCTTTTCTGTACAAACCTGTGAAAAAGGTGGCCACAGGGCAGTTTCCGAGCTGAACTCATTGAATCCCAGCAGATGGCACAGTCGTCATTATTGGCAGCCAACTCCTCCTGAGACGCAGCAGAAAACCTACAAAACAATACAACATATTATTATAGACTTTTTACTGAAAACAAAAACAGACATTACTTGATCTAATCCTGTTTTGGCGCTGACCTGGTCTCGATGTTTCGAAGCACTCGCAGATAGTTGTGGAAGCGGCGGATCCTCTTCTGAACTTCTTGGAGGAGGAATTGTAGCTGCATAAAGATCACTAGACTCGCCATGGACAGCCAAATGTTACTAAAAAGCTAAAAGAGAGAAGAGATAGGACTCAAAAACCAACATACCACTAGTTTTAAAGTTAGACAGAAGCAGATACGGACCAGCATGTGAATGTGGTGAATCAGATCCAGTCCCAGTAAAAGCAGCTCCATCAGCAGGTCGGTGTAGAAGACGTAGGAGCCTTTATTCTCCCAACTGTTCTCCTGGTTCATGTCCCAAAGGTGGATAGAGTATCTACACAGGATCAACAAGGAGTATTCTTAAATATATGTGAGGTATGAAAGCAGGAGGCAGGTCAGTTTGTGTTTAAACCTACCGAAATATGACGTGTGTGGTTCTAATAGTCACCAACATACACTGAAAGAGAGCGGATATCATCAAGAATTATTTAACTAGTGAAAGTAATAGTTGCACTTTAACACTTTTGTCAGTAAAGAACTCACTTTGACAACGAAAATGCCTCTACACCAAACCAGTACAGTGGACATTTGCCTAAACAAGGTCACAGTGAACATGTTTTACCTCCGCGGCCATGAAAGCAGCGATGTGGCGACCCTGACTCTTAGCCACATGACTGCAGACCGTAGCCAGTCCTCCACAGCAGAGCAGCAGCAGCACCAGAAGCACCAGGACCCGGCCGTGACTCGACATCGGAGTGGTCGAAGAGAAGGACAGCTGCAGAGACAAAGACAGAAAAAAAGAGTGTGATAGACCTCTATTTAACTTCATCACAGGTGTGTAGTGTCTTACTTTAACCATTACAGTTCAGACAGATCAGTTTACGACAAATGTATACGACTGAACTAAAGAATGAATTAGTGAACGTTACATATTCAAAGCGGTCCTTGCAGAGTTGAACCAAGAGAAAGAGGAAGACGAGCACCGCAAACCAGAGCCACCACATCACCACCTCCTCTCCCGTCTGCACGTTCAAAACGCCAAACACAAAGATGAACTTGTAGAAAAGGAAGTTCCAAAACTTGTCCTTCAGATGCTGTGGACACAAACAGATAAAAGGGAATTGGAACTTGATAACTCGTTTTCCTTTATGTCACCTTACAGTACTTTTTCATGGATTGAATTAATGAATTACTGTGTGTTTGTTTGGATGAAGTGATAATGTGAGAAAAGGTAAACCACTATCCCCACCTGTTTTTCACTGACGCGTAGTGGTCCAAACACAATGCACTGAATGAGTTTGGCCATTAACAGAAGGACACAACAGGCCATGTTCACCACCACCTGCACACAAATGAGAAGTATACACACTTTTGAACCTTGTTTCTGCACAAAAAAGGGTATTGCTGAAGAGGAACTCTGTATTTAAGCAAAATACAACAAGGTTTAGTGAAAGGAAAAAGAGTGGTAGATGCACAAGCAACAAAGACAGCCACTGCCTTGAGAGGATTGTCAAGATAAACTCATTTAAAAATTGGAAAAATTACACGAGGAATGCATCAAAAGCCACAGACGTATCAAGAAATCTGTCTTCAACCGTCGTTATCCTCGTGTTAGGCCTTTCCTGAACCAGAGGCAACGTCAGAAGTGTCTTTCCTGGGCTAAAGGGAAAAAGACCCATAGTCTGGAGGTAAAGTGGAGAAGCACAGAATCCAATTTGTTTGAAGTCAGTGGTGGTTTGAGGTGGCTCATCTGCTGCTGCTGGTCCACTGTGTTTTCTGGAGTCCAAGGTCAACACAACTGTTTACCAAGAGATTTTGGAGCACTTCATCCCTCCTTCTGCTGACAGGCTTTATGGAGATACTGGGGTCATTCTCCAGCAGGACTTGGCACCTGCCCACACCGCCAAAAGTGCCAAAAGTGCCAAAAGCTAGTTCAATGACCATGATATTTCTGGTCAGACCTGAAACCCACACACAGTCTATGGGGTATTGTCAAGAGGAAGATGAGAAACACCAGAATCAGTAACACAGATGAGCTGAAGGCTGCTATCAAAGCAACGTGGGCTTCCATAACACCTCAGCCACAACGCATTGATGCAGTAATGTAATGTAGGGCTGCTCGATGAGGGGAAAAAAATCATAATCACAATTATTTTGGTCATTATTTAAATCACGATTACTCATTGACTTCTATCCATCTCAGATTTATTGAACAAAACAGTGAATTCCCCTTAAAATAAATAATATTTTCAAATGAATACATAAAATAGCATAAAAAAATAAACAGAAATAATAATTAAGATAAAAAATTAGATCAACAATGTAGTGCACTCCCACAATCTATAATTGTAAATAAGTAACAAGTAATAAATAATTGTTTTGTTTTCTCGATTACATAGGTTTGTGATCATTAGGAGCTGAAGTTGAAATTGAAAACTCGATTAATTGCACAGCCCTAATGTAATTTGCATTTTTTTTGTACTCCGTGGTGTATATTTTGGTAATTTTATAATAGAATTTGTTACTACTTGTATTTATTATAGGTAATACTATATGTGGTGTTTGTATTTCCTATTTTAATACCTTTTCCACTCCAACTGGCAATAAACTTGATACTAATAAGATCACAATACATCCCTTTCATTTCAGAAGACAAGAATGCATTTACCAGGAGGGTATTATTAAGTTTACTCACCCAAACAAACACACTGTCCGTCAGCAAATACAGCAGAACTTCAGCAGCCGCATCCCCGAACAGATACTGGGCTCCTTCTCGGATGAACCGGCCCATCCTGGAGCTGCTGTGAGCGGGCTGAGTCTGGCTGTCCTCCCCGCTGGACTGGGACAGGTCCTGGGACAGGGAGGAGGAGGAGGAGTAGACGGTCAGGACGGTCCCAGCCAAGAGGGCGGCACTCAGGGCGGTGTATGTCCGCAGACTGGGCCAAGGGAACCGCTCCAGAACCACGAAAGGCATAATGAAGGAGCAAACGGCCTGGAATATTGGAATAATACTGTCACATAATACAAAAACCGTCCTGGATGCACGTTTTAACTCCTAAATATCGGTGAATAGGGGTAAAAGACCGAAACCCGAGGGAATAATTTAATGTCATAGTTGCTCCGCTTCGGGTCAACGGTCGCAGCCGTTACTTTAACATGACCAACAGAAGTAACGGCTGTTAGCTAACTAACCTAAATATTATACAATACTTCTCTCAAAGCTCGTTTAAAATCAATATGTGGACAACATAGTAGCATCTTTGACAATTAATTGATTAATGTAACAAATACGTAAAATCTGGCCCTCTTTATATAATTTAAAAGGTCGCTAAGAAGTGAAGTTTCTTGCTACAGCTTAAATCGAGCTAACATTATATGCTAGCGACACAGTAAACAAACACTTCTTATTTTATGGCGCATAGAAAAAAACAAATGCTCATTACCGCCACCTTCTGAACTGGAGGCCCTTGTCTCTTTTTATTTGTCTTAATTCCCCTTAAACCTAAAGCGGACCAGTAGATGTCGACAAACGCCCGTATTTAGCGGACCTGCGCCTGGAGGACTCGATTTCCCATGAACACTAGCTGTACGTCCAATCACGTGACGTAGACCTGGCGTCACGTGTCATCATGGCTGCCGCTGTCACCGCTGAAGATTTCTCCAACTTACAACTTCTTTTAAAGGTATTTCCGAATGAACTAGTGATGGACCAATGATGTGTTTTAATGGTTTATTTGTCGGAGGTTGTGTAAATGTTGATAAATGGGGAAGAAAACTTATGTTCAGCCCCTAACACCTTTTTTATTAAAAGTGAAGAGCCTAGAGGGACTATCTGTTGCTAAGTAATAATATTATGGTTGAGTAGCTTTTATCGCGGGTATTTATATCATATGAACGCAATTTTGACTTAGTATCTTACTATATTGCTTTAAGTTCCTATTTTGTAGAAGGAAGCCTATAAAATACTTCCACCACAGACTATTCCTTTGATAAAGTATAGTAATAGTTTGTTAAAAGTCATGTGACATCAGCTTTGAGCCTGTTTGTTTCTCAAGGCTCCGTCTAAAGATGCAGTGAGAGAGGTTTGTGTCCAGAGCCACAGTGGTCCGAGTCGGCAGCTCACTGACAGCACAGCAGCCAAACTGAGCATCCCAGCCTCTCAAGCCTCACAGGTAACAAGCACTAACACCTGAGTGTCATGAAACTAAAATCTAAAGCTCAACTGATCATCCAGACGCTGTATTTGAACCATAACTAAAGGGATATTTTCATTATAGCCATTAAATGTAGTTTAAATGTCTGCTTCTTCACAATTAGGAGATGGAAACTGTGATTCCTAAAAGTGTATTAATTTTTATTTATCCCCTTTTTCCCGCAGCTGGTCCAGTCGCTCCACGCTCTCTCTCGTCATGTCGTCTTCTATAACCTCACGTCTCCGGAGCAGATCCTGCCTCTTTTCCCCGAATCTTTTCACTCCAGCCTCAAAAACCTCATCACAAAGATCCTGCTGGAAAACAGGTTCGTACCAAAAACAGTGTTCAGACTAAGTGTATGCTAACAACAGTCATTTTATTATTGCCTTGGTCTTAAAAGATCATAGGAATGGGATTGTGTCCAGTCATACACACATTCACAATTTGTGTCCTGAGTCCTGAGAGCTGTCCTGGAAAGCTACGAAGCTGTATTAGGAGGTTAGCGAAGTAAATTCAGGGTTAATCATGGGTTTTCGGTATTATACATATTGAGATTTAAACACTTGAATGGCATTGTGCTTAAAATGTGTTTCATCGTCAGTATTATGTTGAGATTAACAGATTAATAGACTCTGTGATATTGATTTGAATGCAGCATTTAAAACTTAGACTCCACTCTTCTGTTGTTGTTAGTCTTTAACTCTTTGGGCCGTTCAGTCAGTCTCTGGTTCTGTTTGTTTTGCACAAGTTAAGTTTAATTTTGTGTTTTTCATGTTTAACTCTCTCGAACGCGCTTGATCTCTTCAGAGAAACACAGGGTTAGCTCAAATTAAGTTGATAACGAGTTGATATCCAGGAGTCGGTCAAGTCAGTCTTCGTGATACGATTGTTAGGTTTTGTCTCACTGTAGGAGAGACATGTCCAGAATAGGTTCAACTAGCTTCGTAGAACAAGGCTGGACTGAACAATTTGATAATAACTGCAAATCTTCCTCGTGTTTCAGTCCGACCTGGAGAACAGAAGCTCTCAGTCACCAGCGTGAGTAAACGCCACAGTTGTCTTTTGTCTCTTGTGCATAACAGACTGACATTGTAAATAATAAAAGGTATTGTAATAAATCTGTAAATGATATGTAAAGTTTAATTAGTCACGGTTCGCTGTGTCTGCTGCAGGGATGTAATGTGTATTGTGCTGTCTTTAGTTTCCCTGCCGCAGCTGAAGGAGATGGACTGGAGAGTGGACCTCGTCACCAGCTCCGAGTCCGTCAGTCGAATGGCCGTCCCGACCTGCCTCATGCAGCTCAAGGTTTGAACTCACTCACTTTCACAAGACTTAACACTCGAGTCACAACATTTACCCACTCTCAGAATAAGTCTAAAAGGTGTTCTTTGTTGACATTTAAAAGTTGAATCCAAATCTGATCCACTAAAGTTATACATTTTCCTCTTCTTTGAGCAAATGTAAAATGCAAATATATAAAAAAGATCTAAAAAGTTATCTTCATGAGTGTTATGTTGTCCTCTGTTGTTTGCAGATGGAGGATGCGTGTCGTCTTGGCGATGGGGCGGTCTCCACGGTGACGGTGGAGCTGAGTCGAGAGTCTCTGGACACGATGCTGGACGGACTCGGACGCATTCGGGACCAGCTGTCTGTGGTCGCCGGGAAATGAGGACGTTTGTACAGACTGAGACATTAATCATTGAGTAGGACCAAATAAAAAAATAAAAATACAAACAATGGAGCTATTAAACATCCACATGGTTCACTTGGTAACTATTCCAAACATAAATAATTATTCAAGTCAATGGGGAGCTGCAGTTTGTCTTGTTTAAGGACTTGAGGTGAAAGGAATATGAGAAAAATTGCTCTCTGGGCACGTCCAAAGGCCCTTTTTTGCATCTATATACACTTTTGATCTGTCCTTGTTTCACAGAATAAACACAGAGAGAAGAAGGAGGAGAAAAGAGTGAAGCGCTTCTCTGAGAAATGTAATTTATGTAGAAGTATGTAGTAGAACATTTACACATCTGCAGCAAAACATGAAATTAACATCAGAATTTAAATTCAATTTAGCGTGATCTAAATGTTTGACCAGAATTTGTTACATTTTAAATAAAAACAGATATATTCACTTTTTGTTTTCACTTTATTTATACAAAGAGAAGCTTCACATTATGACTGATAACATTCACAAAATGAAGCGCTGCATTAAAAGACAAGACGTTTGTGAGTCTTCAGTTTGACTCCTGTCTCCTCACAGAAGTCTCCTCTGTCCTCCTCAAGAGTAAAGTAGCCCGCCTTCCTCTTGCTCTTAGCTTCTTACTCCTTCTTTGGCAAATGAATGAAGCAACAACTTATTTGCAGTAATTCAGCCCAATAAACATCTTTGTCCAAAAAAAAATCCAGGAAACAACCTTCATTAGTTTTAATCATTTGCAAAAACAGTAAACATAATTTTCAATCATTCATTTGTTAAAAACATAATGGGTCTTGAAAATAAAGAAGATCACAGTAAAAAACAGTAGCAACGAGAAAGACCACCTGGAGTACCTTATGGCACAAGGCACTGATGTGGAAAATCAGCCTATTTACATGAGAAATGTGCACAAGAACAGGGTATAATCTAATCATCTGTTTAAGTCAAATCCAGTTCTGTACTTGCTGCTAATTTCCACCTGCTCCAGAGTTTGAACTTGTGTGGACGGTATACCAGAAATAAAATGATTTCAGCCACAAACTCAAAAGCTTTTCCCCATAGTTGACTGTTATAGACTCAATGTACCATTTTGTTTCCTGGTCACGATGATACCACTGTGATCCCATCCATGTCCAGCTCCACTGTGTGAACGCTGAAGTCTCCCAGGCCCTAAAACACATCACATCACCACAGTTAGACGGGCATTTATTAATACAACGTCTGTGGAGTCCCAAAGCTACAGTCTTTTGGGTTTAATTGTCCTAAAAACTATATTACTGTAACAAAATACCATTAAATGATAAGCAGTTTGTGATATATATGTTTGCTAACTGTTTACACTGTTTAAGTCGTGAGCTCGTGCTACGTTTAGTCGACACCAGCTTCAGTTACGTACTGGTGTTTGGCTGAGAACTGCCATCACTTCTCGTCTCTGTCGCGGCTGTTTGGTCAGGACGTATAGGAAGCCCCCACCTCCGGCTCCGGCCAGACTCTGCCCCAGGACGAGGGGCCTCAGGGCGTCCATCATGAGCCGCACCAAAGCCGGCTCGCAGCCAGGGGCCATCAGCTTCTTCTGCTGCCACGAGCGGTCGAGACAAGCGCCCAGTCGGGACAGAGAGCCTTCAGATAAAACATTTTTCACATTAAAAATAATCAAGGTTTGTTGTGTTGTCCTCTGTCTGCTTCAGAAGTGAATGAGTGGATTAAATACAGTATGTTATATGAAAAAAGTAGTTCTGTGACTTTATTTTCCTGTTAAAAAAGGCCCATCTCAACTCTACATAATCTATGGTTTATGTTTAATGCTCTTTTAATTTATTACACACAGTCTCACCGTCTGAACAGGCTTTGGCACATTCTTCTGCGTTGGCCACGAGCTGCTGGGCGTTTTGAACCATCGCAGGGAGACGGCTGTACCAGCTACGCACCACATCCTGCAGAAACAACACATTTAACACCATAGGGGACAGGAAATTAAATTAAATATGCTCTTATTTTGAAGTAAGTTCAAATAGACTGTGGACTGAACACACTAGTACTTCATCAGCAGTGGTATTGACAAAAAGGACCACATCTAAATGAGTTTGACAATTGAGACAAACTATGATCTAAGAAACACAGCATTTATTCACAAATACACATTCAACCACAGACAATCTCCTGCTGAGTTTGTGTGAGAGACCTGCAGTAAGTTGCGGGCGAGCCGTGTTTTCCCGGTGTAGACCAACAGAAGATGCTGCTCCAGAGAAACCAGGAAGTCTTCTGAGAGACAGAGCGGCTCCACCTGAACCTGCAGAGGCAACGCTGCACGGGACCGGCCCACTTTAACTCCACCCACCAGACCTCCCACCTGGTCCTGCCAACCTCCACCTGCAGGACACACAGGCACAAAACATTCACTAAATACTGAACCATCACTCTAAGTTTAGGTAGAACTCTTTAAAGCGACAGACCTGTGGTGAGGATCTGCTCGAGGTAAAGCACGTTGTGGATGAGAGAGTCTGTGTCGTAGGTTCGACCTGTGCTTCTGTAAACAGCAGCCAGCAGCGCCCCCGCCAGGATACTGCTGGTACCTGCAGGACAAGCAACAACACTAAACATAAAAAATTCAACCAGAAAACATGTAGGAGTTCTTTTAAGTCTTTTAGTTTACTGTCCGTTGTTTGTTTGTCGCTGTGATTTCTTAAACCAGTAAAATACATTTTTCATTAAAGGTTTACAACAGCGTTCTTCAAGTCTCTGTTTAGGGCTCATTAAACACAAACTCACTGTAAAAGTAGTGGTTTTAACGCTGCTGTGTGAAGGGGAGGCTCCCCAGATTGCTCTGTGTCTGTGACGCTGCGAGGGCCTCCATTAGAAGCATTTGCAAAGAGCAGGTACTTTAAATGAATAACTGGGGGTGATTGGATTTATCATCTGTGATTTTTCCTGGTTTTATCCATGGATGATCTTGTCATCAACATCATCTTTAAACGTAAAACACAGCTGTCTGTGCAGCCACATAATTTCCTGCTGATCTGACAATGCCATCATTTCAAATGAATCAATTTAGTTCATACATGTCTTAAGATTTGTTTGTGCTTCTCGTTAATCAGGTGGTCAGGAGCAGAAAGGGTTGTACAGAGCTTTAAATTCTCCTTTTTCAAGGTAAACAAATATAAAGAGTGTTTAAAGTGAAGAGACACTAGTATTGACCTCTGTGTTAAACAGTGTTCAACTGTAGACTTGATTATTTTGTGTTTCTCACCGAGTCCAGAGCCCGTGGGCAGAGCAGACCAGCTGTGAAGCTCCAGGCCTCCTCCCCAGCGCTGCATCAGCTGTTGCCCCAAAGGATCATGGGAGGACAGAGACACTACGCCGCTACATACGCACACAGCCTTCAGCAGAGCACCTGGAAACAAGCTCGTATGTTGAATTCCTCAGTGAATCTTTACTTATATTCTGTCTGTTCATACCTGGTGCATGCGGCTGACAGTAATCCTTCAGATCATCCAGGTTTTTGCACACCGTCTCCGTGGAAACGCCGCTGTCCCGCCCCCCGGAGTAGCTGACCAATAGGAGGAGAGGCTCCCGGATGCGTCGAGCTCGAGCCCCAATGGGACGCTGCCCGTCGACCTTCACGGCGACGTTGGTCACTGAGCCGCCGTGTTCGAAGGCGATGGGAGGAGTGTCGCTCCAGCCGCCTGGTTTTACACAAGATTATTCATTTAGCTTCATGAATGTCATTTTATTATAAACTCCTTGCAGTAGCTCCAAGACAGAGGTAAAGAGCAAGGAAAAATGTTTTAAAGGTTTTACATCGATTAAAGAGATAAGCAAAGAAAACACATACATAGGAAACAGAAATACTATAAAATTATATATATTTATGGGTGTAGGACATTATAGTCTCAAATTAGAAAATTCACAGGTTACAGATCATTTTAGCTCATTACAAAAGACAACAATAAAGAGTTATATTAAAACACTACTGGCAAGTCCCATAGACATACAATAAATGACAGAGATGCAAAAATTTTTCATTTTGAAGATGCCACCACTGGGGTCTTTTGGGCTTTTTTGGCGACATTTTGTGGTGAAAGTGTAGATTGCAATTTAACGCCTCACTTAAAGCAGCTGTGCGCATCTTTTATCCCTCTCTGTGCAACTGGACTGTCAACGGTGCCATATTTCTTTCCAAGTGGAGACTATTAAAGAGGCAAGTTTGGAAGAAGGAACATGTCTTCAATGATCATTTAAAAAAAAGCAACCAAAATAACTATACTACATACTGCACTTTCACATCATCAATATTAGGCGATTTATTCACTGTCACCGCCGTCTCTGTCTCCAACATCTCCACACTCACCTGCCAGGTCGAGTCTGGCTGGACAGCGCACCTCCTGCCACTCCTCGAGCGGCGGGAGCGAGCCTCGTCCGATGGAGATGAAGCTCTGCGAGGACATGACAGCCTGTCGCAGCAGCACCTGCCCCGCGCCTTCGTAATGTCTCGCCGCTCGAACCAACAGGTCGGGTCTTAATGAGGCAGAGTCGGACATACTTAGGTTAACATTTCAGTTTCCTCCCGTGTTTGTTACGGGGCTCTCACCTGCTGAGCCACTTCACCCTCTCCTCGGCGAGAGCTCTGACCCCTCCCGCCAGGTTCCCCTCCTCCAACTGGACGTACGCCGAGCTCCAGGCCTCGTTTGCAGCCGGACCGCTCCTCAGACCTCCCCTTCCTCCGGCCATACACACCAACACATCTGCAATACACGACAGACACCGAGCCGACACGCCCAGCTCTGCTCCAGGTGACTCTGCATTCACCCCTGTCCCGCTGCCGGCTGCAACTAGAAACAAAGAAGAAAAGAAGAAAAAACACCTTGATTTTGTTTATTATTTGTTAATTAATTAGTTAAGAGGTGACGGTCTCATGTGAGTTTGTTTTTAGGGGGTATACATCCTAAAAAGTTAAATAGTCTTGCTTAAATTACTTGTAATGACTTGCATTGTTTTTATCTGCTGATTTAAACTCCTGAGAACAGTAGATGCACCTGTGCAGATCACATTTATTGTTGTTCTGTTTTCTTTTTCATAACATGCCTAAGCCTGTGAGTGATTTTAGATCTAATAAGACTTGCACAGAGGTTTTAAAAGGAAGAAATAACCGTTATGTAACTTGTAAATGTTGTAAGTGTTCATGTGTAAAAGTTCCAGGTTTTCTTGGTGTTTCCGACTGAGATTTTCTGAACTAAATTTATTTAGGTTAATAGAAATTAAGACCTATTTTCACTGGGTTTGATAAACAATAGCATGTTCCTGCCAAAAGGGGGCCACAGCTGTTCACATGTTCTACTAAATGGGATTTAAACCCAAATCCCTACATTTTAGGAGCTCCATGGGGCACCCTTTATTGTGGTATTTAAGTGCAAAATCAAAATATCATTTGACCCTAATCAAACTCCAGCTTAGAACTAATCTACTCACTGTTGTCCAGTGTTTCCAGCAGCGCCCCCTGTTGCCCACCCATCACAGCAGCTTTGAAACAGGGCAGTAGACAGACGTCAGAGCGACTCCTCAGAGCGTCAGACACTCTCCTCCGTCCCGACAGGAACAGCAGCTCCTCCCTCCACTGTAGCTCCGCCTCCTGGTGCGTCAGCGACATCACTTCCTTCAGCGACAGTCTCCAGGCCTCTCTCCAGCTCCGCAGACCTCCGGCTCCGCCCAGCAGCCAGGCCACGCCCCCGTCCGGCCCCACGGCTCCAGCTCTGGGGTGGAGCACCGGGAACAGACGAGCCCCGAGCAAACAACGCTGCTCACCGAGACACCACAGCTCCTCCGGCCTGAACGACACAGGTAAGAGCTCATCATAGTTGTTTGATATTGGTTCATCAGTTTACAATATTCAAATCTACCTTTTTGGTGCAGTGAAAGTTAATGAATCTCAAATATATAAAGTCTGAGTAGCATAAGAAGAGGCTATGATCATTTGCCAACGACACTAAACAATTGTGTTTAAAGATACAGCAATTTAAAAGTCCATTTCTTGATATTTTTTACTGTTGCGTTTAGTTTAACAGTAATCACTAACATCTTATTGTAACAGGAATCATCTGAAAAAATGAGACTTTAAGACGTGATCTAGTCTTTATAATTAAGGATTTTAATAGATGAGAATGATCAGCCCACAGCAGGATTTTGTCTCACTTCAGGTAAAAAGGAGCGCTCCCATTGGTCGACACTGATGTCAACAACGAAGGAACAAGGAAATAAACCAAGGAAATGGGTTATTCTGTTGGAAATATGTCTTATTTTACAGAGAAACAGCTCAAAAAAGATAAAAATAGAGATTAAAGATAGATTTTGTCTTAATACTTTTGACTTATTACTTTCCACTGCTTCATTCCATAATTCATGCTCCAAAAATAACCTCATCCACCTCCAGGTATGAATGTGTTATACATATATTATATTTGTTTTAATTTGAGGAGTAACCCACTGTATTCCTGTTCTGTTGAAGAAGACAGTCCAGCTCTGATTCAGGAGCGAGGCTCTACTGTCGTCGATGGAAACCTGAGGAGACAGAAGTAAAAATATAGAACACACATTTTTCAAATAATCAAATAAAACTTTAAAATCTGCTTTGTAATATTTACAGATTTTCTCGTCTGTCCTCAAACTAATGTATACCTATGTTTTACGGTTTACTGACCTGTTTATGAGCTAATTAAAAGGAATAACTCTTTTTTTTTTACACTATTTAGCCTCAATTAATTCACCTCCAGGTCGTCATTTGCCCCAAACACTGTGTACACATTCAGCTTGAGCTCCCTCAGCACAATTCGATGTCCCTGAATGATGATGTCACTGCCCAGCGCCAAATGTTTGACGGTGGATGACGTTGACAGCTCCAGCCCCGACAGTAAACAACCGGACGGGACGTGCACAGGACCCTGGGAAATGATAAAAGTGACAGTGTAAGAAAAACACTATTGACAATAAAAGAGAAGCAGAGGTGAACTCCTGACCTGTAGGTGGCAGTGTTGGATCACAGCTCCGGCTTCCACAGAAACATCTCCCTCCAGAACGCTGTTGATCACACGAGCTCCGTCACTGATGCTGCTTTCATTCTGAGGATAGAGACGGTTGAAATTATTACTACATATATTTGGGACATAAATCTTTAGATAGAAAGATCTGCTGTAACATTACCTCCTTATTCACTTTATAAATTTAATAGTAATTGGTTAAAATGCAAATGACTTGGATGGGATCAGCAGTAGAGCCTGTTGTTTGCTGCAGTGGGATGTAGTATGTACTTATTTGTATTCCCTCTCTCTTTAGAGCTTGATCTAATACTTTTACTGTTTTATTTGTTTTGTTTTGTTGGTGGTATTTTGATACAAGTGCTTGTTTTTTGTGGTTCTATTCATATCTTGTGCCCTTATAAGACCAAAAACAGAAATGATCCTCTTTTAAAGTCACACTTGTCCCATGTCAGAGCAGTTTAAAACCAGATTCAAGACAGTTTTTTAATCTTTGTCTTGACTTTTCTTGTCCATTTACTGTTCCAAATCTATTAAATCTTTCTGAATAGTGCTGTATAGACAAAAGGGGATAGTAAATATACACTGTAGTGAATTAAGAACTTCTATGGTCGTATCTGAGAAAGTAAAACAACATTTTTATCTGGACAACCCTAAATAAAACTGTGCTTTTCCTAATGTCCACAATTATTTATATTTTTGGGCTAAAAGTTACTTGTTGCTGCTTAGAAAGCTTTTAAAATGTACAGAGCTCTTTGTGTAAATGTCAGTCCTTCAAACACACACACCTGATATGGACTAATAATTGATCCATTTGGTTTAGTGCGCCTGTTTTGGAGCTTTTTTTAAATGTCACACAACTCACTAAAGGCCTGACCTGCCTGGTGTGAAGTTGAAAGGTTACCTGGATGTGTGACAAGGTGTTCCTGTTGGTCCAGTCGGAGGTCAGACGGTGAACGTGCTCCGTCCCAGAGAGAGTCAGGTAATCGTACCGACCCCCGGGAACATACACTGTAGAAAAAGTGGGTACATTTTGGATTATCAGTGGCTTGACAATCACATTTTATCTGCTCTGTGTCATACAAATAAACCAAATTAGGTCCAGAATGTGTGTCATAATGTGTGTCATTGCCCGCTTTTTAACCAGCTCACCACGGCCACATCTGAAAACGAATGAATGTTTTTTATAACTTTTGATGGCACAACTGTCTCGATGATGTTGACCATGTTTGGAGCCTGTCGGATAAAAAGTCTTGGAAGAGTTTGTTAAAATACAAAGGCAAAATTTGGGGGCCTTGCACTTTCAAACCAAAATGGCTGCCACTTTGTTGGCGTTAGCGTGTGGTCCCCATTGACTTTTTTGCTCATGACCCTGTGCTGGATGTGTTTGCCAAATTTCAAGTGGCTACAACAAACTACATTTTTCACTTCCCATTGACTTTTTTTTTTCAAATTTGGGTCGTGGCCTTGACTCAAAATCCGCCACAATATTAACTAATATCATGCGTATTTTTATTATTTTGATGCCTACCCAGAGTGAGCAGAGTCCCCCTCAGTATCCTCCACAGCTCGGTCCGGCCGCTCCTCACCAGCGCCCCCTGTGGCCCAGAGGCGGAGCTGCAGCCCGCTCTCTCCTCGTTCACGAACTGGTCCTGGGTCTGATCCGAGCACAGACACTTCAACAGGTCCAAGAAGAGCGAGATCTGAGGGACAAGAGCAGGACGACACATTAAAAATACAAAGGTTTTACTGAGAACAAGCAAAAACACAGCGACAGAGACTCTGATAAATATATGTCCTGCTGATTTACAAATGAACATGAACTTCTGAGATAAGGTTCAAATGTAATAAAAGAGAAGAGGAACAACCAGATTCAAATCAGTTGTACTCAACCTTGTGAACAATGTAGGCATCTATTACTATCACAATTTATAAAGAACTGTGACGTCATTTATCAGCTCAGTTTCAATGAAGTGAATTCGAGACAACACAAAAAGGCAATTGTTTATTTTTCCTTGATTTGCTTGTTTTAAATAAAGCCTTTTTGCTATTGCACATAAGCATCTCATTTATTATTAGGTTATAGTGTGTGATAATTGTTACAAAGACAGGTTTGATTGTGGTTGTCTGATCTGTTTAAATTTAATTGAATGAGTGTAAATGCTGCCGAACCAAACTCAATGTGCACCAAATCAAGAACTGCATCAAGAACTTTCTGAAAAGTGGGTCTCCGTTTTCAAATGAATAGACTTTTCTCATTTTTTTTCTATAAACAGACCAGTGTTGGTGAGTATTGCACATTGACATATTTCAACTTAACTTCCTGCAACATTCCTCAGAAGAATCACGTGTTCTCAATTGGTTTATACAGGTTTTGTTGTCCTACTGTGTTTGTTGTCCTTTGTTCTAATAATCCTGGATAACCACTGTATATTTTTCCCTCTTGCATTGATTGGAACTAAGGTAGAGTTGAATTGAAAAGTGAACTCCACACAGACGCTATCTAAGGATCTAACTGAACCAATAACAGAAAAACAAGACAAGATGCAACTCTAAAATCAGATCTTAAGCTTCCCGAAAGTGTAAAAAGCCATATCTGTTGAAAATGAGCAGAAACTAAATGTGGAGCAATGAGTTTTTAGTTCAAACACGTTTATTTTACAGGAAAAACAAATACGGTGAGCTCATTAAGCGTCAGATATTGTTTACTGAAGCGGTCTACCAGCTTGAACACGTTCTCTGAGGATGGATACCTGAAGAGGCGGAGCTCCAGAGTCCAGCCCGAGGTAAGTGCAGCCGTCCAAAGGAGGAGTGACGTGAGTCTGTAGTAACTTCTCAGAAACAGTTCGACTGAAGAAGACCGGGCCTGAGACCTACTACCGACAGACAACAGATAGTTTCAACTGCGATACATATAATAAATAAGCACAATGTTAATGTAAATATTGATCATTTACGAACCAGAGGCACTTTCCCATCAGGCATCACGGCTTGTTGAATCTGATCTGTTGTTCCTTTGTAAATAATGTCTCTAATGTGACCCTAAAGACAGAATAAAATGGTTACAAATAGATTAAATTAAAGACATTTAAGTAAAAATGAAATACCTGTTTGTCAGACAGATAGACTCCGTGATTGGTTGCGTATGAGACGTCTCCTGGTAACGCCAAAACCCGAATACCGGAGAAACCGTCCCAGGACAAAGCTGACATGAACACATTCAAATTTAGATACAGTTCAGCAGGCTTTGAGTTATTCATGGCGTCTAATCCAGGGGTGTCCAAACTTTATACAACGAGGGCCACATTAGATGAGAGAAAAATTTACAAGAGCTGACAGTCTCTTCTGATTTTATTCTTATTCAACAGGTACAGGTTTTAAACAAATCTGAACATGTTTTAGATGGATTTGAACAGGTTTTAGTTGTATTTGAACAGGTTTTAGTTAGATTTGAACAGGTTTTAGATGGATTTGAACAGGTTTTAGTTAGATTTGAACAGGTTTTAGATGGATTTGAACAGGTTTTAGTTGGATTTGAACAGGTTTTAGTTGTATTTGAACAGGTTTTAGTTGGATTTGAACAGGTTTTAGTTGGATTTGAAGAGGTTTTAGTTGGATTTGAACAGGTTTTAGTTGGATTTGAGCAGGTTTTAGTTGGATTTGAACAGGTTTTAGTTGGATTTGAACAGGTTTTAGTTGGATTTGAGCAGGTTTTAGTTGGATTTGAACATGTTTTAGTTGGATTTGAAGAGGTGTTAGTTGTATTTGAGCAGGTTTTAGTTGGATTTGTACATGTTTTAGTTGGATTTGAACAGGTTTTAGTTGGATTTGAGCAGGTTTTAGTTGGATTTGAACATGTTTTAGTTGGATTTGAAGAGGTGTTAGTTGTATTTGAGCAGGTTTTAGTTGGATTTGTACATGTTTTAGTTGGATTTGAACAGGTTTTAGTTGGATTTGAGCAGGTTTTAGTTGGATTTGAACATGTTTTAGTTGGATTTGAAGAGGTTTTAGTTGTATTTGAGCAGGTTTTAGTTGGATTTTAGCAGGTTTTAGATGGATTTGAGCAGGTTTTAGTTGGATTTGAGCAGGTTTTAGTTGGATTTTAGCAGGTTTTAGATGGATTTGAGCAGGCTTTAGTTGGAGCTGAGCATGTTTTAAATGGATTTGAACAGGTTTTAGATGGATCTGAACAGGTGTTAAATAGATTTGAACAGGTTTTAGTTGGATTTGAACCTGTACATTAATGCTGTGTGACACTGCTCTTGGGGCCATCATTTTTATCAATGAAGCTAAGGGCCACATAAAATCTCGCCTTGTGCTTTGGACATGTCTGATCTAATCAAACTTACCAAAGTCTGGTGGTAAAGTGAGCATCATGTCAGTGCTGCAGACCCAGACGCCAGGAGGAGAGCCCGGGCAAACCTGTAAAAACACACACAACATGAACTTTCATTAGTCACATATACTGCAGGGGCCCAAATACTGTCAGGATATTGTTTAGTTAGTTAGATGAGTACATAACAATAGCATTAAAGTGAGTACTGAGACCTGTTGGCTGAGGCGGTGCAGCAGCAGGTCCAGGCAGCACACAGGGGCCTGGACTTTTAGGTCTGGTTTTTCCATCGGGAGCCAACAAAACGCTCTGCAACACGAGCTCCAGGGGAAGTCCCGGCCCTGAGGAAACAAACAGACGACAGAAGAAATACAGACGCGCGGACACAACAGAGTGAAGTCAAACATGAAGCGTTTGGGCTCACCGTGTGAAGGATGAGAATGTGAGCGTCATCCAGGACGTCCGCTGTCACCACCTGCCACAAAATGTCTGCTTTATGTCCATAATATAAATAGAATTACATTTCCTGGTCAGTCAAAATGTTTATGTATAAAAATGTAATAATAGTTTATATAAAGTTACTAACTAATTATTATACAAGCTTTAGATTTGACACTAAATAAGGAAGAACCTGCAAGTTTATCAGACATTGTGATTATGTTTGTATTAAAAGACATCTCTAGCCTCTTATACAAATTCCAAAATACTGTTTTAGAGATTTAGAAAGCGGTGTCTCGAGGGCACTTTATAAATAATCCAACTGGGAATCACACTTAAAGATGAATGTTCTTATTATTCCTTCCATTCAGCTTTGTTTCATCAACATATACTACTTCTAAGTGAGTTACAGATGAAAAATGTTCTCAATTAAAGACAAGACAAACTATCTTGAGGCTGATACACTTATTAAGCCCTGTGTTACTACAAAGTGTGATTTTTTTGCATTTTAAATCTGATACATGATCCTATTTTTGAGAAATAGTTTGGAATAGAACATATTTCTCTTCCCTGGATTGTTCTTCTCAGATGTAGACGTCTCAAGAGCCTGCAGCCTGGATGTGACTGGCCCTGCGTGTGTCTCTGCTGCTGGTGTTACTCAGTGTTACTCACCGTATGCCCGGCTCTGTTGCTCAGATGTTCGGCCGCCACCAGCAGAGCGTTGAGTGTGGCCCCTCCGCTGCCCAGTGGCTCCTGACGGTCCTGAACTGTTAAAACCAGAGCTCCTGGAGACAGAGAGCCACGCTGCTGCCTCATCTCCAGCTCTGACAAAACACACATAGCAAAGGTTTTCATTATAATAATCACCCTGCCATAACACAACAGCTGCATCAGTATACATATACAAACATACAACTAAAAGAGTATCCAAAAGTACTGTGCAGAGCTGTAGTGTGATTTGAAACATGTCCGTATATTTTACTAGAATTAGAAATGGAAAAGAGGAAATATCAGACGTTACTTTAGCTATTTGGCTCAAGCATTATTCACGCATAAAAAAGGCTTTCAGTGATTTTAATCAACTATGAACACGTTGTTTATACTTCTGTTAACTTTAATTGCTGGAAAAAAAGGTTTAGTGTTAAGTGATAGCTAGCTAATTCGAGCTAGCAGTAGCCCTACCCTTTATAGTTAACTGAATAAATAACAACAGACTGTAATTGCTCGTTCAGTTTATTAAAGTTATTAAAGTTTTTGTTAAAAATAACTTCGGTCCTTTTTTTTCCTCCTCACTTGCTCCCCCAGCTGGTCATTAAGGTAACTGCAAATGTCAAAATGAAACTTCAGATATTTAAACCTTAAAAACTGACCTCTTTGAAAGGAGTAGACGCTGTCTTTATGTTGGCAAGTGAGCACCACCACCGTCCAGCTAAACCCACCACTGGAAGACATCCTCTGGTGTCTTTTAAACCCTTTTTAACCTATTAAAAGTCAGGTCTGCGATTACATTTAGTTTTAGCGACGAGCCTCCGCAGACTGTTAGCCGTTAAAGCCGTTAGCGCAAATAAACTAACACTGCTTTGTTAGTTTTAGCTTAGCATCAACAGAAAATCTTTTATATGCCATATCATAAAATAACACGTATCTAATGTCCATTTTATTTGATTCAATTTAGCGGAAGCAGTCATTTTTGTTTTGACCGAGCAGGCTTCCGTAGTCCTGCAGTTGTACGCATGCGCTCTAAGTAAAACGGTAATAAATTGTGTTGCATTTTACATAATATTGAGCTTAAAAACACACAAACGAGGGACACATTTCTTAAAGAGTAAAACTGAACCACAATAAATGTTAAAGTACTTCGATTAAGTTGATGTGATCTGCGCATGCGCATTCTCGGTTCTGCTCAGCTTTTAAATACAACTCTAGTCAGGATCATTTCTTTCAAATATTTATTATTCATAAATAACTTGTTTCTTTTTCTGTACAGACATTTATAAATAGTTGGAAAGTGGCAGTAGCTAACTTACTGTGCCATAGTATTTAACCAGTTTGAAGTTATGTACATGAACCATGAGTAACAAATGGAAGTAAAACATGAAAAATGATCAATCAATCTATCACACAGAGATGAAAAAACAAAGTATATCACATAAACTACACATAAGACATGTTGGAGTCTATATAAGATTATAGGTCAATTAAAGGCAACATTAATCTAGGTCAGAGTTGTCCACACTTTTTCCAAAGTGGGCCACATTTGATTGAGGAAACTTTTCCAAGGGCCGACAGTCTCTTCTGATTTTTCTTATTTAAGTACAGGTTATAGCCAGATTTGTACAGGTTTTAGTCTAATTTGAACAGGATTTAGTCCAATTTGAACCAACTTCTTTCAGATTTGAACAGGTTTTAAAAACAGGTTTTTGATGGATTCCAGATTTTCCACATTCTTGTTTCACGTATATTGGCTTTTGCTTTATTATATTGTATTATTTATATCATTTTATATCTTGTCTTCAAGAGCTACTGTGACTAAGCAAGTCTGGACTTGGTCTAAGACTGGACTAACTCTGACCTCCAAGAATCTGGACTGTATCATGGCACTGGTTTTGGACTCAGTCTTGATCCCTTAAAGTCTTGGTCTCTTTACTCTCTGGTCTCAGAAATGACTTGGTCTTGGTCAGTGCAGTCTTGACTACAACACCAGCAGCAAAAGACTTTTATAAAAGGCTGTCAAACATAAATACAAAATATGTTTACGCCTCCTGGAAGAGAATGGTCAAATATTTGCAACAAATCCTACATTTATTCAATTAATGTTTGTGTCGTGTCTTATGATTCAACATAAAGGAATGTTAACGAATTAAAGGCAGTGAATTAAAATAGATGTGATAAACTGGCATTTACACAGAATTTTTGTTACTTCCTCAGCTTCATACATTTACACAGCGGTAAATATTGTGGTTGTGCTTTAGAAAAATGACCTTCAAAAAATCACACTGCTCTACAAAAGGCAGACTGCACTCTGTTTTTATACTGTCGCACCAAATGTGTTAAGGGTGAAATGTGTAAGTTTATTAAATCACATGTTCTTTTATCAGTTCCACTTTTATCTTTTCTTTCCTGTTACTTCCAGCTCTCATATTTCAGAACTTGTCCATCAGAGCGGTGTCCTCATAAATCCCCACGTGTCCCGCCCTGTTGTCAGTCGCTCATTTCTCCGAGTGAGTCTTCTTCCATTTGTCGTCCGATCACCTCCAGCTGCACCGTCTTCTTCTGTCCCGTCCGTTCCCCGTCCTGCTTCAGCACCGGCTGCAGTGGAGTCTGTGGAGTCTGTGGAGTCTGTGCGTACCAGGGCTGAGTGCTGGCGGCGTCGCAGCCTCCCCGTCCCCTCCGGAAGCCCCCCCTGCCGGCCCGCACCAGCCCCCAGCCCTGCAGGGGGACATCCGAGCCGCTGTCCTGGACTCCGCGGGTTTGGTCCAGCTCTTTGGCGCTCAGGGACGGCATCCGCACCGGGACCGTGTTTCCGAACTTGGAGTAGTCCACGCAGTAGCGGCCGTCCTCTTCGGTGATGATGGACACGAAACGGCGACCCCAGAGGATCTCCTCAGGGGTGTAGGACGTCCGAGCCTGCATTGAGATACCGGTCGTCTCCACAACACCTGGAATGAGAACATACAAGCCAGAAGTCATCACATCACTCCTGTGGCGTCCTGTTCCAGGATCCAGTGTATGGTTTAGTCACTAGGCCTGGCCCCTCACAGCAGGTGAGACCCCGGTGGACCCCAGACTACGGATGGACTATCCTGACATATTTAGACAGGTTTCTAAGAGAAATGCACAATGCATCTTTTTTTTCCTTCACCTACATATAGATAACCTATGTACATATAGATGACCTTATGTAAATTTACAAAAACGTATGAAGTATGTAACTTTTTTTAATTTTTATGGACATTTAAATAATAAAAAAACAACAAACATTACGCCATTACCTTCAATGTGATTTGAGTTACTAGAGTCCCAGGCCCTAAACACATTTACAGGTGAAAATGTAATAGTGCCCCCTGTTGAGTAAAAGATATGAGCTCAAATAAAACACAATAAATGAATGTTGTTATAGATGAACAAAATTTTGGTGAAGCTGAGCAAAGTAGCCACACTTCAAGAGAAACACAAAATTAAATTGTGGTCTTGCCCGACCAACAGGAATTCTGAAATTTTGGATCATGTGACCATCTGATTTGCTTCTGTCTTGTCAGAATACAGTTTGTGATGCCTCATGTATTAAAATCTTCATCTATTATTAATCACATTAAACTACAGTGTCCGTTGTGAGGCAGTGTACCTTCGAGGATGACGATGATCTCCAGGTCTTCAGCCGCCAGAGACTGAGCCGAGAGCTCGTACAGAGGGCTGCCTCTCTCGATGGTGTGGCTGATGATCAGAGGAGACACCAGGAAGATACCGTTGCTTCTCAGAGGGTTTTCCACCTGGATGTCCAGCTGACAGACCGGGATCACCTCCCCTTCGGCCGTGACTGTTCGACGGATCACCTTCAGAAACAGACTCAGTCAGGACCAGGTTAAAGCAACTATGTCTTTATCCTGTCATTTTTACAGAAAGGTTCGAAAAGAGTGAGTATCAAGAATGAGGCTTTGTGGAGTTTAAATGCATAATATCATCTTACTCCAGTCTGTGGGCATGTTCATTTCTGTAAATCAGAGAAACACACCTGGATAATGTGATTCTTAATGATTATTGCTCCATGTTAACTGTTTATTGCACTTAAACAAATAAGATACAAGTAATATCTTTGCTTGTATTCTCTGCTCATCGTTCACGCAGCAGCGAAGAAGAAAAAGACGACACAGCAATGGTTTTGTCGGGACTTGTACCAATTACAACAAAGTCTGCAATCTTTTCAAGCATTTTGCCAGTAAATAACCATCATTCAGCACTGGCTTATTCTAAGAGCAGTTTGGAAAGTCACAAGCACAAGATAATGGAATAACATACAAACTAAATTTACCATCACAAAATGCATCCATCCATCATTTTGGTTCATTTGAGACTATAGCAGGTTAGTAATTATAAATTATTTACCAATTTCAAATTAAGTACAGTATTTTTTCACTCCTCTCCAAAATATTTTAAACGAAGCTGATGTTACCAACAGTATGGAGCGTTACCTGCAGCTGAACGGTGGCAGAGATGATCATGCTCTTCCTCAGGTCTCCCACTCGGAACATGAAGGTGGGGCGTCCGTTTCGAGGCGCGATGACGGCGTTTCTGGAGAAGATGAGGGTCTCTGCTCTGCGGTTTGCCTGTGCCGTCTTCATGAACACGCAGCCGAGCATCACGGCGTTTATGATCAGACCCAGTATGTTCTGGATAATGAGCACAGTGATGGCCATGGGGCACTCCTCCGTCACCATCCGACCTCCGAAACCGATGGTCACCTGCAGAAAGGACGCAGTTCAAACAAGAGCCAGAAATTAGGAGTGTCCCAAACCTCTTAACGCTGCTCTCAGGAGACTTCTGGCGAGTGAGGAAACACCAAAGCTCCTTACATGGAAGTCAAACCTAGTAAATTAGACTATGGTCACCCAGGTCTCTTCTATGTCTGGAAAACACTGTGTTCTTCCATCTACTGGTATCTTTGTCCCCTCTGTCACAATAGGAACTCTGTGAACTCTGCTCCGAGACTCACTTCCAACTGAACTCTGGTACAGTTTGATTAAAATGTGAACCCCAAGTGGGCCACAGAAGTCTAAACAAGCCCAAAATGGAAGAACACTATAAATTAGCAACGAAAATATCACTTAGCTTTCCTGAGAACGGAAAAAAACAACACAGTCCACCAACAAAATAAACTGAGCAGAGGCCAATGTGGAACTGAGGAGGTACATTTGGGCCAAAAGGCTTTGTTTTTTGTTGTTGCTTTGGCGCATTTAAATGTTCTTGTGAATCTAGTTGTGAACACTCACTGGATTTTTTGGGGCGTACCAAACTGAATGGATTGTTTCCTGATTTGCTGCGAACTAAATGAAGCTACAAGTGAGAACACTCTCACCTGGACCTCGATGGAGAAGAGAAACGCCGAGGTGAACGAGTGGATGGCAGTGACACACGGGACGGGGCCCGGGTCTCCGTTGGGGTCCCGAGGCTCCAGGTCTCCGTGAGCGAAGGCCAGGAGCCACCAGATCATCGCGAACAACATCCAGGAGCAGAGGAAGGCGGAGGTGAAGATCAGGAGGGAGTGCTGCCATTTAAGGTCCACCATCGTCGTGAACACGTCCTGAAGGAAGCGCCCCTGAGACACAGAAGTGAGCGCCATCAGAGTCTTCATTTTTCAACTGAATTATTGGATAAAAATGATGTTAAAATGGTCTCTGCTCATATTAGTGTTTTATTGTAACTTTAAAGTGATTTCACAGACTGGACTAACTCTGTCTCCTTCACCAAACACTGACCTCCATGAGTCTGGACCTGGTCTAAGACTGGACTAACTCTGTCTCCTTCACCAAACACTGACCTCCATGAGTCTGGACCTGGTCTAAGACTGGACTAACTCTGTCTCCTTCACCAAACACTAACCTCCATGAGTCTGGACCTGGTCTAAGACTGGACTAACTCTGTCTCCTTCACCAAACACTGACCTCCATGAGTCTGGACCTGGTCTAAGACTGGACTAACTCTGCCTCCATGAGTCTGGACCTGGTCTAAGACTGGACTAACTCTGCCTCCATGAGTCTGGACCTGGTCTAAGACTGGACTAACTCTGCCTCCATGAGTCTGGACCTGGTCTAAGACTGGACTAACTCTGCTTCTAAGACTGGACTAACTCTGCCTCCATGAGTCTGGACCTGGTCTAAGACTGGACTAACTCTGCCTCCATGAGTCTGGACCTGGTCTAAGACTGGACTAACTCTGTCTCCTGAGTCTGGACCTGGTCTAAGACTGGACTAACTCTGTCTCCTTCACCAAACACTGACCTCCATGAGTCTGGACCTGGTCTAAGACTGGACTAACTCTGTCTCCTTCACCAAACACTGACCTCCATGAGTCTGGACCTGGTCTAAGACTGGACTAACTCTGTCTCCTGAGTCTGGACCTGGTCTAAGACTGGACTAACTCTGTCTCCTTCACCAAACACTGACCTCCATGAGTCTGGACCTGGTCTAAGACTGGACTAACTCTGTCTCATGAGTCTGAGTTTTGGTCTCAGTCAGTGCGGCCTTGACTGCGACACTAGTAATAACTTTACTAAAAGAAACGCAGGCAACAGGTTTAAAAAGTACCTGTTCCCTGATGTTCTTGTGGGCCACATTGCAGGAGCCGGTTTTGGTGATGAAGCGGGCTCTCTGGGCTCTGGACCGGGTGCTTTTGGGCTGGTTCTGGTCCTCAGCGAGTCGGGTCAGGAGGAACCCATCCGGCAGCAGACCCTTCCTGGCCAACATGGCTCCGCTGCTTCACTGATGAATGAACAGACAAAAACATGCACAATTCTAAGTGATTCCTTGTTCTGACAAATCAAGTTCACTGATATTCCCCCTGGTTATTACAATATTATCAACTGCAATAACAGTACCACACTTGGTCTTAAGACTGGTCTTAGGAGTATTTTGTAAAGGTTTTGGTCTATAATTAGCCTCCATGAGTGTGGACTTGTTAAATCTCTTCAAGTCCAACTAAACCTGTTTAAATCCAACTAAAACCTGCTCAAATTCAATTAAACCTGTTCAAATCCAAGTAAAACCTGTTCCAATCCAACAATACCTTTTCAAATCCAAAAAACCCTGTTTAAATCCAATTAAAACCTGTTGAAATCCAACAAAAAAAACAGTTCAAATTCAATTAAACCTGTTCAAATCCAAATAAAACCAGTTTAAATCCTACTAAAACCAGTTTAAATCCAACAAAAACCCATTCAAATCCAACAAAACCAGTTTAAATTCAACTAAAAGGAGGACTTTGATAACGATACTAAAAATAAAATGTCCAAACCATTCCTAAAAGTTGACAGAATAAAATGCTAATTATTGACAGCTACATTTCATATTGAGGTGAACGAGGGATACGTGTTGTGGATGTTGTACCATTATATAACGACACATCAGCTTGATTTATTCCCATTTCAGACGCAAATAAATCAAATTATCTCCATAAAACGAGAACAGTTTTACATTTAAATGCATTAAAACACTTTGAAATGCGAGTCGTAGCTGTGATGTTTGTCGTTGTGTTGATCGATAACGTCCATTGAAGAAGATCCTGTGTTAAATCCGTTTTGTTCGTTTCTATAGCGACACGTTTTTTACTCAAAAATCAAGAAAAGTGTTAGTCACCTTTTTTAAAGCGAATCTTAAGAGAAAAGGTTATGGATTTTTACGTAAAATTAAGACTCCATCTCTCATCATCAGCAGGTATCGTCCGCATCAACAACAGAAACAGGTGAAACTGGAGATGAAAGAGCTTCCGGTTACAGTACTTCAAAATAAAACACAACAAGAGAAGCAGATTCGTTTAATTAAAAAGGTAGTTTTACTTCGCCCGATAGCTGTTCTGTTAAGATAGCTGCCAATGGAATAAGGTGAGAGCTAATGTTTTTCTACTTCATTTCCTTCCTAATGGAGCATTGAAATGTAAAGTTGTCGTACGTGGATATTGTTGTGAAAGAAAAGTAAGCCAGTTCCGGTAATGTGTTTAGATTTTTAAGGCAGTGAAGAAGGATGCTGAGAGGATTGTACTACTGCAGCTGCAGGACAAAGGTTTGGAAGACCCGTGAATAAATGAAAAGAAAATGATTAAAACTCAAACTTTTAATTAAATAAACTTTAGAAGATATTTTAAAAGTTTGTGAAGGTATATGGACTCTTAAACAACAAGCTGCAAATTAGCATTAGCTCCAAAAATAGCTAATTCTGTATAAATAACATGGTTCCAAGAATGAGTTTGTTACTTTTCCTGCAATCCTATAACTTTTTGAAAATTTAGTGCATTAATACACTTGATATTTTATTGTATATATATTATAGTATGGACTAGGACTGAGACCTACCCACAGACCATGCACGGCCACTAGGGGGCGCTGTTGATCCCAAAAGTCACTTCTCTGCTCCATAAATAACATTGAAAAAGGCCCTGCCTTTGTCAGGAAAATTTAATTGGCAAATTAATTGAGGGCAGAGTCTCAAGTCTGTTTCACAGGTGTTTTTGATCAGTCTACGGTCACAGCTACTTCATTTACTGAACGCACCTCTAACACTTTCTAGAAGCACAAAAACTAGACAAGTTGTCTCCATCAGGGATGAGAATTTTTTTATTTAAGCTGTTTCAAATAAACAAATGTAGAACAATGTGTGTGAAAAATGAGCAGCTCTAGTTTAGCTCGTATCTACTGTCACGTTAGAGAGACGAACCCAAACTGGACCAATCCGATGCTGCATCCACGAAAACTGTTGTTCTTGGCCTCACCTTTTTTTTTTTTTTTTTGGTTCAAAGACACTTTATTACAATCTGCACAAAAACAGAAGAGGACATCAGTAAACGCTGTTTGCATGTTTAATTTTTATTTACTGCCACAATATTTTTGAATTTGGGTCACACCTCCGTTTGCTTCGGCCCAAAAAACAACAAAACTCAAAGTGAGAAAACTGCTGTACAAAGAGAAAGAGAGGCTTAGAGCTGCATATTTTTGGTTAAATTACAAGTTTAATTTGGCCCATAAATTGCACAGTTCAGTTTTCAGTGAGTTTTTTTTACTACAGTTGTAAATAAATGCATACTGTGCTGAGCTGAACTGTGTTTTTAGGTCAGTATTTTGGTAAACTGTGGAAATGTAATGTACACCTCAGTCTTTTCACCTGAACACTGTGTTTACTGTCTTTGTAAAATGATAATAAGGTTTAGGAAGGAATTCATTTAGATTCACTAAAAAACCGAAACAAACAGTGGATGCCTTTGGTTCTTGTCGCTTTAATGCAAATGGAATAAAAAAAAGAATTATATTTTCATCATGTTTCTTACATAAACCTGGAAATGACATGAAAGGGAATAGGATGTTTGTGTGTACATTTTCTGACCTTGTTTAGTGAAGTTTATTTGTGGAAATATAAAATTAAAAAAAACCTCCGCCTCTTCATTTATAATGAATAAAATAAGACTTATGTTGCATTAGGTCATGTATTTTCTTACATTTTATTACATTCTTCATGTAAATAAGTAAATAAAAAGCCTTGATTGGACTTTTTGGGTTTTTATTCAGTTGTGTATTGTTGTTGTAGCTGCCGATCTGAAAACCCTCTCATCTAAATCTCAAACCAAGTTGAGATTCATCCATTTTCAGGTCAAAGCCGTTTCCAATCTTCTCCACGAGGCTCCTCTGAATCTGAGTCAATGGCGATGAATCCAGGCGTTAATGAACAGAAGAAAACTCTCAGGTCAGAGATACAACAGTGTCGTACCTCTCATCCCAGGGCTTTCTACGTCTCATTAACTTCTCAGATCTCACCTCCATCGAGCTAGAGCCAGAGAAGCCTCTTCCACTCTTCTCCACGAGGCTCCTCTGAATCTGAGTCAATGGCGATGAATCCAGGCGTTAATGAACAGAAGAAAACTCTCAGGTCAGAGATACAACAGTGTCGTACCTCTCATCCGAGGGCTTTCTACGTCTCATTAACGTCTCAGATCTCACCTCCATCGAGCTAGAGCCAGAGAAGCCTCTTGAAAGAAAGAATTATTCATTTAAACTCAGCGGGTCTTCATGTCGAGACAATGAAGGTGTCCGGTGAATCGCTGCAGGGTCTGGTGGTGGATGCAGTTGATGCTGGAGCACTTGGAGCAGATTTGGGAGGTCAGGGAGGTCAGGGAGGTCTTGCAGTAGGGGGACGCTGTGCTGGAAGTGTATCCGCCTCCAAAGCAGGATCTAAAGCACGCAGTAAAAGGTTTACGGACGACTCTCCAGGCGTTGCTAAAGAAGCGAGCAGCCGCTGACTCCTGTTCACGCTCGAGGACGATGTTAAGGTGAAGTTTCAAGGACTTCAACAAAGCGGCGTCAAAGCTGGCGTCTTTTGGGTCCAAGGCACAGGCCAGGACACGGGTGGGGGTCCCGTACTCCTTCAGCAGGTCCTTCATGACTGCCTTGATGACCTGGCGTAGACTCTTCTGTTGGATGTTGGCCTGACTCTCGGGGATCTCGATTTCCTCCCAGGCCTTCTGGGTCAGACGCTGGAGGACGGCTCTATATTCTTTGTCTTTGGCGTCCGACGAGGGCTTTCTCTGGAAGATTTTAACTAACAGAGCCGCGATCAGGTACTGAGTCATGACCTGGCTCTGGGACAGGTCCGATGATGAGTCTGTAGGGGATGTTGTTGTGGTTTTAACGGCCTCCACTTCCGCCGACACACTGACTGAGCTGTCAGACGGGACAGAGGCTTTGTGTTGGGACATTGACATTTCAAAAGTGTCATAGTTTGACACTGCGCACTGAACCTCGGGGGCGGTGAAGGCCCGGGGGAGCGGTGTTGGGCCGAGTCTTAGACCCCTCGGACTGAGCCTCAGGGGCCGGTGAAGGCCCAGGGGGAGCGGACTTGGGCCGAGTCATAGACATTTCCCATATGTCATACTTTGAAACATCAAACTGAACCTCAGGGGCCGGTGAAGGCTCAGGAGCAGCAGCTCAGCCGAGTCATAGACATTCCAATATGTCATATTTTGAAACATCAAACTGATCCTCAGGGGCCAGTGAAGGCTCAGAGGCAGCAGACTCGGGCGAACTCATAGACTTTTCGAATATGTATATTTTGAAATAAAGGGGTGAATCCAATATGTCATATTTTGAAACATCAAACTGATCCTCAGGGGCCGGTGAAGGCTCAGAGGCAGCAGACTCGGGCCGACTCATAGACTTTTCGAATGAAGGGGAGGCGAGGCGCTCATAAATATGTCTGATTTGGATAGTTCCTCCTCTTGGTGGCCCCGCATGAAGCACAGGAGCTTATGTATAAACCTGGTCACCTCATTCTCGACCAGGGGGTTAAGCTGCTGAGGGCATTCTGTCTCCTGCTCCACCGTCTTAGACTCCAGTAGATGCTCATACACTTGATTCGTAAGTTTTTGTGAAAACTTACTGATCTCATTGCTGGAGAGGAAGTCCTGAATCCTCTGGTTCAAGGCGGTCTCCGATAATGATGGCTTGGTGAATGTTGGGACTGGCTCTCTGTTGATCAAATCCTTAGCAGCTCTCACAATTTTCAAGGACTTTGGATCCAAAAAAATAACTGAAGGGGGCTTCATCACCTGTCCGGTTTTGAGTTTGTTGAACTGCCGTTTGGCACAGTTTGAAAAGTAGCACATACAAATGCCAGCTTTGGATTTCTTTACGGCGCTGTCTGACACCACTTGAGAAGTCGGCTCTGTGGACTTTTTCTCAAGGGAGCAGAGGCTTGTGGTTTTTTTACACAAGCAGCGGAAACAGGACAAACAAGCTGTAAGGCAGCGTCTGGCCTTTTCCACCATGTTGCGCCCTACGTCCAAACTTGACAAACTGCCGTCGATCCTAATGGGCCCCTTTGACACATCAGAGGCAACAAACAGAACGTTTTTTACCTTATACGAGACCTCATTCTCTATCATCACCGTCAGTTCCCGTGAGATATTGTCCAAGTTGACCGGCACGGGACGAATGTTGAGGGCCTCTGCAAAGATCTTACCTATTGACTCTTCCAGCAAAGTCAAGATGGTCTCCAACGCCTTTTGGGGATCTTCCTTATTGTCGGCGAACTTTGAGGCAACCTCCTTCCAGGGAATAATTACCTTTATAATTTCAGCAGACAAATTCTGTACCAACTGAACACACATACTGAGCAGAATATTGGTAGTGTCTGCGTCACATGATCCAGTCGATAACATGGTCCACTGCTCCCGACTGATCTGGTCAAAATGCCTCTGGATTATTTCCAGAAGGGCTCCAGAGGTTATTATGACCTTTTTCTCACTTTTGAAACTTGACATATCCATGTTTTTGTAGTTTCTAAAGATAAAATTAAAATAAAGTTAAAATATCTAGAAATAAAATATAGAAAGTGTTTCTACTCACCTTTTTGATTCGTGCTTCCTCCTGAAACTGACTGAAGTGTCTGACAGATCTGATAGACTTTAAAGTCGCGTGACGTATTATAGACATTAAAGCCAAACCATGCGTGCATGACGTCATCAACAGAAATCACGTGACCGGCAGTGTTCCCCGTTGCTAGGATACGCATGCGCGTCCGCCATATTGGATTTCGTTCCACTGTAAACAGAATACTCAGTTAGCGGGGTTTATTAAATAAAACAATTTAAAATGATTTCATATTTCCGGTGAAAATATTGCAAGACACTTACAATGTCTACAATCCGACACATGAAGACGTAAACATAATATGAATAAGGCATATTTTGGTTACGAGGGCTAGTGTTTGTGGCAGATTAGACTGCAGCAGGTTGGTTTAAATACTGCACATTTACAGTGAAAGGGATCTGACACAAACTGGTGGAGAATAAAGCAGACGTAAGTCAAAAATAAATCTAAAGTAATATACAACAACTAGCAACTAACTACGGAGGCTATGTTTTCAAAGGGCTTAACAAAAAGAAGTGGGACTAAATATTAATATGAGGCAAAAGTGGGTAAAGGATGAGGGCAAGAGGCAAAAGCAGAAAGTACAGTGGCTTACAGAGCCAATAATCAGGATAAAAACACGACAGTTTTGAATGTGATTTATTTGTGAGAAAAGTGATTTATGCTCATTTGCTCAGCAGTAGAACGGCAGGCAGCGCCCTCTGCTGGTCCACAGTGAAAAAGCTGACAGCAGCAAAACAAATTACAGTTTTTTCTTTGCTTTGGCTTAATTCTTGAACAAAAAAAGCCTTTCAAAAACTGAGCCAAACCAAACGTTTAAAAATATTTAAGTTTTCTCTGTTTTTGGGTTTACAAAAACAAATCTAATTTAGAAAAGTTGGGACACTGTGTAAAATGTTAATAAAAACAGAATGTGGTGATTTAATACAACAAAATAGACACTTTAATAGAAGATAATAGACACATATCAGGTGTTGACACTGACACATTTTACATTTCATGAAAAACAATAGCCCTTTTCAAATTTGATGCAGCAACACATCTCAAAAAGTTGGCACAGAGGAAACAAAAGGCTGCAAAAGTAACATTACTGGGTATAAAGAAGCATTCGAGAAAATCTCTCAGAATTAAAGATGGACAAAGGTTCACCAGTCTGTAAAAAACATAAAATTTAAGGAACAATCGCCATCTACAGCCATCTACAGAACATAACATGATGAAAAGATCCAGAAAATCTGCAGAAATCTCTGTAAAAGGGTCAAAGGTCAGTATTGGACGCTCATGATCTCCAGACCCAAGCAGCACCGCATCAAAAACAGGCCTGGGTCTGTTCTAAAATCACTGCATGGATCAGGAACACTTCCAGACGCCATAGATGAGCATGTGTGTATTGAGCTGGAATCTACAGTGCCATGAAAAAGTGGTTGCCCTCTTCCTGATTTCTTTTCTCTCTTTTTTTTTTTGTCACACTTATTTTTGGCTTGAATACGATCCGAACTTGAATCTGATTGAGACGCTTTGACCTGATCTAAAAAAGGAGGTTCATGCTCGAAAACACTTCAATGTGGCTGAATTAACACAATTCTGTAAAGAAGAGTGGGCCCATTCCTCCACAGAGATGTGAAAGACTCTGTGCCTGTTTTCACAAACATATGATTGTAGTTATTGCTGCTCAGGCACAACCAGTTATTAGGTTTAGGGGGCAAATACTTTTTAGTAGGCTAGCTAGGTTTGGATAGCTTTTTTTGGAGGTGATTCAGACAAACCTGACCAGTGTGTGTTGAAGACCAGACTCCTGCCACTTCCACTTTCATCAGACATTTTACACAACATAGAATAACAAGCATTTGTTTTTGTGCATTACAGAACTGCTATCCTAATGTACTATATATTACAATACATACTTTTTCACCTTACTTTCCACATGTGCTGTCACAGTTTGCAGTCAATTAAAAATGAACAATGCACAGCCTTATTTTTCATTTTATTGCACTTATTTTTCACACGACTTCCTATTTGTGGCCTGAGCATAAAATCCTTCAGTTTATTTAGGATTCTCATTTAAGATCATTTTAAAACACTCTCAGGCAGCAGTTAAAGACAGTAAAGTAAATTGTGTTAATAAATGTTACAAACATCAGAAAAGATAAAGAAAAACATATTTAATCCGTTCACATTCTGGTTGATACTACCCTCAGCAGTTATTTAGTGGGAGTTATTTAGTGGGAGTAAGTTTTTTATCAAATCAGATTCATGTTAAAGTATGTAGACCATGTCTAGTTTAAAAAGAGTGCAGAGCCATTATGAACAGTAAATATTAGTACTTAGTAAAACACAGATCCTGAGGCAGACATGATCCTTATTTTCAGGACGCTGCAGGTGAAGCTGGTTCATGTTCTTCTTTGTCACAGGTTTGACACGGGTCTAATCTTCATGGAACTGTTCCACAGAGGTTCTTTCTCACAGGGTACACACAGACACAGACAAAAACATAAAACAATATTTAATGTTTAGCCAATAAAACATGTAGAAATACAAAGCTCTTTCTCCACAGTAAGTAAGAGATTATACGTGTGACTAAATACTTGTATGCTTCTTAACTTAAACACTCATCAATGTCACACTAAGAAAAAATAAATAAATAAATAAAAAGTGGATCTGAGTGTTGCTTTATCTATAGTTTATGTGTAAATGGAAAATACAGGTCTGTCTAAATGCTGCACATTTCCAGGGATCCAGGGTTTAGCGTTATATGAACTAAAAGATCATGGAGGCATTATAAATCTACTATTTGAATATCTTCACGTGTTATATGCTTAAACATTGCTGTTTTATTATAATCATCATCAATAAGAATGAGGCTTTATTATTTTACTGTCAACATGTGTCTCCCTCAAATACTAAAGCCTTAATGTACAGAAGTTGCAAATTAGGGACAGATATTTAAACAAAATAATATGAAGGATATAATGAAATATGTTCGGAAAAACACGGTTTATTTTTTAACAGAGCTAGAAAGGTTTATCTGACTAAGATAAAAATTTCCTCATGTTTAAAACTAGGATATATTATAAATAAAAACGCTTTAATTTTGATAATAATGATCTGATATTTACAGCAGGAGTTAAACTAAACTTTGTTGTAAAGTTTGTGGACTTATCCCGCGCTTAGAGACGACAGAGTGAGAGGCTTGGTCCACAACAGTTAGCAGCAGCCGTTAGCATGTTGTTAACCGTTAGCATGTTGATAGCCGTTAGCATGTTGTTAACCGTTAGCATGTTGTTAGCCGTTAGCATCTCATTAGCCGTATATATTATATTATATAGCCAAATTATATTAGCTTGTTCAGCTCCAAAGCAGCACAAAGTTGTCTCCATCAGGGATGAGAATTTTTTTTATTTAAGCTGTTTCAAATAAACAAATGTTGAACAATGTGTGTGAAAAATGAGCAGCTCTAGTTTAGCTCGTATCTACTGTCACGTTAGAGAGACGAACCCAAACTGGACCAATCCGATGCTGCATCCACGAAAACTGTTGTTCTTGGCCTCACCTTTTTTTTTTTTTTTTTGGTTCAAAGACACTTTATTACAATCTGCACAAAAACAGAAGAGGACATCAGTAAACGCTGTTTGCATGTTTAATTTTTATTTACTGCCACAATATTTTTGAATTTGGGTCACACCTCCGTTTGCTTCGGCCCAAAAACAACAAAACTCAAAGTGAGAAAACTGCTGTACAAAGAGAAAGAGAGGCTTAGAGCTGCATATTTTTGGTTAAATTACAAGTTTAATTTGGCCCATAAATTGCACAGTTCAGTTTTCAGTGAGTTTTTTACTACAGTTGTAAAAAATGCATACTGTGCTGAGCTGAACTGTGTTTTTAGGTCAGTATTTTGGTAAACTGTGGAAATGTAATGTACACCTCAGTCTTTTCACCTGAACACTGTGTTTACTGTCTTTGTAAAATGATAATAAGGTTTAGGAAGGAATTCATTTAGATTCACTAAAAAACCGAAACAAACAGTGGATGCCTTTGGTTCTTGTCGCTTTAATGCAAATGGAATAAAAAAAGAATTATATTTTCATCATGTTTCTTACATAAACCTGGAAATGACATGAAAGGGAATAGGATGTTTGTGTGTACATTTTCTGACCTTGTTTAGTGAAGTTTATTTGTGGAAATATAAAATTAAAAAAAACCTCCGCCTCTTCATTTATAATGAATAAAATAAGACTTATGTTGCATTAGGTCATGTATTTTCTTACATTTTATTACATTCTTCATGTAAATAAGTAAATAAAAAGCCTTGATTGGACTTTTTGGGTTTTTATTCAGTTGTGTATTGTTGTTGTAGCTGCCGATCTGAAAACCCTCTCATCTAAATCTCAAACCAAGTTGAGATTCATCCATTTTCAGGTCAAAGCCGTTTCCAATCTTCTCCACGAGGCTCCTCTGAATCTGAGTCAATGGCGATGAATCCAGGCGTTAATGAACAGAAGAAAACTCTCAGGTCAGAGATACAACAGTGTCGTACCTCTCATCCCAGGGCTTTCTACGTCTCATTAACTTCTCAGATCTCACCTCCATCGAGCTAGAGCCAGAGAAGCCTCTTCCACTCTTCTCCACGAGGCTCCTCTGAATCTGAGTCAATGGCGATGAATCCAGGCGTTAATGAACAGAAGAAAACTCTCAGGTCAGAGATACAACAGTGTCGTACCTCTCATCCGAGGGCTTTCTACGTCTCATTAACGTCTCAGATCTCACCTCCATCGAGCTAGAGCCAGAGAAGCCTCTTGAAAGAAAGAATTATTCGTTTAAACTCAGCGGGTCTTCATGTCGAGACAATGAAGGTGTCCGGTGAATCGCTGCAGGGTCTGGTGGTGGATGCAGTTGATGCTGGAGCACTTGGAGCAGATTTGGGAGGTCAGGGAGGTCAGGGAGGTCTTGCAGTAGGGGGACGCTGTGCTGGAAGTGTATCCGCCTCCAAAGCAGGATCTAAAGCACGCAGTAAAAGGTTTACGGACGACTCTCCAGGCGTTGCTAAAGAAGCGAGCAGCCGCTGACTCCTGTTCACGCTCGAGGACGATGTTAAGGTGAAGTTTCAAGGACTTCAACAAAGCGGCGTCAAAGCTGGCGTCTTTTGGGTCCAAGGCACAGGCCAGGACACGGGTGGGGGTCCCGTACTCCTTCAGCAGGTCCTTCATGACTGCCTTGATGACCTGGCGTAGACTCTTCTGTTGGATGTTGGCCTGACTCTCGGGGATCTCGATTTCCTCCCAGGCCTTCTGGGTCAGACGCTGGAGGACGGCTCTATATTCTTTGTCTTTGGCGTCCGACGAGGGCTTTCTCTGGAAGATTTTAACTAACAGAGCCGCGATCAGGTACTGAGTCATGACCTGGCTCTGGGACAGGTCCGATGATGAGTCTGTAGGGGATGTTGTTGTGGTTTTAACGGCCTCCACTTCCGCCGACACACTGACTGAGCTGTCAGACGGGACAGAGGCTTTGTGTTGGGACATTGACATTTCAAAAGTGTCATAGTTTGACACTGCGCACTGAACCTCGGGGGCGGTGAAGGCCCGGGGGAGCGGTGTTGGGCCGAGTCTTAGACCCCTCGGACTGAGCCTCAGGGGCCGGTGAAGGCCCAGGGGGAGCGGACTTGGGCCGAGTCATAGACATTTCCCATATGTCATACTTTGAAACATCAAACTGAACCTCAGGGGCCGGTGAAGGCTCAGGAGCAGCAGACTCAGGCCGAGTCATAGACATTTCCAATATGTCATATTTTGAAACATCAAACTGATCCTCAGGGGCCAGTGAAGGCTCAGAGGCAGCAGACTCGGGCGAACTCATAGACTTTTCGAATATGTCATATTTTGAAACATCAAACTGATCCTCAGGGGCGCCGGTGAAGGCTCAGAGGCAGCAGACTCGGGCCGACTCATAGACTTTTCGAATATGTCTGATTTGGATAGTTCCTCCTCTTGGTGGCCCCGCATGAAGCACAGGAGCTGATGTATAAACCTGGTCACCTCATTCTCGACCAGGGGGTTAAGCTGCTGAGGGCATTCTGTCTCCTGCTCCACCGTCTTAGACTCCAGTAGATGCTCATACACTTGATTCGTAAGTTTTTGTGAAAACTTACTGATCTCATTGCTGGAGAGGAAGTCCTGAATCCTCTGGTTCAAGGCGGTCTCCGATAATGATGGCTTGGTGAATGTTGGGACTGGCTCTCTGTTGATCAAATCCTTAGCAGCTCTCACAATTTTCAAGGACTTTGGATCCAAAAAAATAACTGAAGGGGGCTTCATCACCTGTCCGGTTTTGAGTTTGTTGAACTGCCGTTTGGCACAGTTTGAAAAGTAGCACATACAAATGCCAGCTTTGGATTTCTTTACGGCGCTGTCTGACACCACTTGAGAAGTCGGCTCTGTGGACTTTTTCTCAAGGGAGCAGAGGCTTGTGGTTTTTTTACACAAGCAGCGGAAACAGGACAAACAAGCTGTAAGGCAGCGTCTGGCCTTTTCCACCATGTTGCGCCCTACGTCCAAACTTGACAAACTGCCGTCGATCCTAATGGGCCCCTTTGACACATCAGAGGCAACAAACAGAACGTTTTTTACCTTATACGAGACCTCATTCTCTATCATCACCGTCAGTTCCCGTGAGATATTGTCCAAGTTGACCGGCACGGGACGAATGTTGAGGGCCTCTGCAAAGATCTTACCTATTGACTCTTCCAGCAAAGTCAAGATGGTCTCCAACGCCTTTTGGGGATCTTCCTTATTGTCGGCGAACTTTGAGGCAACCTCCTTCCAGGGAATAATTACCTTTATAATTTCAGCAGACAAATTCTGTACCAACTGAACACACATACTGAGCAGAATATTGGTAGTGTCTGCGTCACATGATCCAGTCGATAACATGGTCCACTGCTCCCGACTGATCTGGTCAAAATGCCTCTGGATTATTTCCAGAAGGGCTCCAGAGGTTATTATGACCTTTTTCTCACTTTTGAAACTTGACATATCCATGTTTTTGTAGTTTCTAAAGATAAAATTAAAATAAAGTTAAAATATCTAGAAATAAAATATAGAAAGTGTTTCTACTCACCTTTTTGATTCGTGCTTCCTCCTGAAACTGACTGAAGTGTCTGACAGATCTGATAGACTTTAAAGTCGCGTGACGTATTATAGACATTAAAGCCAAACCATGCGTGCATGACGTCATCAACAGAAATCACGTGACCGGCAGTGTTCCCCGTTGCTAGGATACGCATGCGCGTCCGCCATATTGGATTTCGTTCCACTGTAAACAGAATACTCAGTTAGCGGGGTTTATTAAATAAAACAATTTAAAATGATTTCATATTTCCGGTGAAAATATTGCAAGACACTTACAATGTCTACAATCCGACACATGAAGACGTAAACATAATATGAATAAGGCATATTTTGGTTACGAGGGATAGTGTTTGTGGCAGATTAGACTGCAGCAGGTTGGTTTAAATACTGCACATTTACAGTGAAAGGGATCTGACACAAACTGGTGGAGAATAAAGCAGACGTAAGTCAAAAATAAATCTAAAGTAATATACAACAACTAGCAACTAACTACGGAGGCTATGTTTTCAAAGGGCTTAACAAAAAGAAGTGGGACTAAATATTAATATGAGGCAAAAGTGGGTAAAGGATGAGGGCAAGAGGCAAAAGCAGAAAGTACAGTGGCTTACAGAGCCAATAATCAGGATAAAAACACGACAGTTTTGAATGTGATTTATTTGTGAGAAAAGTGATTTATGCTCATTTGCTCAGCAGTAGAACGGCAGGCAGCGCCCTCTGCTGGTCCACAGTGAAAAAGCTGACAGCAGCAAAACAAATTACAGTTTTTTCTTTGCTTTGGCTTAATTCTTGAACAAAAAAAGCCTTTCAAAAACTGAGCCAAACCAAACGTTTAAAAATATTTAAGTTTTCTCTGTTTTTGGGTTTACAAAAAACAAATCTAATTTAGAAAAAGTTGGGACACTGTGTAAAATGTTAATAAAAACAGAATGTGGTGATTTAATACAACAAAATAGACACTTTAATAGAAGATAATAGACACATATCAGGTGTTGACACTGACACATTTTACATTTCATGAAAAACAATAGCCCTTTTCAAATTTGATGCAGCAACACATCTCAAAAAGTTGGCACAGAGGAAACAAAAGGCTGCAAAAGTAACATTACTGGGTATAAAGAAGCATTCGAGAAAATCTCTCAGAATTAAAGATGGACAAAGGTTCACCAGTCTGTAAAAAACATAAAATTTAAGGAACAATCGCCATCTACAGCCATCTACAGAACATAACATGATGAAAAGATCCAGAAAATCTGCAGAAATCTCTGTAAAAGGGTCAAAGGTCAGTATTGGACGCTCATGATCTCCAGACCCAAGCAGCACCGCATCAAAAACAGGCCTGGGTCTGTTCTAAAATCACTGCATGGATCAGGAACACTTCCAGACGCCATAGATGAGCATGTGTGTATTGAGCTGGAATCTACAGTGCCATGAAAAAGTGGTTGCCCTCTTCCTGATTTCTTTTCTCTCTTTTTTTTTTTGTCACACTTATTTTTGGCTTGAATACGAATCCGAACTTGAATCTGATTGAGACGCTTTGACCTGATCTAAAAAAGGAGGTTCATGCTCGAAAACACTTCAATGTGGCTGAATTAACACAATTCTGTAAAGAAGAGTGGGCCCATTCCTCCACAGAGATGTGAAAGACTCTGTGCCTGTTTTCACAAACATATGATTGTAGTTATTGCTGCTCAGGCACAACCAGTTATTAGGTTTAGGGGGCAAATACTTTTTAGTAGGCTAGCTAGGTTTGGATAGCTTTTTTTGGAGGTGATTCAGACAAACCTGACCAGTGTGTGTTGAAGACCAGACTCCTGCCACTTCCACTTTCATCAGACATTTTACACAACATAGAATAACAAGCATTTGTTTTTGTGCATTACAGAACTGCTATCCTAATGTACTATATATTACAATACATACTTTTTCACCTTACTTTCCACATGTGCTGTCACAGTTTGCAGTCAATTAAAAATGAACAATGCACAGACTTATTTTTCACACGACTTCCCACGACTCCTTGACTCTCTAATTGAGGAACTTGATTGTGTCAAGAGCTCAGTGGAATGGTGGCAAAGTGCAAAAAGTAGAAGCAAAAGACTCGCCATAAATTATAGTAAACACAGAAAGTGGTTGGAAAATATTAAACCATAATTTTTTATATAATGTTATTTATAACAATTTTGTGGATCAAAATCCTGTAAAGTTGTCGTACGTAGCTATTGTTGTGAAAGAAAAGTAAAGCCAGTTCTGGTGGTGTGTTTAGTTTTTAACACTTGAACTACCAAGGCAGTCATTTTGACTTTTGCTTTCAAAATTTGCAACGTCATAACTTGGTTTAAAAAAAACTATGTACCAATAGGACCCTGACTTTTCCTAAATGTGTGTATATTTTATTCTAACATTGTTTTATCATTAAAATTTGAAAACACAAAAGAGATCTACCTCGAATGACCGTAGCAGTCAAATTGATGCATGCTTTTTACAGGGGGGTCATATTTGCTACGTTTTCCCGCTCTTTCTCCTGCTCTATTGTCTGTAGGTTCTATCTATCAATGCAAACCAAGGAAAAATGTCTCCATTCTAAGCACTGTCCACACAGCTGTCAACATCACAAGTGGCCGCAAGGCTAAACCGGACACTGTTACATACTACAAGTACCTTGGAGTCTTTATAGACAGCAATTTGACATTCAAATCGCAAGTCAAAAAAGTCTGTAACAGAGTCAAGTTCCACCTCTCCAATTTCCGTTATATCAGGACACAACTGTCATCAGATGCTGCCAAAGTTTACATGCACGCCTTGGTACTGTCACATATCACACATTAACTACATGGTCACAAGCAAACATCACTACACTGAAGCCATTAGAGTCTCTCTACAAACAACAATAAAAATACTTGATAAGAAATCAATTCATTATCACCACTGCTCAATACTAAAAAAGTACAAACTTTTAAGCTGGGACAATATGATCAAATATTCAAAATTATGTTTAATGTTTAAAATTATTCATGGCTTGTCTTCTTCCTCTCGGCCAGTTTAACATTAGAACATCATCATACCGTGTCTAGAGGTGCAGCCAGAGGGGACTGCACTGTTCCACTTTGAAAAAGTGCATTTGGCCAGTGCTCTTTTGCAGTCACAGCTGCACATGAGTGGAACTGTATTCCATTGAACATCAGAGAAGTGACATCCTATAATCTATTCAAAATTTCTTTAAAGGATTGGTTCATTGATAATCAGATCTGCCAACACTAGAGTGTTTTGTCCTGTCTTCTGCTCCTGTCTGTCCCAGGCCTTCATGTTCTATGTGTTTTTACTAACTTTACTAATGTATTTTGTGTGTGGATGATTGTGCTTTAACACCAGTTTTTAACACTTGTCTGTGTTTTAATATGTGTACATTTATATCTTTGTAAATAATATTGTATGTGTATAACCTTGTCTTATTTTTAGGGTGACACCATAAACATCAGTCCGGGGACTGCAGATGAAAAGTAGCCTTTTGGCTAATTCTGGTGCATTTACAGAAATGTGAATTAATGTGCACTGTCCCTGTAAAATAAACTAATAAATACATTTAAAAAAATAAATAAATAAATAAATAAACAGAACCAACATTGGAGTAAATGTGCTTGATCAAATGACCAGGAAATCCTCAACCTGCACAAGGTACAGGTTACCTGTGTTATCTGTGAGTGATTGTGAGCCATAAGCAAAACAACTTGGCATCGTAACAGCAGTCTTCAGCTGGCAGCCATCACAGCATTTTGGAATGTTCATAATAGTTAATCATTTTCATTGCTAAGGTCTAATGATGACACCAACCTATTTTGAAAGCAGGATACATTTGTTTTTATTTCACAGAGAAAATGGTTGCAGTTTGAGTCTGCATGTGTAATTGCAGAGAAGTTATGTTGTGTCAATTAAATAAATAAAACACTCAATCATTATAGTTTTTTTATTATTTTTTATTTATTATAGTTTTAGTGTTCTGATGTGTTTTTTACCTATTCCACCAATTTATTCTTACATCTTTTCAATGATAATCCAAATTATACAAATAATGTCCGAGCAGTCAAAATGACTGCGATGGTCTTTCTAGTAGTTGCAGATTTCTGGTAGACCGAGTGTTAAGGCAGTGAAGAAGGATGTTGAGAGGATTGTACTACTGCAGCTGCAGGACAAAGGTTTGGAAAACCCGTGAATAAATGAAAAATAAAATGATTAAAACTCAAACTTTTAACTATAATTTAGAAGGTATTTTAAAAGTTTGTGAAGGTATATGGACTCTTAAACAACAAGCTGCAAATTAGCATTAGCTCCAAAAATAGCTAATTCTGTATAAATAACATGGTTCAAGAATGAGTTTGTTACTTTTCCTGCAATCCTATAACTTTTTGAAAATTTAGTGCATTAATACACTTGATATTTTATTGTATATATATTATTGTATGGACTAGGACTAAGACCTACCCACAGACCATGCACGGCCACTAGGGGGCGCTGTTGATCCCAAAAGTCACTTGTCTGCTCCATAAATAACATTGAAAAAGGCCCTGCCTTTGTCAGGAAAATTTAATTGGCAAATTAATTGAGGGCAGAGTCTCAAGTCTGTTTCACAGGTGTTTTTGATCAGTCTACGGTCACAGCTACTTCATTTACTGAACGCACCTCTAACACTTTCTAGAAGCACAAAAACTAGACAAGTTGTCTCCATCAGGGATGAGAATTTTTTTATTTAAGCTGTTTCAAATAAACAAATGTAGAACAATGTGTGTGAAAAATGAGCAGCTCTAGTTTAGCTCGTATCTACTGTCACGCTAGAGAGACGAACCCAAACTGGACCAATCCGATGCTGCATCCACGAAAACTGTTGTTCTTGGCCTCACCTTTTTTTTTTTTTTTTTGGTTCAGAGACACTTTATTACAATCTGCACAAAAACAGAAGAGGACATCAGTAAACGCTGTTTGCATGTTTAATTTTTATTTACTGCCACAATATTTTTGAATTTGGGTCACACCTCCGTTTGCTTCGGCCCAAAAAACAACAAAACTCAAAGTGAGAAAACTGCTGTACAAAGAGAAAGAGAGGCTTAGAGCTGCATATTTTTGGTTAAATTACAAGTTTAATTTGGCCCATAAATTGCACAGTTCAGTTTTCAGTGAGTTTTTTTACTACAGTTGTAAAAAAATGCATACTGTGCTGAGCTGAACTGTGTTTTTAGGTCAGTATTTTGGTAAACTGTGGAAATGTAATGTACACCTCAGTCTTTTCACCTGAACACTGTGTTTACTGTCTTTGTAAAATGATAATAAGGTTTAGGAAGGAATTCATTTAGATTCACTAAAAAACCGAAACAAACAGTGGATGCCTTTGGTTCTTGTCGCTTTAATGCAAATGGAATAAAAAAAAGAATTATATTTTCATCATGTTTCTTACATAAACCTGGAAATGACATGAAAGGGAATAGGATGTTTGTGTGTACATTTTCTGACCTTGTTTAGTGAAGTTTATTTGTGGAAATATAAAATTAAAAAAAACCTCCGCCTCTTCATTTATAATGAATAAAATAAGACTTATGTTGCATTAGGTCATGTATTTTCTTACATTTTATTACATTCTTCATGTAAATAAGTAAATAAAAAAGCCTTGATTGGACTTTTTTGGTTTTTATTCAGTTGTGTATTGTTGTTGTAGCTGCCGATCTGAAAACCCTCTCATCTAAATCTCAAACCAAGTTGAGATTCATCCATTTTCAGGTCAAAGCCGTTTCCAATCTTCTCCACGAGGCTCCTCTGAATCTGAGTCAATGGCGATGAATCCAGGCGTTAATGAACAGAAGAAAACTCTCAGGTCAGAGATACAACAGTGTCGTACCTCTCATCCCAGGGCTTTCTACGTCTCATTAACTTCTCAGATCTCACCTCCATCGAGCTAGAGCCAGAGAAGCCTCTTCCACTCTTCTCCACGAGGCTCCTCTGAATCTGAGTCAATGGCGATGAATCCAGGCGTTAATGAACAGAAGAAAACTCTCAGGTCAGAGATACAACAGTGTCGTACCTCTCATCCCAGGGCTTTCTACGTCTCATTAACGTCTCAGATCTCACCTCCATCGAGCTAGAGCCAGAGAAGCCTCTTGAAAGAAAGAATTATTCATTTAAACTCAGCGGGTCTTCATGTCGAGACAATGAAGGTGTCCGGTGAATCGCTGCAGGGTCTGGTGGTGGATGCAGTTGATGCTGGAGCACTTGGAGCAGATTTGGGAGGTCAGGGAGGTCAGGGAGGTCTTGCAGTAGGGGGACGCTGTGCTGGAAGTGTATCCGCCTCCAAAGCAGGATCTAAAGCACGCAGTAAAAGGTTTACGGACGACTCTCCAGGCGTTGCTAAAGAAGCGAGCAGCCGCTGACTCCTGTTCACGCTCGAGGACGATGTTAAGGTGAAGTTTCAAGGACTTCAACAAAGCGGCGTCAAAGCTGGCGTCTTTTGGGTCCAAGGCACAGGCCAGGACACGGGTGGGGGTCCCGTACTCCTTCAGCAGGTCCTTCATGACTGCCTTGATGACCTGGCGTAGACTCTTCTGTTGGATGTTGGCCTGACTCTCGGGGATCTCGATTTCCTCCCAGGCCTTCTGGGTCAGACGCTGGAGGACGGCTCTATATTCTTTGTCTTTGGCGTCCGACGAGGGCTTTCTCTGGAAGATTTTAACTAACAGAGCCGCGATCAGGTACTGAGTCATGACCTGGCTCTGGGACAGGTCCGATGATGAGTCTGTAGGGGATGTTGTTGTGGTTTTAACGGCCTCCACTTCCGCCGACACACTGACTGAGCTGTCAGACGGGACAGAGGCTTTGTGTTGGGACATTGACATTTCAAAAGTGTCATAGTTTGACACTGCGCACTGAACCTCGGGGGCCGGTGAAGGCCCAGGGGGAGCGGTGTTGGGCCGAGTCTTAGACCCCTCGGACTGAGCCTCAGGGGCCGGTGAAGGCCCAGGGGGAGCGGACTTGGGCCGAGTCATAGACATTTCCCATATGTCATACTTTGAAACATCAAACTGAACCTCAGGGGCCGGTGAAGGCTCAGGAGCAGCAGACTCAGGCCGAGTCATAGACATTTCCAATATGTCATATTTTGAAACATCAAACTGATCCTCAGGGGCCAGTGAAGGCTCAGAGGCAGCAGACTCGGGCGAACTCATAGACTTTTCGAATATGTCATATTTTGAAACATCAAACTGATCGTCAGGGGCCGGTGAAGGCTCAGGGGCAGAGCAGACCCGCCGACTCATAGACATTTCCAATATGTCATATTTTGAAACATCAAACTGATCCTCCGGGGGGGGGGAAGCCCCCGGGGCCGCAACCTGGGGGGCCCTCAACTTTTTTTTTTTTTTTTTTTTTTTTTAAAAAAAAAATTTCCCGGGGGGGGGGGGGGCCCGGGGCCCGCGAACCCCTCCCTAGACATCAATATGTCATATTTTGAAACATCAAACTGATCCTCAGGGGCCGGTGAAGGCTCAGAGGCAGCAGACTCGGGCCGACTCATAGACTTTTCGAATATGTCTGATTTGGATAGTTCCTCCTCTTGGTGGCCCCGCATGAAGCACAGGAGCTTATGTATAAACCTGGTCACCTCATTCTCGACCAGGGGGTTAAGCTGCTGAGGGCATTCTGTCTCCTGCTCCACCGTCTTAGACTCCAGTAGATGCTCATACACTTGATTCGTAAGTTTTTGTGAAAACTTACTGATCTCATTGCTGGAGAGGAAGTCCTGAATCCTCTGGTTCAAGGCGGTCTCCGATAATGATGGCTTGGTGAATGTTGGGACTGGCTCTCTGTTGATCAAATCCTTAGCAGCTCTCACAATTTTCAAGGACTTTGGATCCAAAAAAATAACTGAAGGGGGCTTCATCACCTGTCCGGTTTTGAGTTTGTTGAACTGCCGTTTGGCACAGTTTGAAAAGTAGCACATACAAATGCCAGCTTTGGATTTCTTTACGGCGCTGTCTGACACCACTTGAGAAGTCGGCTCTGTGGACTTTTTCTCAAGGGAGCAGAGGCTTGTGGTTTTTTTACACAAGCAGCGGAAACAGGACAAACAAGCTGTAAGGCAGCGTCTGGCCTTTTCCACCATGTTGCGCCCTACGTCCAAACTTGACAAACTGCCGTCGATCCTAATGGGCCCCTTTGACACATCAGAGGCAACAAACAGAACGTTTTTTACCTTATACGAGACCTCATTCTCTATCATCACCGTCAGTTCCCGTGAGATATTGTCCAAGTTGACCGGCACGGGACGAATGTTGAGGGCCTCTGCAAAGATCTTACCTATTGACTCTTCCAGCAAAGTCAAGATGGTCTCCAACGCCTTTTGGGGATCTTCCTTATTGTCGGCGAACTTTGAGGCAACCTCCTTCCAGGGAATAATTACCTTTATAATTTCAGCAGACAAATTCTGTACCAACTGAACACACATACTGAGCAGAATATTGGTAGTGTCTGCGTCACATGATCCAGTCGATAACATGGTCCACTGCTCCCGACTGATCTGGTCAAAATGCCTCTGGATTATTTCCAGAAGGGCTCCAGAGGTTATTATGACCTTTTTCTCACTTTTGAAACTTGACATATCCATGTTTTTGTAGTTTCTAAAGATAAAATTAAAATAAAGTTAAAATATCTAGAAATAAAATATAGAAAGTGTTTCTACTCACCTTTTTGATTCGTGCTTCCTCCTGAAACTGACTGAAGTGTCTGACAGATCTGATAGACTTTAAAGTCGCGTGACGTATTATAGACATTAAAGCCAAACCATGCGTGCATGACGTCATCAACAGAAATCACGTGACCGGCAGTGTTCCCCGTTGCTAGGATACGCATGCGCGTCCGCCATATTGGATTTCGTTCCACTGTAAACAGAATACTCAGTTAGCGGGGTTTATTAAATAAAACAATTTAAAATGATTTCATATTTCCGGTGAAAATATTGCAAGACACTTACAATGTCTACAATCCGACACATGAAGACGTAAACATAATATGAATAAGGCATATTTTGGTTACGAGGGCTAGTGTTTGTGGCAGATTAGACTGCAGCAGGTTGGTTTAAATACTGCACATTTACAGTGAAAGGGATCTGACACAAACTGGTGGAGAATAAAGCAGACGTAAGTCAAAAATAAATCTAAAGTAATATACAACAACTAGCAACTAACTACGGAGGCTATGTTTTCAAAGGGCTTAACAAAAAGAAGTGGGACTAAATATTAATATGAGGCAAAAGTGGGTAAAGGCAAGAGGCAAAAGCAGAAAGTACAGTGGCTTACAGAGCCAATAATCAGGATAAAAACACGACAGTTTTGAATGTGATTTATTTGTGAGAAAAGTGATTTATGCTCATTTGCTCAGCAGTAGAACGGCAGGCAGCGCCCTCTGCTGGTCCACAGTGAAAAAGCTGACAGCAGCAAAACAAATTACAGTTTTTTCTTTGCTTTGGCTTAATTCTTGAACAAAAAAAGCCTTTCAAAAACTGAGCCAAACCAAACGTTTAAAAATATTTAAGTTTTCTCTGTTTTTGGGTTTACAAAAAACAAATCTAATTTAGAAAAAGTTGGGACACTGTGTAAAATGTTAATAAAAACAGAATGTGGTGATTTAATACAACAAAATAGACACTTTAATAGAAGATAATAGACACATATCAGGTGTTGACACTGACACATTTTACATTTCATGAAAAACAATAGCCCTTTTCAAATTTGATGCAGCAACACATCTCAAAAAGTTGGCACAGAGGAAACAAAAGGCTGCAAAAGTAACATTACTGGGTATAAAGAAGCATTCGAGAAAATCTCTCAGAATTAAAGATGGACAAAGGTTCACCAGTCTGTAAAAAACATAAAATTTAAGGAACAATCGCCATCTACAGCCATCTACAGAACATAACATGATGAAAAGATCCAGAAAATCTGCAGAAATCTCTGTAAAAGGGTCAAAGGTCAGTATTGGACGCTCATGATCTCCAGACCCAAGCAGCACCGCATCAAAAACAGGCCTGGGTCTGTTCTAAAATCACTGCATGGATCAGGAACACTTCCAGACGCCATAGATGAGCATGTGTGTATTGAGTGGGGAGTCTCAGGTCGAAGCTCTGGGCGAGGAGGTCTTCCGGCCGAGTCCAGAAGGCTCCGACGGTCCCACACTCGATCATGAGGTGGTGTAGCGTCTCTGGTGGTCCCCGCAGACGGGGCACTCCGCGGCATATTGGTCTGGTCTGATGTGGTGTAGTGTGATGCATGTGAATATAATTCTGTGTCTGAATTTGAAGTCAGTGTTACTGATGAGTAACGTGAGTACTGATGATGACGCTGGTGAGGTGTACCAATTGAAAATGTTAACCCAGATGGATGCTATGTCATGCGTCGGGAATGTCTGTGTCCAAATGTGTTCAGCAGCCGGCCTCTTGACCACTCCCTGGAGCAGGACTCTGTACAGGGTCCGGGTGTTGACCTCTGTCAGCCTCAGGACCCTGGACCCAATGTTGACTCCAAAGTCCAGAGTGGGATCCTCCTCTCTCCGGGAGGGGGCCTCCTCAGCAGGTCTCCCCACCAAGAGAGAACAGACTCTGACCCTCCTAAAAACCCCTGTACCAAGGCTCGGCGGAATGTGATTTTGCTTCGGGCAAAGGCGTTTCTCGCCCGATCCAGATCTCTCTGCTGAACGGGTCTAGAGCTCGCTGCCCCCCGAGAGCAGCTGGGTCAGGTTGTATTGGCTGAAGCCACTTACTCCCTCTAGATCTTTTTTCAAAAATTCTGCCCATGGCAGTTCAGTTTGTTTGTTGCTGTTGATTAGTTTTTTGATTAGTTTTGTTGTAAGTGCTCTTTTTTTTCCGTTGATATGTCTGGTAGGTTTAGTCCCCCCTCCGTGTACCGGTTTATTAAAGTTTTAATAGATATGAACCCCTGTCCTTTTCCAGATGAAGTTATTTATTGTAAGGTTTATTTCTTTTAATATTCCCCAGGTAGATCGTATACTGTAAGGGTGTGTATTCATTTGGATAAGCCTAGCGCTTTGATTATTATTGTTTTCCCTTTCAGTGTTAAGTTTCACAAATTAATTTTGTCCTTGATTTTTTTTAATTTATTGATTTTGATCAGTTCATCTCAGTTATGTTTACAACATTCCTGTTCGTTTCTTCCAATTCTCACTCCAAATATTTTGTAGCACGGCCCTGCGTCCTGGAGCCCCCACCTGTCGATAAGGCTCCTGAGCCCAGGCAGTAAACACTGAGCTCCTGGCTCCATGTCTCTTATGAGAAAGTATTAAAGTATTTTATATTCCTGGTCTTTCAGCGTAATGATCCCTCTTATGTCAAAATTGGGGCCGAAGCTATGCTAATATGTATTCCTTGTGTGTGGTGCATATATCTGATTATATGTTTTATTGCTAGGATGCTGTATGTTTGCATGTTCCCCATCACTGTCCCCATCACCTGTTTTAACCTGTTGGCTGTAGTCTGTGTTGAGTAGGCTGATTGGTCTGTAATTCTTTTTCAGTGTTATTTATGGAGCAGAGAAGTGACTTTTGGCATCAACAGCGCCCTCTTCTGGTCCAGAGTGAAAAAGCTTACAGCACCTGGTATTCCCAGGCGGTCTCCCATCCAAGTACTGACCAGGCCCGACCCTGCTTAGCTTCCGAGATCAGACGAGATCGGGCGTGTTCAGGGTGGTATGGCCGTAAGCCACAGTCACACTCACTTCTAGCCTCTTTATAGTTAGAGCGGGACATGCCAGGTCTAACGTGACCATCTAAAATGTGCACATGCTTTACACAAACTAATGTTACCAGTCCACATCAGATTAGCTTTATTCTCTCAACGTCAGAGTAAAGTGTGGAAAGCAGAACAGACCTAGATTGTCCAGGTTTGATCCACAGACAGTAGAAACGAGCTAAACTAGAGCTGCTCCTTTTTTAAACATATTGGGGTGTCCAGGGGGGTGAGGGTCGGCGGGGGCCAGGGGGGTGAGGGTCGGCGGGGTCCAGGGGGGTGAGGGTCGGCGGGGTCCAGGTCGGCGGGGTCCAGGGGGGTGAGGGTCGGCGGGGTCCAGGTCGGCGGGGTCCAGGGGGGTGAGGGTCGGCGGGGTCCAGGGGGGTGAGGGTCGGCGGGGTCCAGGTCGGCGGGGTCCAGGGGGGTGAGGGTCGGCGGGGGCCAGGGGGGTGAGGGTCGGCGGGGGCCAGGGGGGTGAGGGTCGGCGGGGGCCTCCTCAGCAGGTCTCCCCACTTAGAGAGAACAGACTCCCTGACCCTCCTAAAACCCTGTACCGAGGCCCGGTGGAATGAAGGCGCTCCTCGCCCTGTCCAAATCATACTCCCATTTTTTATCTAAAATGTCTCCCACCCGATTTAATCCTGCTCTTTCATACATTCCACCGAGCTCTCGACACAATCAAGTTCCTCATTCAGAGAGTCAAGGACCGTCCTCCAGGAGAGAGTCGTTCAACACCCAGAGTCCCCCGTTCCTCCAGACTCCAGAGATCCAGAGAGTCAGCAGGGCGTGGTCACTGAGGCCGGACCACGTGTACCTGCCTCTATCTTTCTGACCAGGTTGGCTGTGGCTAGACGCACGTCGATTCGGCTTTGTTTTAGTGATCCCTGTACTGTTTTTCTGGAGAAACCCAATTGCACTGTCCTTCAAAACTTGTGACATCTGTGGCATTGTGTTGTGTGAGAAAACGGCACATTTTAGAGTGTCCTTTTATTGTGGCCAGACTAAGACACACCTGCAGTAATGATGCTGTCTCATCAGCATCTGATATGCTACACCTGTGAGGTGATGGATTATGTCAGCAAAGGAGAAGCGCTCACTAACACAAATTTAGTTCAGCTCATGAAAAATTAAAAATATAAGAAAAACAAAAGTGCACTGTTAACATTAGTTTGTGTAAAGCATTGCATGTGCACATTTTAGATGGTCACGTTAGACCTGGCATGTCCCGCTCTAACTATAAAGAGGCTAGAAGTGACTGTGACTGTGGCTTACGGCCATACCACCCTGAACACGCCCGATCTCGTCTGATCTCGGAAGCTAAGCAGGGTCGGGCCTGGTCAGTACTTGGATGGGAGACCGCCTGGGAATACCAGGTGCTGTAAGCTTTTTCACTCTGGACCAGAAGAGGGCGCTGTTGTCACTTCTCTGCTCCATAAATAACACTGAAAAAGACTCTTCCTTTGTCAGGAAAATTAAATTGGCAAATTAATTGAGGGCAGAGTCTCAAGTCTGTTTCACAGGTGTTTTTGATCCGTCTACGGTCACAGCTACTTCATTTACTGAACGCACCTCTAACACTTTCTAGAAGCACAAAAACTAGACAAGTTGTCTCCATCAGGGATGAGAATTTTTTTTGTTTAAACTGTTTCAAATAAACAAATGTAGAACAATGTGTGTGAAAAATGAGCAGCTCTAGTTTAGCTCGTTTCTACTGTCTGTGGATCAAACCTGGACAATCTAGGTCTGTTCTGCTTTCCACACTTTACTCTGACGTTGAGAGAATAAAGCTAATCTGATGTGGACTGTTAAAACTAATGACAGATTTAGTCTTTTTTATTTGCTTCAGTCCTTTCTTTTTGTCCTGGTTCCGTCCTGGTTTCTCCTCACCACAAGAGGGCAGCAGTGAGCCTCACCTCAGTTCTTCAGTCTCCAGCTCCACTTCACAAAGGTCTCAGACTCCCATCGCTCACAGAACCAGGACTCTGCTGCAGGTATGAGTCACACCATGCTGGTCCTGGTCCTGGTCCTGGTCTCCTTCAGGACTTCTCAGACCCGGGCCCCTCGGAGGAGCCCCTGTCCCGCTCCGTGCAGGTGCAGGGCTGAAGACGGGACGCTGCAGAAGGTGGACTGTGTGGACGTGGGTCTGACTGAAGTGCCCTCGGACCTGGGCAGCAACACCTCCAGACTGTGAGTACAAATCCAGCACAAACGGCACTCGTTTTATTTCTTTTCTTTAGTGCTTTTTTTTAAATCTTTGCGTTATTAATAATTATGTAAAATCTTTTTGTATTGTTGATGTAACTAGTCTGTTGAATGAATGCGAGAATATATATATTTAATCCACAATAAGGTCGTAATATTAGATTCACAAAGTTGGAAGAAAACATTGATGTAATAGAATAAAACACGAGAAATAAATAAAACTCGAGAATTTAAAAGATGAACAGCTGTTGGGATAAAAGATTTTGCCAACTCTTGTGATTTTGGAGCAGATTTGAACTCTTTTATTAAGACTACTCTTATCTTTGAGAGTCATAAACGTTTAAACACAGGAGGCTCTCAGTAAAAACTGATAAAAGTGAAAAGAACGGTGGGACTGACTTCGAAACAGGACAATTTATGCATAAAGTGACTTCTTTTTACTTTTTCCACACTACTTTTTATGAATGATACTCTTTGTAGCTGAGTCTTTTTTTTTCAAATCAAAGATAAGTTCCTTTGTTCTTGTCGTCATTTATTACTATTTTAGTATTTCTCTAAACTAAAAGTGCATTTGTCACAACAGTCCAACGGTTAAGGTTTTATTTCATTTCATCACTTTGTTTTTTTTACTTCTTTTACATTTTCAAAGCTTAGTAATACTCTTCTGCTTTTTCATGTACCTTTATGTTATATTTTACAGTTTTATCTCGGGTTATTCTGCTTCTCTTAAGTTACTTACTGTATTTGTTTGAATCTTGTTGAAGTTGTGTAAAGAACTGAACAGTAGCCCTTTTTTTCAGATGAAGACATTAAACATTTGCACAGGTAGCTTTTCTCTTATTGAATAAATGTAAATGAATTTTTGTTGTGATGCAGCTTAACCTTTTCTTATCTTATCGTCCAAACTCGTCAGATTTTGGCCAAAGCCTTCAGTTTAAGTTTCATGAGCTAGTTTTGTTGTTGGTATTGAGGCTGTAACGACCACAAAAACCAAAACAAAACACAATTTTTAACTTAACATGTGTGTAACTCTTTATATTACGCTAAACATGAAATACTGAAAGAAATATTCACGCAGTTACAGCACATTTGATATTATTCTTTTCTGATGTGTGATGTTTTCAATCAAATAATGTAATATTGTTTAATCGTATACCAAAAGAATACACATACGTACTTATATGTAATTTATGTGAGGTATTTAACTGTATCTCCTTTGTTTTTTCAAGCTATAAAGAAAAAAATCTATATTTATTTAGCCTTTAGCCTCAAGAAACGTGGTTATATTTTGTAAAAACACTGATGATTTCTCTGGGATTTTTTACAAACTCATTAAAGAACTGAGCCAAAGCAAATGAGAAAAACTGTAAACCAAATAAACTGCAGGAAATAAAGAGCTGCTAATCCTGATATTTCCTCCTGCTGCTAAAATTTAAGGCCTGGCTCATTTATACGGAACATTTACAACAATTACCGCGGCGCAAAGAGCTGTACCGCATCAAATTTAAAATAAAACTAATTATAAAATATAAAACTAAATAAAAGACAAGAAAAAAAGAAGAAAGAGGCAGGCAGGAAAGCATATTTCAAAATAAAAGCATATAAAATGAATAAAACACTGGTCAAATGGTTGTATTAAACATTTTATATTATTCTTTTGGGGTTTTTTCTCCAGTGTTGATCAATCTTAACTAAACAGGTTGTTCTCGCTGAAAATATGTAATAGATATATAAAAGAATTATATTTATACTGCTAAAATAATAGAAAAAATGTTAATACAAAGATTAGTGTCAAATTCTTAAGTGTTGTTTAACGTCTTTTACAAATGAAACATTCATTTTCTAATAGTATTATCAAAGTATTACCAAAAAACTGATTTAGACACAATTTTCAAACAAGATTATTTTTGTCTCACTCATAGAACAAACTTTTATTCACTGTATGTATTTGTATTATCGTATTTTAAGCCTGAATCGTACTTTTTTTACTGGTTTTCACGTTGAGTGTGTCGTCCAGACCAAACCGAGACCAGGACTAAGACAAGACCAGGATGAATTTAAAGAGATGTCCAGGACTGAGGGAAAAGACCTTTAAATAGTCTCAAGTCCAATGAAAAAGATCAAGTTGAAATGGCAAGAGTTTAATTTCATTTTTTTTATTTTTTATTTTTTTTATCACAACATTTTTAACAAGACTTAATAATTTTATTTATTTATTTACTTATTTTTAAAGATGATATAAATCTGTAAAAATTATTGTGTTACGCCTAAGATTTTTATTAATACTATTTATACTTTTAATTGTATTTATTTATTTTTTAAATTTGATAAAAAATTGTAAAAATTAAGTGTTAGGCATAAGATTGTAAGTAATAATTTTATTTATTTATTTAAATTTTTTTATTTATTTATTTATTTTCTAAAGATGATAAAAAGTGGTAAAAATTAAGTGTTAGGAATAAGATTGTTAGCAATAATACTATTTATTTATTTATTATTTACATTTTTTAATTTATTTATTTATTTTCTACAATGATAAAAAGCTGTATAAATTGTTTTAAGTGTTAGATTGAGATTTCTTAATTTAAAGAAGAAGTGAGAAAACTTTTTGTTTGCAGAAGAATATTCTAGCCGTCCTGTACCTGCTCACGTTCCAACACTTAGACTCTGAGCGACGCCCGACACAAATGGAAGTGTTTTGTCGCGAATGTTTCCACATGGAGAAATTTAACAGTGGAAAAATATAACTTGTGTCTGAGATGCACAGCTGCTCGTTCTGTTGTGGCCGACTCTTTTTTTTTTTCTGTCCGTCACAGAGATCTGAGCATGAACCAGGTGTCAGTGCTGTCGGCCCACGCCTTCAGTCGCCTCCACCAACTCCGAGAACTGTCAGTAAATACAACTTTCATTCATTTCATTCGTATCTTTAACGATCCTCTCTTTTTTCCTTTGTCAGAGCCGTCAACATTTGGATATTTTTGTGTCCTTTGATGAAATGTAAAGGTGTTGTGTCTGTGCAGGCGTCTGGCAGGAAACAGTCTGAAGGAAATCTCCACAGAAGCGTTTTCAGGACTCGGTCGCCTCAGAGCGTTGTATGTGACTAATTAAAACTCATTAAAACCACTGATCAGCTGTACTTTATCCTTGAGTGAGAGGAGGGTCTCTTCTCTTTCAGGTCGCTGCAGAACAATAATCTGACCACGGTTCCCTCTGACGCTTTGGGAAAACTCAGGAACCTCCAGTCGCTGTGAGTCACAAACTTAAAACCACTTGTTTATGTTTCAGTGAGAAAAATTTAAACCTGATTCTCAGTGAAAATATCAATATTCACAATCTATGACCACTCTTTTATTTATTTGAAGCCAGAGGTGTCCAGACTGTTTACTGCGAGGGCCACATTTATTGAGAGGAACATTTCTAAGAGCCGATAGTGTCTGATTTTATTCTTTTTCCATAATCACAGATTTAGATGGATTTGAACAGGTTTTAGTTAGAACTAAACAGGTTTTAGATGGATTTGAACATTTTTTGTTGGATTTAAGTGGTTTTAGTTGGATTTGAACAGGTGTGAGTTAGAATTAAACAGGCTTTAGATGGATTTGAACATTTTTTGTTGGATTTGAATGGTTTTAGTTGGATTTGAACAGGTCTTAGTTAGAGCTAAACAAGTTTTAGATGGATTTGAGGGTTTTTTTGTTGGATTTGAACAGGTTTTATATTCAGATCAATCAAACTAACAGGATAAGCAGGGCTCCAGACTAACTAACTAAAAAACACTCTTTATTCTAAATCATTTTAAATTTGCATGTTCTATTTTTAAATGAAAAAGTGGTAAATGTCATTTATATTGCACTTTTTACTACCTTTCTAGGCTTTACGTGTGCCAAAAACCTGTTCAAATCCATGGAAAACCTAATCAAATCCAACTAAAACCTGTTCAAATCCAACTAAAAATGTTCAAATCCAACTAAAACCTGTTTAGTTCTAACTAAAACCTGTTCAAATCCATCTAAATCTGTGATTATGGAAAAAGAATAAAATCAGACACTATCGGCTCTTAGAAATGTTCCTCTCAATAAATGTGGCCCTCGCAGTAAACAGTCTGGACACCTCTGGCTTAAAATAAATAAAAGTGTGGTCATAGATTGTGAATACTGATATTTTCACTAAAAATCAGGTTTAAATTTTGCTCACTGAAACATAAACAAGTGGTTTTTACAGCAGGCCACAAAACAAAGACATATGTTGAGGAAAAACTAACTGTTCAGAGAGTTGTGCTGAATGTTTTGTGCTTTTCTTATTTAAGAAATGAGACGAGGCAAATGAGGAAAAGTGACTGCATTACTTCTTTATGGTGAACAGATGAACATTTAGTTTGGGTTCTCATTATAAAAAATAACCCATCAATCGGACAAAAACACTCAACAATCGCAGAAGTCCCTTTGAAGAAGTCAAATTACTGCTAAAGTTCTTTCACGAAGAACGAAACAACACTTATCTTTTAATATATTTGACAGTGTTTGAAGGTTTCATCTTTCATTTCAGTCTTTATCAGATCACTTTGTGTTTTTATTTTCTTTTTCTTCTTCTATCTATCATTTTGTGAATTCACTTTAAATTGTGCCACTTTTTTAGCCCCGTTTTGGTTCCTTTAAAATAGTAATCCCTGTTAAGAGTCTTTTTTTTTTTCTATTTGCAGTTTGGCATTATTTTCTTTTACATATCTTTTGAATAGTCCCCAAAACCATCACCGACCAAATGCTCTGGAGGGACAAATAAAACAAGCCTTAAAGCTTTACCTTCAAAATAAACAGGCGTCTTTCTTTATAGTTCACCAAGTTCATTTCAAAAATCACACCAGCTTATGATTTTTTTTACTGTTCTTTTTTTCCCAGGCCGTAATAAGTCCGTAATAACAGACTTGAAGATCCATAAAAATTCTTTAAGGACTTTAAATTCAAAATGGAACCAGATTTGTTTAACTACAGTTTTTAATAAGTCTGTGTTGGTTCCAGACGTCTCGATGCCAACCGGATCGAGCGTCTGCCTGCCTCCTCCTTCAAGAGCCTGCCCTCCCTGCGTCACCTGAGGCTGGACGACAACGCTCTGGGGCAGGTCCCGGGGGTCGCTCTGAGGGACTTACCGGGACTTCAGGCTCTGACTCTGGCTTTAAACAACATCAGTCACGTCCCGAACAGGGCCTTCTCGGGCCTCGGGAACCTGGTCGTCCTGTGAGTAACCGCCGCTCCGAAAACAAACATCAAACACAAGTTTTTATGAGAATTAGTCAGAAAGATTTGAAATAATATAACTGTAAACTGTTTATTTAATAACCCTCACACATCATTGTCTGGTTAATGAACGATGGTGGGTCCTCTCGCATTTACAAAGCCTTCTTCTTCTTCTTCTTCTCCTCTTTTCTTCTTCTTCTTCTTCTTCTTCTTTTCTTTTTCTTCTTCGTCTTCTTCTTCTTCTTTTCTTCTTCTTCTTTTCTTTTTCTTCTTCTTCTTCTTCTTTTCTTTTTCTTCTTCTTCTTCTTCTTCTTCTTTTTCTTCTTCTTTTCTTCTTCTTCTTCTTCTTCTTCTTCTTCTTCTTCTTCTTTTTCTTCTTCTTCTTCTTCTTCTTCTTCTTCTTCTTCTTCTTCTTCTTCTTCAGTTTCGTGGCACCTTTTACAAACTTAATGAACTTGTTTCCCATCTTTACATCATCTGGTTGCATTTTGATTGCGTGATGATTTTTAGATTTACTTATTCATTTATTTTTATTGCTGTCCTAATGTTTTATTGTTTTAGTGCATTGTACCAAGGGTTTGAATGCCTTTTTATTGTTTGTTGTAACTTTGAGCTGCTCTTGGCCAGGACACAGTTTCAATCTCAATGACATTTTTTCCTGGTTAAATAAAGGTCAAATAAAAAAATATATAGGATCTGTGGAAAAAACAAGACATTAAGACGTCATCTAGGCTCATTATCCAGGATTTTTATAGATTTTTATAGATGTCAGGAGTGGAAGTGGAGCTTTAGGACGTTTATTAGACAGTATTCTTTAGGTTCAGTATCTTTTGGTTTCTCTACAGTTTTTAAAGCAGACTCTGGGTCTTTCCCTGACGCTGCGTTCACTGTCGTCCTGTCTCCTGTAGATTCTTTTACTGAGGCTCATTTTACAGTTGAACTGGAGAAATACACTAATCAGACTGGAGCAGGGCCTATAGAGACATGTTATTATTAATATAGAATTAATACAAACATGATTTAATTCAATATAACGCTCTTTAGGAAACGTTCGGCTTCACAGGAGACATCTGTCGTCGAGAAAAACAGAGACAAACAAAACGTAAAACAACCTAATCTATGTGTTTTATGTGTTTTCAAACCCGACTTATACGTTCTCTCTTCTTCGTGTGTTTATTGCTGGGTCTTGGTCGGACCGAGACCAAAGAGAAGCCGTTTGGTCCGAACCACCTGAAGATTTGGTTCGAACCAAACGGGAAAGTCTAAAAGTCCAGACCAAACAGGTGTGAAATCTCCCTTAATTCATCTTAATGACTTTAATGGTTGAACCACAAGTGATTTGGGTGGAATGTAAACGTGTGTAATTACTGTAGGAGCAGACGTCGCTTCATAAACAGAGGCTTTAGCTTGAGTTGTTGCAGATAAAGGCTTCAGCTCAGCGTCACTCTGCTGTTTTTTCTGGGAACTCTCTCACTTTCTGTTTGAATTTTAAAACAAAGATGTCTATCGTTTGAGATAAAAAACACCTTTAACATGTTGCGTATCTGAAAAGATGTTAATTAAAGGCATTTAAATGAAGTGAAGAGTTGGACTTTGTGTTATTCATAATTTTGACGCCAATATTTTCACTTTTACTGCAAATGAATATTGGCTCCAAACAGCGGTTATCGGCCTCATTGACGACTAATAATCGATATCGGTCCTGAACAAACCACATGGGTCTAGACGTACTACAGAAATACAGAACCAGACCAGGACTAACCCTGAAGGACTAAACCAGGATCAGACAAGGACTAAACCAGCTGGTCTAGTCTTTAATATATTAATATTTAATGGTTGGACCAGAGAACCACATCAATAATCAATAATTTAAAATATATTTACATTAACACCTGCCACATGTTTAATTATTGAATAAAACCAGGTCTCAACCAAAAGAGAAATGTAATCACAAGAAAGTCCTGCTAAAACCTGTTCAAAACCCACTGAAACCTCTAAATCAGACCATGAGTCCTGCTAAATCCTGTTCAAAACCCGCTAAAACCTGTAAATCAGAGAGTGAGTCCTGCTAAAACCTGTTCAAAACCCACTGAAACCTCTAAATCAGAAAGTGAGTCCTGCTAAAACCTGTTCAAAACCCACTGAAACCTCTAAATCAGAAAGTAAGTCCTGCTAAAACCTGTTCAAAACCCACTAAAACCTGTAAATCAGAGAGTGAGTCCTGCTAAAACCTGTTCAAAACCCGCTAAAACCTGTCTATCAGACCATGAGTCCTGCTAAATCCCGTTCAAAACCCATTGAAACCTGTCTGTCAGAGAGTGAGTCCTGCTAAATCCCGTTCAAAACCCATTGAAACCTGTCTGTCAGAGAGTGAGTCCTGCTAAAATTCACCAGAGTGACTTACAAAACCACAAACGTTTAGACAGAGTCTCTAAAACCTGTTCAAAACCCATTGAAACCTGTCTATTAGAGAGCAAGTCCTCAAAACTCGTTCAAAACCCACCGAAACCTGTCTATCAGAGAGTGAGTCCTGCTAAAACCTAATCAAACCCACTGAAACCTGTCCATCCTTTTTTTTAAGCTCACCAGGACTAAACAAGGTCTAAACCAGTTAAACCAGACTCAAACCAAGCCTTCTACAGACCTATAATACCATCACAAAAACACAACACCACTAATAAACCAGACCTACACTTGTTCTAATAAAATATAAAACAAAAATATCAAAACCAGAAGCAATTTACACCAAATGACAATTAATAGATTTAGCCTTTAGCAAAGAAACACACCAGGTTTATTAATAAATAAGTCATGTAGAATAGAAATGAGCACATATTCATTATCTGTATTCTGTATCTTATATTAATGGATTACTTACTTGACTTAACTGTGGAGCTGTGAACATGTAGCTGTAAAAGAAAAGGAGAAAACGCAGCACGCAACACTAAAAACAAAAAACAAATAGACAAGAAATAGTTGGTCCAATTTAAAACATTATCTACCAGAAAAACTTACCTGAGAATGAAGAATAGGTAGATAAATAATTGTTAAAATCAACATACAAACAAATAAAAAACACTGCGGTCATATGGAGAAATACAAACTTATATATATATACGTATAAAAAGTTGGATCTAGTGAGTCCTGGGACTGTTTCTAACTTTAAATATTTAGGTATCTTACTCTTCGCTTTGATTCCCACAATTTGATAAATAATAATAAAGTCTAACTGAAAAATAAATCTGTTCATTTTAAGACTGATTACCAAGTTGGCTACAGAAATACAATATCAAAATTCAACCTTTTATTTAAAGCCAAATAATATAATTCACTGTATGTAGCGAACAGTAAATAAAATGTAATGAACAGTCGTTAATTCAGTTAAAAAAGAAGACACTAACCCCTAATAAACCTGGATCTGATGAACTGTAGTATTACCGTTAGCCATTTTACAGAATTTAATCATCAAACGTAATAAATGCATAGGCTATCGATCAATTATTCACAGCATAGTAACATCATTTTGGAAATTAAGTCGTAGTAATACATCTTTCAGATATTACTACTTCACTGGACACTGTTTCAAACAAATGCTAACTGCAGAACAAATATCAGGTTGACTTTATTTAATTTATTTCAATTGAAGCACTTAGCGACAACCTTTCTGATGCTATCATGCTAATGCTAATCAAACAGATAATGCTAAAGCTAAATGATTTTTACGATAATATCCTGCTGTTTCTGTTATTTCTCCTCCTCCTCCTCCTCCTCAAAAATACAGAGAATCCCAGTGTATTTTGCCCAAATTTCAAGTGTTTGGGCTGAATATATTGAGCCCTGATAGTAGTTAATACAAGGGGGCGGGGCTTTACACCTGTCAATCACCAAACGAGGAAACTGATTGGTCCTGAGGTCACATTGTGTTGGGGCGGTAAAAAAGAAGGCAATTTTTACTTTTTTGTGGTGTTTTTTGAATATCAAAGTCATCAAAACTATAAATACTATCTTGTAAAATCGTCCACAAGATAAATAAACATTACAATATAAATTTAAACACATGAAAGCACTTCACAGGGAACGCACAAGCCTCAAAGCACAATTAGAACAATTTAAACCGAGATGAAAACACTTGCTGCTAAAGGACTGAAGCCAAAACAAAGCCACTTCTGAGGCACAAAAAAAAGACCAAAGAGAATTACCCCAAAAGATTTTATACGTCATTACACGGTGGTGTGAAAAAGTATTTGCCCCCTTCCTGATTTTAAATCTTTTTGCACATTTGTTACACTTAAATGTTTCAGTTCATGAATAAATTAAAATATTGGCCAAAGATAACTCAAGTTAACACAAAATACAGATTTGAAGTGATGGTTTCATTTAATAAGAGGAACTAAAACTATCTGAAGCTACACGGCCCGTATTTCAACAACGATTGCCTCAAAAAACAAAAACAAAAGACAGTAAATATGCAAACAAAAACAAAAAAACAGAGAACAACAGAAGGATCCACTCCCAGGACAGACTTATGCACAAATAAAGGAAAGTAGTAGAAAGAAAAAAGTAATCGCCCCGCCTTGTTAAATCATCAATTAACTGTGATAATCTTTTTTTTTTTTCGAAAGCTGAGTTCAATTTCACAAACCACACTCAGACTGATTACTGCCAGACCTGTTCAATCAAGAAATCACTTAAATAGAATCTGTCTGACGAAGTGAAGGAGGAGAAAAGATCTAAAAAAAATCAAGACATCAAGCTGCGATCCAAAAAAATGAGAAACAACCGATGAATATTGACATCTGTCCGTCCGGAAAGGGTAACAAAACCAATAAAATAGTGACTTAGAAACAGCATTTTGTGTTTACTTGGGTTATCTTTGTCTAATATTTAAAATTATGTAATGATCTGAAGCATTTAAGTGTGATAAATGTGCAAAAAATAAAAAAATCTAGAAGGGGGCAAATACTTTTCACACCACGGTTTGTATGTGACCGATCGCTCTGTAAAAATCATTATATTATCTGTTTTTCTTTCTCTTTTTTCCAGACAGCTCCAGTACAACCAGATCCGCTCTCTGGGTCCCACCTGTTTCTACGGACTTCACGAACTCGAGACGCTGTGAGTTTAAAAAAAAGAAAAGAAAAACAAAACAAAAACAGACCTAAAACCTCGTGAATGAACCTAAAAGTGTTGGATTCTCCGCCCGCTCTGTGTGAAGTCTGAGAATAAAGCGACCGCAGACAGATCTATGTGTCACAGATCTACGATAAAGGGCCAATTGAGATAAATGGCTCTAAATCCGAACAGCTTGTATCTGAGTTTGATAATCTAAAAAAAAAAAAGCCTGAGACTTTGTAATTGTTGTAGTCTGTCGTTTACAGAGAGAGGCTTTGAGGCTGAGCAGCAGGAGTCGGAGGGCCACACACCGAGACGTTTGAACTGCAGCTACAGAGATTTACTGTAAAGACCAATTAAACAGGACTAAACCAGGAACAAAACCAGGACTAGACCAGGATTTAACCAGACCTAAAGCCGGGACTAAACCAAAACAATAGAATCAGGAACAAACCAAGGCTAAAGTCACATGTAAGAATTAAAACTAGGACTAAACCTGGAATAAAGCAGCACTAAATGAAGATGAAACCACAGTTTAAGCCAGAAGGACTAATTTAGGAGCTTAAACCAAGAACAAACTGGGACTAAACCAAGATGTAAGACCAGGACTGAGCCAGAAGTAAGTCCGGTTCTATCTGGACCTGGAAACAGGAGGAAACTAAAACTAAATCCAGGAGTAAATCTGGACTAAACCAGGACTAATCAAAGACAGAATGAGGATAAAACCTGTTGAAAGGCACCGAATTAAGATAAACTAGGACCAAACCCAGGACTAAACCAAGACTAAACCAGGACTAAACCAGGACTAAACCAGGACTAAACCCAGGACTAAACCAGGACTAAACCAGGATTAAACCAGGACTAAACCAGGACTAAACCAGGACTAAACCAGGATTAAACCAGGACTAAACCAGGACTAAACCAAGACTAAACCAGGACTAAACCAGGACTAAACCAGGACTAAACCAGGACTAAACCAGGTCTAAACCAGGACTAAACCAGGACTAAACCAGGACTAAACCAGGACTAAACCAGGACTAAACCAGGACTAAACCAGGACTAAACCAAGACTAAACCAGGACTAAACCAGGACTAAACCAGGACTAAACCAGGACTAAACCAGGACATAAACCAGGACTAAACCAGGACTAAACCAGGACTAAACCAGGACTAAACCAGGACTAAACCAGGTCTAAACCAGGACTAAACCAGGACTAAACCAGGACTAAACCAAGACTAAACCAGGACTAAACCAGGACTAATCCAGGTCTAAACCAGGACTAAACCAGGACTAAACCAGGACTAAACCAGGACTAAACCAGGACTAAAACCTGACTGACCATGACTAAACCAGGTCCAAACCAGGAACTAAACCCAGGACTAAACCAGGACTAAACCAGGACTAAACCTGACTAAACTACAGCACTAAACCAGGACTAAACCAGGACTGAAACCAGGATTCTAAACCAGGACCAAACCTAGGACTAAACCAGGACTAAACCAGGACTAAAACCAGGACTAAACCAGGACCAAAACCAGGACTAAACCAGGACTAAACCAGGACTAAAACCAGGACTAAACCAGACTAAACCTGGACTGAACCAGGTCTAAACCAGGACCAAACCAGGACTAAACCAGACTAAACCAGGACTAAACCATTTACAGGACTAAACCAGGACTAAAACCAGGTCTAACCAGGACTAAACCAGAAGACTAAACCATGACTTAACCAGGATTAAACCAGGTCTAAAACCAGACTAAACCAGGACAAAACCAGACTAAACCAAGTGTAAACCAGGACTAAACCCAGACCAAAAACCAGGACTAAACCAAGACTAAACCAAGTCTAAACCAGGACTAAACCAGGACTAAACCAGGTCTAAAAACCAGAACTAAACCAGGACTAAACCAGGACTAAACCAAGACTAAACCAGAACTAAACCAGGACTAAACCAAGACTAAACCAGGACTAAACCAGGACTAATACCTAGACCAAGACTAAACCAGGACTAAACCAGGACTAATACCTAGACCAAGACTAAACCAGGTCTAAACCAGGACTAAACCAGGACTAATACCTAGACCAAGACTAAACCAGGACTAAACCAGGACTAATACCTAGACCAAGACTAAACCAGGACTAAACCAAAAGACTAAACCAGGACTAAACCAGGACTAATACCTAGACCAAGACTAAACCAGGACTAAACCAGGACTAAACCAGGACTAAACCAAGACTAAACCAGGACTAAACCAGGTCTAAACCAGGACTAAACCAGGACTAAACCAGGACTAAACCAGGACTAAACCAGGACTAAACCAGGACTAAACCAGGTCTAAATCAGGACTAAACCAGGTCTAAACCAGGACTAAACCAGGTCTAAACCAGGACTAAACCAGGACTAAACCAGGACTAAACCAGGTCTAAACCAGGACTAAACCAGGTCTAAACCAGGTCTAAACCAGGACTAAACCAGGTCTAAACCAGGACTAAACCAGGACTAAACCAGGACTAAACCAGGACTAAACCAGGACTAAACCAGGACTAAACCAGGACTAAACCAGGACTAAACCAGGACTAAACCAGGAGTAAACCAGGACTAAACCAGGACTAAACCAGGACTAAACCAGGACTAAACCAGGACTAAACCAGGACTAAACCAGGACTAAACCAGGACTAAACCAGGACTAAACCAGGACTAAACCAGGACTAAACCAGGACTAAACCAGGACTAAACCAGGACTAAACCAGGACTAAACCAGGACTAAACCAGGACTAAACCAGGACTAAACCAGGACTAAACCAAGACTAAACCAGGACTAAACCAGGACTAAACCAGGACTAAACCAGGACTAAACCAGGACTAAACCAGGACTAAACCAGGACTAAACCAGGACTAAACCAGGACTAAACCAGGACTAAACCAGGTCTAAACCAGGACTAAACCAGGACTAAACCAGGACTAAACCAGAACTAAACCAGGACTAAACCAGGACTAAACCAGGACTAAACCAGGTCTAAACCAGGTCTAAACCAGGACTAAACCAGGACTAAACCAGGACTAAACCAGGACTAAACCAGGTCAAAACCAGGACTAAACCAGGTCTAAACCAGGTCTAAACCAGGACTAAACCAGGACTAAACCAGGACTAAACCAGGACTAAACCAGGACTAAACCAGGACTAAACCAGGACTAAACCAGGACTAAACCAGGACTAAACCAGGACTAAACCAGGACTAAACCAGGACTAAACCAGGACTAAACCAGGACTAAACCAGGACTAAACCAGGACTAAACCAGGACTAAACCAGGACTAAACCGCCACTAAACCAGGACTAAACCAGGACTAAACCAGGTCTAAACCAGGACTAAACCAGGACTAAACCAGGACTAAACCAGGACTAAACCAGGACTAAACCAGGACTAAACCAGGACTAAACCAGGACTAAACCAGGACTAAACCAGGACTAAACCAGGACTAAACCAGGACTAAACCAGGTCTAAACCAGGACTAAACCAGGTCTAAACCAGGACTAAACCAGGACTAAACCAGGACTAAACCAGGACTAAACCAGGTCTAAACCAGGTCTAAACCAGGTCTAAACCAGGACTAAACCAGGACTAAACCAGGTCTAAACCAAGACTAAACCAGGTCTAAACCAGGACTAAACCAGGACTAAACCAGGACTAAACCAGGACTAAACCAGGACTAAACCAGGACTCAAACCAGGTCTAAACCAGGACTAAACCAGGACTAAACCAGGACTAAACCAGGTCTAAACCAGGACTAAACCAGGACTAAACCAGGTCTAAACCAGGACTAAACCAGGACTAAACCAGGTCTAAACCAGGTCTAAACCAGGTCTAAACCAGGACTAAACCAGGACTAAACCAGGACTAAACCAGGACTAAACCAGGTCTAAACCAGGACTAAACTAGGACTAAACCAGGTCTAAACCAGGACTAAACCAGGACTAAACCAGGTTCTAAACCAGGTCTAAACCAGGTCTAAACCAGGACTAAACCAGGACTAAACCAGGACTAAACCAGGTCTAAACCAGGTCTAAACCAGGACTAAACCAGGTCTAAACCAGGTCTAAACCAAGACTAAACCAGTACTAAACCAGGACTAAACCAGGACTAAACCAGGACTAAACCAGGACTAAACCAGGACTAAACCAGGTCTAAACCAGGTCTAAACCAGGACTAAACCAGGACTAAACCAGGACTAAACCAGGACTAAACCAGGTCTAAACCAGGACTAAACCAGGACTAAACCAGGTCTAAACCAGGACTAAACCAGGACTAAACCAGGTCTAAACCAGACCAAACCAGGACTAAACCAGGTCTAAACCAAGACTAAACCAGGACTAAACCAGGTTCAAACTCAAGACTAAACCAGACTAAACCAGTCTAAACCAGGTCTAAACCAAGACTAAACCAGGACTAAACCAGACTAAAACAGTAATTTTTATGACATTAATTAACTCAGCTGTCTGGCCTTTGCTGTAATTTCAGTCTTTAAACAGGTTCATTATGAGTCAGATTCAGCTAGGGAATTTATGAGGGAAGTTTAGTCTGTCCTGGTTCAGGCCTGTCCTAGACCTGGTCCTGGTCCTGTCTAGACCTGGTCCTGGTCCTGTCTAGCCCCGGTCCAGAGCAGGTTTAATGTGGGGCTCTTTATCACAATAAAATGGAAAAGCAACTCTGTTTTAGATCCATTCCTAATGATTTATCAGATTAATGAACTTTACTGACCACAACAAAAAGGCTCATATGACTTTATTTTTTAGTTGATATAGTTTTTTCAATCCGTCTGTGAAAACATCAGACTAATATCTTCTTTTCCTTTTCTTGTTTTAATCAAGAATAAAATGATCCTGAACAGTTTTAATTAAGTGGATGCTCAACATTGTCTTCTTTAAATCAACAGTAAAACAAACTGTTTGCGGTTGCAGCAGTGTAAAATGTAGAAGCATTTTTAGATTCATTTGCCTTTCGTTTTCTGCAGAGACCTAAGCTTCAACAGACTCTCAGTTCCTTCAGCATTCAGGTTTCTCTCGGACTCAGAGAAATGTGAGACTGGAACACTTTTACTTTACTGATATCATGTCCTGTTTTTTGTTCTGTGAATGAAAACAAGACAAATCTAAACATGACCACTTCATTTACGTGGTTTAATTTCTAATTCCTCCTTAGAGCTCTGAGGTAAAAAAATCCATATGATTTGATCTGTTTTGGAATCAGAAAAAAACCTGCTCATTTATTATTTTTGAATGTGCTCTTCAACTTTATATATTCTCATCAAGCAATTTTTTGTTTCTTTAAAATTATCAGTTAAAAAATCCAATTAAAGAATATAGCCGCAAGCGTCGATGATCGACGCTCGCCGTCAGCGACCTGAGCTGGTGCAGAGGTCGTGGGGTCGTGACCCGGTGCTGGTGCCGAGGTTGTTTCCTAAAATTCTGGACTGGGCCCTTTAAGAAAACGATCAAGTATGTGTAAGTTATGTCAGAGTTTTTGGCCAAAACTCCAAAAATAGCCAAAGTTGAAGGGTCGCCATGGCAACACCGTTTAATATTCTACAAAACCTAAAACAACTTTTAATCAGACACTTCTTGGGATCATTTTCACCAATTTTCAAGTCGTTAGTCAAACCCCCTCTAGACGAGTTCGTTAAAGTACGAAGGGTGCAAATCGGTTGGTCACATGATCAATCCAAGATGGCGGACTTCCTGTTGGTCAGGGGCGTGGCCACAATATATTTTTTGTTCATCTCGGGATGTTGCATGTATGTGCCAAATTTCGTTATTTTACGACAAAGTAAGTTTTAGGACGTCCCATTGGAAAATGGGAAGATTTTGTGGCGTTACCATGGCAACACGATGGAGCTGGGGTATGCCATCATTGGCTTTTTGATCAGGGTCATGTGAGGGACACGTGTACCAAATTTCATTTGTCTACGATAAAATAATTTTGTCCCATACAAACATGTTTTTAAGGTTTTTTGCTCTGCAGTGGCGCTATCGAACCCATCCTGAATTTTCCATTTACATTTGTTTAGGGCCCGGGACTGAGCAAACGGTCAAATTTGAGCCAAATCGGACAAAATTTGTGCGATTTATAACACTTTCTTTTGGTGGCGAGCAGCGAAAACGTAGAAAAGTCGAGTGTGGTCGGCAACACCGTTTAATATTCTACAAAACCTTCAAGAACTTTTAATGGGCCACTTGTCTAGATGATGTGGAGCGAGTTTGGTGTCGTTGGGTTAAACGCCCTGAGACGAGTTCGTTCAAGTTTGAGGGTGGGATTTTTCCAAAATCTTATTTTGAAAGTTTAATCCAAGATGGCCGACTTCCTGTTGGTCGCGTCGCTCCATCACAATATAATTTTTGCCCGTACTGACATAAGAATAATCGCTCCGAATTTCATTCGTCTATGGCGAACTTGACTCTCAGGACATCCCATAGGGTCTCACTCCTGGGCGCTGTCGCGCCACTTTTTATTCGTTTTTTCTGTTTTGCATAAAATATTCGATTTTCGACGGGGCGGTCCATGCCAATTTTCGTGAGTTTTCGTTCACGGGAAGCATCCTAAAAATGGGCAAATAGAGGATGAAAAAAAAGAATAATAATAATAATAATAATAATAATAATAATAATAATAATAATGAAGAACGCTAACAGATCCAAGTATGCGTTGCCGATAGCAACCTATCTATATATATAGAGAGAGAGCACGAGTCGACGAACGTGCTCGTGAGGTCCATAGTGAATGACGAGCGCAACGCGCTCGTCATTCACATGACTAAGTGCGCTTCACGCATTTAGTCATGTGCGCTTCGCGCACGTTTACGATCTCAAATATGCGTTGCCGACGGCAACCGAGAGTTCGGAATGTTGCGAACACAGTGCTGGTGTGGGCCATGGTGAATGACGAGCTGCGCTCGTCATTCACTGAGTTCATAAGTGCGCTTCGCGCATTTAGTTCATTAGTGCGCTTCGCGCACTTTTCAGTTCCAATAGGCTCCTCGCCACCGGTGTGGGGCTCGGGCCTAATGATACATTTTGTGGCGGAAAAAAATCTAAAAAAAAAAAAAATCAACTAACTATTAAAATAAAAAGTATATAAGTATTTGACTTTTAAAAAAAATTATAAAAAAGATGAGAAAAAGTTAAAAAGAAATTTAAAAAAGTAAATGTTTTTTTGAGAAACAGGAAAATCAAAACAAAACGATTGTACAAATAATGAAAATAATCTGTCTTTGCATTTTGTATCGACCAAGAAATCTTTACCCTTTTTAACTCCAATAATAATCTACAATTATTACATCAACAATATAAAAGTGTGTGCTACTACAACAGGTTTTTATTTTAATTGTATTTTTTTTGGCAGAAATCTGGAGAACAACAGGATCACTTTTGTTTCAGAAAATGCCTTCAGAGGAAATCCTTCTCTAAAGACTGTGTGAGTGATATTAAAATAACCAGAATACGCTAAATATGATTACTACAGAATGTCTTGCTTATATTTCTGTTTCATGTATTCTGAGTTTTTATTATTAATATATATTGAAATGTTATTATTTTTTTATATTGTCTCGACAGAAACCTGTTGAAAAACCCTCTTCTTGTTTTTGGAAACGTGGACTTTACAGGAATCTCAAAACCTCAAACTCTGTGGGTTCCTCGAATCTGCACAAATCTTTTTATTTAAGGTTTATTGGAGAATATTAACCTCTTTTCTCTTCCTCAGCGAATGGTCCTTGGTCCTAAACGCTGCTCACGCGTCGACAAACCTCGAGCCCAGATCGGACTCGTTCAGTGAGAGCTGTAGGTGTTTATAGACTCTTTATTAGACGCGTTATAAACCTCAGACCTTTACTCTCCGGGTCGGGACGATTTGATGTTAAACTTGTCTCTGTCTGAGTCCAGGTCTAAACCACTGCTGCCTGATGCTTCCACTCATCTTCATCGTCTCCATCCTCATCACGGCTCCACTTCTGCTCAACACCTTCTCCTTTAAAGTTCTCCATCTTTTCAGTTCAATCCAAAAAACTAGAACAAATTAGGTGTTTTTATGAGAAAAAAAACCTCCTCTTTTTACGAGTTAATTATCTGCTTGTTCTACTTTTAGTTTTTAAGAATTATTGAGAAATGTAAGCTCTTTTAGACAAATTCACCTCAGAAAAAAGCCCAGTTTTTATGAGGAAATAGATGTTTTTAGAAGAAAGTCATATTTTTATGGCAAGAAATACATCTCTTTTAATGAAAAAAAATAGGACTTTTACCATAAAAAAGTAATTATTTATATAAAATTATTTTTTTAGAGACAAAAAGTGATTTATGTTTCTTGTGACAAAAAATTACTTTTTATGAAGGAAAAAAAACATTGTCAAAACAGGTCAGCCACATTATAGTTGAACTTCCATTAATTACGCTTTTAAATCAAGCTTTTTGATTTAGTGATTTATTTTTTGACATAAAAAAGGCACATCTTTTCATATCAGTTTTTTTCTCATAAAAATCAGGCTAATTTGTTTCTCATAAGTCATATTTTGTCATGAAATATGCTCCATTCATCATTTTTCTGAGCTATTTCTCCACATTTTTCCAGACTTTACTAAATCTACGTCAGGCCTGAGACAGACTCAGCAGGAATATATCACTTTGAGATAAATTAACCTCATTGTGGTGTTTTTGTCACTCACCAGGCGACTTGTGACAGGACCAAAACATTTATAATAAATAATCCTTGTTGTAATAAAGTTTTTTTTATCTTTTCACCTTTTTGAGTGCCTTTTGTCTTCCTTTTTTCTTTAAATTAACTTTCCTCATTGCAATACCTTTAAGTACCATTTATATATTGTAAATGTACAAAAATATAAATATAAACCCACAAAAACCACACACAGACGCACTTTTTTTTTTTTTTACAAAATAATTTATTAACATTTAAATCGAAAATACAAAAAAATGAACCACCAGAAGGACTTCACTCTCCTCCCTTTTACTAATAATAATACTCTTTAATCATTATAGAAGTGAATTTTGACAAATAAAAATAGGACAAATTGCACATGAAGTGTTTTTTTTTGTCTTGATTCCCGTGTTTGTCAGTCACAGCTCTGCAGTCTCTCTTGAGTCTCACAAAACACAACGAGGACAACGTTTGGGAAAAAAATACTGGCCGCAGAAACCAGCCACAAAAATTTTTTCCTCTTTTTTTTTTTTAACCATAATCTTTGAAAACAGCACTAAAGAGGGATCCTTTAAAATGAACACAGGTCCGTCCAAATGTGAGCCTTTTTTCCTTTGCTTTTTTGGGGGGGATTATTAAAATTCAGATTAAATAAAAAACAAAATGGAGGGAAAAAAGGGGAAAATAAAGGGAAGACAAATAATAAAAATAACACAAGGCAACAGTGTCAGCAGCAGCACTCAGCAGGAGCCATACTTACGTATACGATGCATTTGGAGACATTACCGGCCGTCGCTGATGTCGTTTCCTTTGGGCTTACCTCGTTTCAGTGAAAAGAGCTAAAGCCACTGTGTTGTTGTTGTGTTTGATATGTTTAAGTGTGTCTTTAAACAGAGGAAAATGGCGGTCTGTCGTGGGTTTTTGTTTGTTTTCGTCACTGCTCGTCTCCCTGCGGTCGACTCAGACTCACGCCCAGCTCCTGACACTTGTCGACGAGTTTCCGCAGACGCTCGGTTTTACCTCCCTCCGCGGCTTCGAACAGCAAACGCTACAGGAGAAAAGAGAAGAGGACGGAGAGGGACAGAGGGAGGGACGTTAACCAGAGGAAAAATGGCTGAGGAGACAAAGAAATGTGTGTTTG